>RWGZ01001082.1:234747-322938 GCA_009725065.1 Utricularia reniformis
TGCTTTACTCAATGGAACCAATTTCATGACCTGGAAACGATCTTTCTTATTGGCTCTCTCGATTAAGAACAAGGTGGGTTTTCTTGACGGCACCTTTATAGAACCCAAAATTGATGAAGCTGTATATGCGAAATGGAAGCGTTATAACGATTTGATTATCTCATGGCTTCTTCGATCTATGAAAAACTCTCTATCCCAAACTGTCTTCCACATTCCAACAGCAAAAGGCATATGGGATAATTTCTGTGATAGGTTCTCTCTCCTTGATGACAACAGGGTATGCCAAATATATGCAGATATTTTGTCATTAATCCAGGAAAATCGTTCTGTAAATGACTAATTCACTAACCTTTCAGTTCTATGGGAAGAACTACACAATTATCGCACCACACCACACTGTTTGTGTGGTAAATGCTCCCCTAGTTGCTTCGAATTTTATGCAGCCTTACAAGAGAAGGATCGAACCTTGAAGTTGCTCAACAGATTAAATGAATCCTTCGCAGCTATCAAGTCGCAATTGTTGGGACAAAGATCGTTTCCTTCCTTGAATGAAGCATACGAGTCTGTTTTACGAGAAGAATCACAGAGGAAGCCTAGTGCTCCTTCATCTCAGATTAACATGGATGTTATTGCCATGTTTGGAAAGAACACATATAAAGAGATTTGTAATGCTCTCATTGTAAGAGTAAAGGGCATCTTAAGGAAACCGACTATAAGCTAGTTGGATATTCCGTTGACTTTAAGTTTACTAGAGGAAAGAAACAAACATCATATGCAAATCAAGTAATAACTGAAGGTGACTCCAATTCATCTGTTGTTATTCTACCAACTTTTACTAAGGAACAATTGGAGAGGCTTATGGTTGTTATAAATGGAACTCGCATGCATGATAGACATATTACACCAGGATCTTCACAATCTCCATCAGTAAACATGATTACATTATCTCATGGAAGTAATAATGGTGACACACCCATAGGAGGTAGCGTATTCTGTTTATATGGCACAAATCGTAACAATGGCTTATCTTCTTATATTTATGATACTAAAAGCTCTTGGATTATTGACTCGGGTGCTTCTGAACACATCTATTTTGATAGAGCGTTGTTTAATGACATCAGATCAGTACCTGATATGGCCGCCAGGCTCTCTACCGGATCAGAAATTGTGGTCTCCTATATTGGCAATGTATTTCTTACAGATGATTTATTATTGCATAATGTTCTCTTCATTCCTACTTTTCAGTTTAACTTGATCTCTATGTCTAGATTAACATGTTTGTTGAATTGCTGCCTCTTGATGAGTACTAATACATGTTGGATTCAGGCACTATCAACGTGGAGGGAGTATTAAATGAAAAATACTCACAAAATTTGAATTTGGTTGAAATGGGAAGTAATGTTTTTAGTATGAATACTGATCTCTCCAAAGCTCGTTTATAGCATTGGAGATTAGGTCATCCGACTTTTCATACAATTTCGCATATAACTCAGATTTCTCCTAATGCAACCTTGCCTCATAATTATGCTTGTGACTCGTGTTTTAAGGCCAAACAGAAACGGCGCTCATTCCCCAATCATATGAAAAATTCGACAAAACCGTTCTCTTTATTTCATATTGATACATGGGGAGCTTACTAAATAGAAGCTTTGAATGGATACAAATATTTATTTTGTATTGTTGATGACTATACACGATTAACTTGGGCCTTTCTGATGCATTCTAAGGAAGAAGCAGGGCATTTAATCCTAAAATTTTGTGCTATGGTTAGAACACAATTTTATTCTAAAGTACAAGTTATTCGTTCAGACAATGCTCCAGAATTTAAAATTGATAGCTCCTATAACATTTAGGGTATTATACACCAAACAACATGTGTGGAAACTTCACAACAGAATGCCATCGTCGAACGAAAATTGCAACATGTTGTCGTCATGGCTATAGCGTTGCTATTTCAATCCAAATTATCGATAAAATTTTGGGCTACGCTGTGTTAACTGCAGTATTTCTTATTAATAGGCTGCCATCAAAGGTTCATTATTACATTTCCCCATTTAAGATGCTTTATGGAAGTCTGCCATCATATAAAACATTTTGTGTCTTTGGTTGTTTAGCGTTTTCTACCACCTTAAAGGCTCATCGTAAGAACTTCGACTCTCGGTCGCGACGTTGTATGTTCATTGGGTATCCTCCCCATACCAAAGGATACCGATTTTTAGATCTTGAGACATCCCAAGTATTCTACTCAAGAGATGCCACATTTTTTTAAAAACAATTTCCATTGGCTAAACAAGAAAACGTCATAGAATTTGCATATATACATGATATTCCTTCAAATCTTTATTCCATGAACACAATTTTATCCAAGGCAGAAGCAGATATACCGATAAACTTGGGCCTTTCTGATGCATTCTATGTCTGATGTAGGGCATTTAATCCAAAAATTGTGTGCTATGGTTAGAACACAATTTGATTCTAAAGTACAAGTTATTCGTTCACACAATGCTCCAGAATTTAAAATTGATAGCTTCTATAACAGTTAGGGTATTATACACCAAACAACATGTGTGGAAACTCCACAACAGAATGTCATCGTCGAACGAAAATTGCAACATGTTGTCATCATGGCTAGAGCGTTGCTATTTCAATCCAAATTACCGATAAAAGTTTGGGGGTATGTTGTGTTAACTGTAGTATTTCTTATTAATAGGCTGCCATCAAAGATTTTAGATTTCATTTCCCCATTTCATATGCTTTATGGAAGTCTGCCATCATATGACACATTTCGTGTCTTTGGTTGTTTAGTGTTTGCTACCACTTTAAAGGCTCTTCATAAGAACTTCGACTCTCAGTCGAGATGTTTTGTGTTTATTGGGTATCCTCCCCATACAAAAGGATACCGATTATTTGATCTTGAGACATCCCAAGTATTCTACTTAACACATGTCACATTTTTTGAAGAACAATTTCCATTGGTTGAACAAGAAACCGTCCTAGAATTTGAAGATATACATAATATTCCTTCAAAGCGTTATTCCACAAACACACCGTCTTCCTCAATTTTCTTTGATGATCATACCCCATTTTCACCTAAATCTCCTACTTTTCATATTCTGCCACCACAAGAAAAATCCCTTGATGCAATATCTCCTACAATAGAGTCTCCTATAATTGAAGTCCTTAAATTCACTGTCACCGAGGATACATCCTCTACTTATTTACGATGAGGGTTTGCCCTCAACACCCATCTTCTTACCTTTAAATTTATGATTGCAATATGCTTTCGCATTCACATCTTCCTTATCCAATTTATCGATATCTTTCCACTGAACACCTCAATCCATCATATAAAGCCTTTGTTGTGTCTTTTAACTCAATTTTAGAGCCATCATCATACAATGAAGCCAGTGAATTACCCAGTTGGAAAGCATCTATGAATGTCGAATTAGCAGCATTGACAAGAAATGAAACATGTGATGTTGTTCTTATTCCATCTTCTCAGCATGTTGTGAGTTGTAAATGGGTCTATAAACAATGCTTTGTGCAGATGGTTCACTTTAATGAGACATGTAGCTCAGTTTTCAAGCAGTCCATGGTTTGACTATTCTTTGCCTTGGCAGCCAAGTTCAATATGGTATCACAGCAGGTTCGATTCATTTCAAGTCGAAACCTTATGGTCGAACTTGAGGGGGAATGTTGTTTTTCTCACACATTGCTAAGAGAAAGGAGATTGATTAGGTTTATAAGGATGGAAATTTCATCACATAATGACTTGTTCAAGTCTTTTAAATGTGTGGGTTCCTTCTCTTAATCCCATTCGTTCATGCTTCTCCATCATAATTTCGGACAAACTCTATAATTCCAATAAGGAGGAACTTCCACTTACCCATGTATGCCCTAGTATATGAACCAAAAACTATTGATACCTAATACCTATCAATAGCATCATAATAAGGTATGAGTTCTGATATACGAACAGAATACATATATTCAACTGCTCTATCTGGATTGTTGTAAGCAGCACGAAGAGCACAAACAACTGAATCTCCGTCCCATGTCCCTCCACCCATGTTAAGGATCTGCCGGATTGGTCCCTCAAGTTTGTTTACATGAACAAAATTGTAAGCATCTTGACCATAGACCTCTGATAATAACCCGAATTCATAAAAAAATTGAAAAGATGAAATCTCCGAATATGAGAGGGGGGAAAAATAAAATTTAATTAGATATACACCCAGTGGTGGCTGCTGGGACATGTTCAGTAGTGGAAGCAAGTGTAGTGCTAAAACGACATTTCATGTAAATAAATGATATAAAATATAAGTTAATACTATCATGCACAACAAGTCAGTCAGAAACCAATGATGAGAATAGAAAAAATCAGCATAACTATTTCTCTATAAATATCGAATCAGGGGAAAGAAATCTCACTCTGGAGCAAGGGGTGCAGCCACTTGAGCTGAACCAGGAGCTGATACATTTTCTTCAGGTTTATACAAGGCAAGATGGGATAAGAAAAATAAATTTGGCATAATTTTCTAAAACATCAAACAAGAAATAGACTGGAAATAGAAACTTATAAGGTTGCAAACAAAGATGTTTCATATTAAACATTAAAATCAACTTAAAGAACATATGATGTCTGATATATTCATCGAAAATATGATAAGCATCATAAGAAGTGGTATTAATTACCTTTGCAGAAGTGCTAGAAGCCGAGACCTCCCCAGAAGGGATTTTTTCTATAGTGACAAAGAAAAAGTTATCTTAGTATTCAATAGATGACTTTTCCATTAAAAACATACAAAATCACACTACATATAATCAAATACACAATTACAAGAATAATAAAAAGTAGACCAAGCATGGTACACCGAGTTGTAATCCCTTTCGCCTTTTTTCCCTTACCTTGAAATCTCCACTGATCATTCTTTTATAGTGAATCTCCCACTAAACATGTCTCTGATCGTGTTGGAGAATAATGGCAACGCCTGTTCTTCCCATGTTCTCTACTTCCACATTTGAGAAGAAAAAGTTTTCTTGAGCCTCTAACTTGACATGGGCTGAACAATTACAAGGCTGAAATTGACCATGGAAAAATGCTACAATAAGAAGGTGAATTCCCGATCGTTTTTTAAAGGGGACTTGGTACTGCGAAGTGTGGAAGCACATAAGAATCTTGGTAAACTCGATCGACGATGGGAAGGCCCTTACAGGGTTAAGGACGTGTTGTTTGGAGGCGCTTATAGACTCGAAACATTGGAGGGCGACGAATTCCCAAGATCCTGAAATATTGATAATCTCCGAATTTATAATCCATAGTTTGGGTAACATTTTCTACTACTTCTAGTACTTGTGATCAAACTCTGCAACTTTCCAAGCTATATAAATGCTGTTAGCGTGAATTTATTACCCACAACATCAAAATTTGTCGAGTGACAACGCGTGCAATAGTATGCCATTAATGTCGAACGTCATATTCTGGTGACCCAGTCGATTATTCTTTCATGTCGAACATATCGATAACCGATAGCAACTTTGAGGACGTGTGTCGGCATCCCTTGCTTTCGTCGAACGTTCCTTTTCAGGAATACTCATCGGCTACAATTACGTCGAACGTTCCATTTCAGGATACTCTTCTGCTACAATTACGTCGAACGTTCCTTTTCAAGATACTCTTCGGCTACAATTACGTCGAACGTTCCTTTTCAGGAATACCCTTCGGCCACAATTACATCGAACGTTCCTTATCAGGAATACTCTTCGGATCACTGAAGTGTCGAACGTCCCTTCTCATGAGACCTCTTCGTTAATAATAGCGCCGAACGTTCCCTTTCGGGAATCCTCTTCACCTATATCTGCGTCGATCGTTTTTTCTCAGAAGGGAGCCTCAGTTATAACCACATGGAACGATCCTCCCCAGGAATCCTCATTGATCTAGATTACATCGAACGTTCTTTATCAGGAATACTCTCCGACTGAATCCTCTTCGAAATATTTGGCAAGTTTTCTATATTAAAGAGACTACTTATTCCGTCGCTCGGGAACCTATTTGGCACAACTTAATATTTTATCTTAAAACATGACATGTTATATACGGATGCCGGCAAAAGTTACGAATAGGCCCATCCGATTGATCAATATGGTAATATTTTTAGCGAGTGGGAATTAGAGATGGCACACAAGAACTATATGATAGACGTATGTGCCAGAGGCCACTTGGATAGATTACCACTACGCTATTGTTTGCATCTCATGGTTTAAATGTTATGGAAAAATCGGATAATCGGTCGATACTACAGACAACACTGAAGCAGGATTCTGAAATTATAACAAAATAATTGTCGATCGGCATTGCAGCAGTAAGATAGTGATTAACAATTAAAGTTATTGGAGAGATTACAATTCAACATTCAGGAAGATGATGAGCTAAATGTTAAGGCCCCTAGGCTTTCAAGAACAAGTGAATCCAACCGATGGGCGTGTGGATGAAATTCTGGATCAGCATCGTTCGGTCCGAGGGGCGAGCGAGGATTAAAATTCCCATCAAAAGTGAGTGGATCGACACGATTCTTCGGAGTTAGGGTTGAGCTCAAAAATGTTGACGATTTGTTCCTTAATTATCGACTTCTACTCCTCCACCAAGCTAAGTGAGTAAGTCGTAGCCAAATTTTTGAATGTTGGCGAGGTCACGAACTGATCCAGAAATGACGATCTGTCCTCCTTATGCTTGTCGATCGTTTGTTCGAGAGCTGACATCCGACCGTCATAATCCAAGCACTTCTGGTTGATATCTTGGAGAATGCCATCTGCAGAGTTCATAAAGTGTTGAACCTTGTCTTTTTGGACCATCAGACTATGGCGATATTCCTCCTCTGCATATTTAAGCGCGGTTGAAGCTAGATTAACATTTTTCCGTTCGGCCTCCCGCTTAACTTCAAAGAGGTCGCGCTGAACTTCAGCTTCGACTCTCTTTTTCATTTCTGCCTGGATCTCTTTAGCCTAACGGGATAATTCCTTGGTAACCACATCCGCTCTATTCTTCAGGGTATTGTTCTCTTCCTGAATGTGGGAGAGTTCTTGGGCATGACACCTTGCTTCGGCTAGCTCTCCCTCTAGCCTAGCAATTTCGCTTCTGTCTTCTGCAGCTTGATCAAGTGCCTTAGAAAGTTTCTTCCGCAAAAGTGCGACCGCCTTTAAAGAGTGCGTTGTCTTATGATACAGAGACAACATTTCCTTTGATGTCTGCAGAAGGCAACAAATGTTTAGAGCGGCAATAATCGGGATGGAACAGTTATGGAAAATACCTCACGAAGGGCGATCGCCGCTTTGCCAAGAGAGACAGGTGGGTCGGTCGACAATGTGACGACCGTCATCATCTCGTCAATATGGGTGCCGACGAGCGTCCCCACAGCCAAAGAATTCGCTGCCGACCGGCTGTGGAAGAATGAAGTTATCTTCCATGTTTTTGCTCTGGAATTCAGCAAACCATGAAGGAAAACTCTGGCATTCACATGACGAACTGGCTTCTGACGGAGATGCAGCTTCGTTCGCCATTTGAGTTTGGACTGGAGGAGGCGGAATGTCGGTCATTGGGGTTGTTCGCGACCTCGTGGGAGATTCCCTTGGATAGTCGATTAGTTGGACTTGCTCAGCCTGCAGGAATTCATTGAAGAGTAAGCGACGATCAGCAGTCCAACCTGCAATCCTAAAACAACTCTCAAGTGTTAGATCGTCAAAAAATTGGGTTACCCTTTCACCAAGGGATTCCATCGGAATAGCGACGATCGACAAAGGGTTGGGCGATGATCCTTCGACATCATCAGCCGATCGCGATACTTCTCGCTTTAGAAGCGTCATTTCCCATAGTTATTTTGAGGGGTGATGAAGGGGGAGCTGGAGATGGAGATTTCCTTTTAGATGCGGAAACCTACGAATATATGGAAAAAATGAAACAACATTAAGACGATGAATGAGCAAAAGTGCCATTACCTTCGCCTTTTTAGCCTTCTTCTGCAATCCTTTGGCGATCATCTCTTGTTTCCTTTTCAGTTTCCCTCCAGAAGAAAGTTTAGAGGAGGAAGCTGAAATATGGAATAAACACTCAGTTATGACTGGAAGGAAGGAAAAAGTTATGAAATAAGCATACGTTCTTCGGGAAGAGATGATTGTTGAGCCCTGGGTCGACCAATGCCTTCGCTCATCGATCGACCTGTTATGCGCAGACGGGAAAGATTATCCTCTGCGCATAACACTTTCCAGTTAAGACGATCGTCTTTATTTGGAAAGTTTTCCATCAGTTCGGGCAAGTTCTTCAGACGATCAACAGTTAGAATTGTTTCTTCACCATCGACCATGAACTTGCCAGTGTCGGACGATACTTGGAGAGGGAATTCAAGGTCGTCATCTTGAAACCCGACCCAGACGAATGAGTTGTACCAGTTGCGTTGCAAATCTTGTCGTTCGACAAGGTCGTTGTTTTTACCTCTGCTGGAGAAATACCACAGCTTACGTTGGGCAAAAACTTGAGTGCCCGATCGCCACATCACCTTGTAGATTGTCAAGAAGTTGGTGACGGTCGGGGCCATGTTAGCAGCGTCGCAGTAGTGGATGAATGCGAAGATCACCAAGTAACTGCTTGGCATCAGAGCAAAAACGGGCATCGCCAGAGCCCACAGTAGTTCAACGACGAACGGATGAAGGGGGAACCTTAATTCGTTCCTCAAAGCAGAGATCGTCATTGGGATAGGATTCTCCAGGGACGATCGTCCGGCCGCAGGCCAAGGCTCAGAACCAGGCTCACCGACTTCCAGTTGGTATTCTTCAGGGAAGCCAAATTTCTCACGAATCGTGTCAATATTCAGAGATGGAGCCATCTGCGAATAAGGATAGGCGTCGTAAATACCCACAAAACAAGAACCCACTGGAAAATCAAGAGAATCAAAGAAACTCGCTGGGATATTGGGGAAAATAACTTCTTGCTCGCATTAAAGAAATAAAACCAAATTAAAAGTCGTACAAAGCCGAAAAAGTAAAAGAAACCTGTAGATTTCTTGCGTCTGATGGAGAAGAGTAGTCGCCGGAGACAATGGGTGAAATCGCCTGAGAACAGAAGGTTGCAAATGAGGTTGTAAGCGCAATTGGAATTGCGACGTTGATAAGGGTTTTTTTTGTGAGCAATGCTCACGATTGTGCTAGGTGGACGACCAAGATTGCGACTTTCTGGCTTCCGCGCAGTTTTCAAGATGAGC
This sequence comes from Utricularia reniformis, assembly GCA_009725065.1. Classification (NCBI taxonomy): domain Eukaryota; kingdom Viridiplantae; phylum Streptophyta; class Magnoliopsida; order Lamiales; family Lentibulariaceae; genus Utricularia; species Utricularia reniformis. The sequence continues at coordinate 243,999 of RWGZ01001082.1, forward strand.
AGATCTGGCACGATTAATACAGAGAAAGAGTTTGAAAATATTGGCGTCGATCGGTATATTTATTGGTAATTTGTGGCTATATGTAAGTCACGATAATTTCAACTCCCTTCGACGTTCGACTTTCACTATCGGTTGGAGTTGAGCGGCTAATGTTAATATGTGGCTTACAATGATACGATCGGGGTCAGGCGATATGACCGATCGGGCGACAACATCTTCTTGCCGATCGGATGAGAGAACTGATGGTCGGTCGGTCGGTACGTTGCATGGTCGGCAATGAATTACTGGAAGAAGAGTGCGCGATCGGCATACTCAGGAGAAATGTCAATGAAGACTGCGCCATTACTCCAGGCGGCAGTGTGCGGCTTCAGCGTGCACAAAAGTCTTATAAATTGGCTCGAGGTAGCTGCCGTGAGATCGTAATAGATTACGATAAGATTGTGTGCGATTAAAATATGTAAAATGTTTATCTATAAAAGATAAAGGCCTGAGAGTGTTCAAGGGGGGAGAAGGACAGAGAGTTCCTCATCAAAAAGTTCATAGTGAATCCTTCCTGGGTTTGGTGCCCCGTGGGTTTTCCTCCCGGTTCTCGGGTTTCCCACGTATAAATTATTATTCTTATTTCGTTACGACAACCGTATACCAGCGGTATCCTCACCTAAGTACAAAACATCACAGAGTAGATTTTTACTCTTAACAGTATTGAACACGGCATCTCTTGCCTACAAATAAGGGGCATGCCATTTCATCTCAAACAATTGTGAAATCTCAACTTTCAAATTGTTGATAAGATGTTTGGCAGTTCCTATAAGAAGCATATCATCAACATATATAAGTAAAATCACAAACTTGTTGTTTCCAAAATGTCTATAGTAGACGCACTGATCAGCTATTGTCCTTTCATACCAATTCTTTGCCATGAAACAATCAAATTTATGATACCATTGTCTTGGTGGTTGCTTGAGACCGTATAAACTTCTTTTCAGTTTGCATACCAAGTTTTCTTTCCCTTTTTCTTCAAATCCCAAAGGTTATTTCATGAAGATTTCTTCATCCAGATCTCCATGTAAAAACGCCGTCTTCACATCAATTTGTTCCAATTCAAGATTCCACTTTGACACCATTGCAAGCATGATTCTTATGGAAGTAAGTTTCACTACCGGTAAAAAAACTATTCAAAATCTATTCATATTTTCTATTTGAATCCTTTCACCACGAGTCTCGCTTTATACCTTGTCGAACCATCAACATCTAGCTTTAGTTTAAAGATCCATTTGTTCTCTAGAGGTTTTCTTCCGACTAGCAACTGCACGAGTTCATAGGTTTCATTTTTCTTGAGGTATTCCAATTGATCTATCATGAATTTCCACATGTCTTTTGAGGACATTGCTTCGTGGAGTGTCTTGGGTTCTCCTGCTTCAATCAGAAGTACAAAATCCGAAGTGGAATATTTTGAACTAGGTATTTTTTGTCGTATTGACCTTCGCACTTGTGTTGTTTCATCATTGTTCTCTAATTCCTAAATATCTTCATTCTGAAAATCATCATCTTGCATGACTGGTTGCTCCCCCTCATTCAAAACTCTATCACTATCTGATACTCCTTGGGACTGCTGTGAATCAGACTCTAATGATGTATGAAATTCTTAAATTTCTTGAGCAGATTCAATATCTTTCAAAGTCTTGTCTTCTAGAAAAATTGTATCCCTTGACCTGATTACTTTTCCAGCCTTTGGATCCCATAATTTGTATCTATATTTACAATCCCAAAATCCAAGAAAAATGCAGGGCAGTGAGTGATCATCTAGCTTTTGTCTTGCATCTTTTGGGACATGCACCATAGCTTTACACCTAGAAACTTTTATATGAGAATATCTTGGTGTCTTTGCACTCCAAATTTGATCGTGAATGCCATTATTCAAAGCACTACTAGGGATTTATTCACCAAATACACAGCAGTTATAAGAGCTTCCCCCAAAAAAGGTTTAGGTAACTTAGCAGTCTTAAGCATACACCTCCCCTTATTAAGAAGTGTCTGATTCATTCTCTCTGTTGTGCCGTTATGTTGAGGTTTGCCAGGTACGGTTTGCTCATGTCTTTTCCATATTTCTTGCAATAATCTTTGAGTTCATCACATGTGTTTTATCCCCCATTGTTCGTTCTAAGACTTTTGAGCTTCTTCTCACTTTCTCTTTCAATCATCATGTGGAATTCCTTGAAAAATTTGATCACTTCAGATTTATGTCGAATAGTGAAACCCAAACCTTCGTAGACGCTTTATCTATGAAGGTTACAAAATATCACTTTCTACCCATGGATTCCACATCCATAGGTCCTGCAACATCAGAAAATATTCTAGATAAAGGGGTTATCTTTCTTTCCAATGTTGTCTTGAATGTAGCTCTTTGATTTTTGCCATAGAGACCTCTTCACAAGTGGTTAGAGTTGTCATTTTCTTTGGAGTAATCAAATGTTGACTGATAAAGGATTTCATCCCATTTTCTCCAATATGACCCATCCTCTTATGCCATAACTCCATTGTTTGCTCTACAATCACAACATTTAAAGCTTGGTTGGAGATCTTCAAATTTACTTTGTATAGAGTATTTTCCAACCTTCCTTTTGCCAACACAATGGACCCTTTAATCAATTTCCATTCAGCCTTTCCACAAGTGACCGTGCAATCAACTTCTTCAAGAGCATTAACGGACAACAAGTTCAACAACAAATATGGAATGTGTCTAACATTCTTGAGGGTGATAGTGTATCCCGAGTTTGTTGTTACTTCTATTTCTCCTATACCGACAATATCAGAGTAGTTGAAATTCCCCATCCTAACTTTTCCATGTGCTCCTGCTACATAATTTGAGAAGTACTCTTTGTGTGAAGTAACATGATATGATGCCGCTATGTCTAAAATCCATTCATATGCCTTCAAGTCATTTTCTTGCTCATCATCGGTTGCTAAAACAACCCAAATTTCTTCCTCCGAAGAAGCAACAACAATCTCTTCAGAACTCTTTTTGTAGCTTTATTGCTTCTTTTCCATTGTCAGCAGTTCTTTTTCAAATGTCGGACATTTCCACAATTAAAGCATGTTCTAATTTCCCTAGGTCTAGTTGTCCATTTCTCATGTGACTCCCCGTTTTCTTTGACTTTCCATTTCTTTTGCATGTCTTTCTCTTTTGCTCTTTCTATAGCAGCTGGGGTGTTCTTGGCAGCTTCATTCTCATTATCTCTCTTTCTAAGATGCTCATCCAAAAGAGATTCAATGACTCTAAGATATGACATAACTCCCATCGTTGATGAATTGAGAGAAATAATTAGAGTATCCCATGCATCAGTTAAGGATCCAAATAATAAACATGCCTACAACTCTTCATCAAGAATCATCTTGGCAGCAATCAAATGATTTATAAGCTCTTGAAATTTGTTCAAACATTCAGTCATGGGGGAACCATCTCTATGTTTCAAGTTTGCAAGTCTCTTGATAAAAAACACCTTATTTTGTGCTCCTTTGTGTTCAAACCTCTTTTCTAACTTTATACATAGAACCTAGGCATTTGTTTCCTTGCTAACATGATGATAAATGCTCAAATCCACCCACTATCTCATATAGCCCACAGTCTTCCTATGCAATTTTATCCAAATGCTGTTTTCAATCTTTTCTGGTGCCGTTAGGCCAAGCTCAACGGAATCTTGTAAGTCCTTGCAATAAAGGTCTTCCATCTTACTCTTCCAAATTGAGTAATTTGATGAAGTTACTTTCATCATAGTTCCTTCCGAATCCTCCATAGCTCCGATACGAATTTGTTCTCCCTAGTCCCAATAATAGTAACAAACTTGGAAGGAAATCAGTCCAGCAAGGACAAAGAGCAATATGAACGATCAATGCATCAAGTCATATTCACAACCAAGGCGCAAGTTATGATCATCAGACTTAAAAAGGTTATAAGCATGGCATTAGAGAAAAAACAACAAAGAAAAGTAAGGGAATAATACCAAATCTTTTACGCGGAAAACCCTCAAGGTGAGGAAAAAACTTGGGTCAACCTCCGATGAACGATTTCATTATCACTTGATCAAATACAACATATAGTTGATTCAACACATCAACTACAACCCTCAATAACGAGATGAACAAGAGAGAGGACTCACTTCGAGTTTTCTCCTTTTCTCGTTGTAATCCCTTTCTCCTTTTTTCCCATGCCTTGAATTCTCCATTGATCATTCTTTTATAGTGAGTCTCCCACTAAGAATGTCTCTGATCGTGTGGAGAATAATGGCAGCATCTGTTCTTCCCATGTTCTCCACTTTCACATTTGAGAAGAAAAAGTCTTCTTGGGCCTCGTAACTTGACATGAACTGGACAATTATAAGGCTGAAATTGAATATTAATTCAAGCCTTGGCCCAACATTTTCTGCCTAACCGGCTCGCTTAATCGACTCGGATACCAGAAGGAAGAACCATTAGGAGTGGTGTTCTTTGTTATTTACAGTTTACCGAATCCAATTATTAAATTATTTTCATTACCAAATTTTCATTATTTTCGTAAATCTTCATCCTCATGCCACTCAAGCGCATGCTCAATTGAACTATTTTATGCAAAACCATCGAGCTTAATCGACTCGAATACCTGACGGAAGAACCGTTAGTAGCAAGGTTTTAAAAAATTGACGTTCAATTGAAACGTTCCATCAGTGGTACAGTTAAAAAAACGTACTTGAACTATTTAAAAATGGTTAATATTAAAAAATCATAAAATGAAATAGTATGATTCATTGATTCTTAAGTAAATTAAGGAAAACAAAACATAATAACAAGTACAAAACAATTAATGTTATGATATTAAATTTAAGTTAAAACATAGATTTTAAGATGATATTCTACTTGTTTCCAAGTTCTTCAACTTCTTCCATGCTCAAATTCTCAAATGATGTTAAATCCAACAGAGTTGGAATAAATGTGCTTGAATTATCAAGTGCATCACCTACATAAAAAAATTTGTTTGAAAGATGAATTTAATAAAATAAAGTAAGAATACTATAAAGATAAAATATCATGATCAACAATATCTTCAAATAACTCTACGATAGGAGGATGAAGATCCTCATATGATGATTGCATAATAGAATTATAGTCTACCAAATCATCTTCTTCTACTATTTATATGTCTACACTATCAATGCTATTAACATCTATGGAGTCAAAAGACTCCACTATTGCATACCACCTAATCAAAATAAAATAAAATCAATATGGGGCACATACTATGAATCTTAAATCCAAAAAATTAGCAACCAACTATTACTTATCCTTTAGCTTTTGATTGTATAGCACAAAAACTAAATCATTAAGTCGATGATTCTCCAATATATTTCTTTTCTTCGTATGAATACACAAACACGCTCTAATTTCTCTCACAACATGAAGAAGTATTTGTTTGAACCAAAATGCATCCTCCATTGGCCTGTATCATGAAAAACAAAATAATTCAATACAAGAACATCATAGTAAATCATATAAATAGTTTAATTAGAAAACCATGTTTGTGTCTTTTGCTTACCTCAAATGCAAGAGTTTGTTCAAAGCTGCATGTGCGTTCCTCAAGTTGTGGTATCTCATCCAAATATATAATACGATCACCTGAACCTTTAGTTGAAACCACTTCTATCATCTCGCACAAAACTTTCTTCAACTTTGATGAATGTTGTGGGTTATATTGAAAGGTAGGGTTGAGCCAATAAACCATTGCATGTAGTTTTTTTAAGCTGAGAATTCCATTGTCTTTTGATGATTGCAGAATAAGGTTTATACATGTGCTTAACATTCATAAACATAGTCTTTATGCATTGTGTGACTCTATGCATTCCTTCATAAACATAGCTCAATGATGGCCTTTTGTCTCCATAAACAATTTTTAAGAGACGTATCAAAGGTTCCATAATTTTGCACAATCAAATAATTGTTTCAGTACCTATTATCTAGAATAATTGCTATAAATCTTTCTCCTTTTGCATCTTGAATGAGTTTAGATGAAGTAAAGTCTATAGAAGTAGTCAATGCTTGTAATTCATGCTTGTGTTTATGAAAACTTTGAAGAGCTATAAATGATGTTCCAAATCTTGTTGCACAAGGTCTCAAAATTTCTGTCCAACCCTCACTGCCTCTCAACCAATTTAATAAATACACATGATTATAGATAAATTTTGAATGAAATGATGTTTTATCTACAATTGATAAAATAACTTTCAATCTTCCCATATCCTTCAAAATTAAATTAAAACAATGAGCACCACAAGGAGATCAACTAATTGATGCATAGTGTTCATCAACTATTCTCCCAACAACAACATAATTGGCAGTATTATATGTGACCAATTGAACAACATTTTGTGTCCCTACTCATTCAATCACTTCACAAAATAAAAGAAATAATGCTCTGGCAATTTTCGATATGTTGGAAGCATCAACTGAGCGATAAAAGAATGTTCCTCGAGGACAGATATCAAGAAATTAATCAAAGTACGAGACCTAATATATTTCCATCCATAAGCCATTATTGTATATATAATCTCTAACCAAATTGTTTTGATACTCTCTATCTACAATTGGAGCTCTTGTTTGGTAGTTTGAAGTAAAGGGATACGTACCTTATGATAACTTGGCATTTTAAATGCAGGTCCAAGTGTAATTATCTCATCAATCATGTTATGAAATCGACGTAAATTAACAAAATTTTAATGGGATACATGATTCATATATCAACAGTATCATGATCAACCCAAAACCTTTTTCAGACTTATTTGTGTTCTACTTTCCAAACTTTTTGCAGTTTGTCTCTTATTGAATATGATCTTTCTTTCTTTCAAATTTTATGTACTACATTCAAATGTCCCTACTAATCTTTTAGCATCCAAATGTTTAACAAGATCATCATCAAGGCGCTCCTCATCAATTGAGCAATCAAATTCACTTATATTTCCTTCTATGGGTGCTCTTTTTTTATCAATAACTTAAGCCAATAATTGTTTCATTTCAATCCGAATAATTTCATGCACTTTTTTACAAGGTGCTATGTAACCAATTTCACCTGAAAGATACTTCTTCATATGATTTATGCCCCCTCCAGACACAGTTTCTTACAAAACATACAAGTGCAGAATTTGTTTCCGTTATTATCAATAGAAAGTGAAACATATTTCCAAGCAAAATCAGTCTTTGTTCATCTCAAGTTTCTTGACACAATAGTTGAATAACTATCCCCATTCATCTCCATTGTTTTGTAAAATTAATATCACATAATAATTGGCCTTAAGAATAAAACTACCTCGAAAGTCAGGATGTTTAACCCATTCATATTTTAAGTGATTTGTGCATTTAAATGAAAGAGTTGAATGCAGGAAGAAGAATGGGTTGAACACAGCACAAGAAACGACACCCTAGCCCTAATTTGAAACTGAAAAAAGATGGTGATTAAAAAATTGTTAGCACTTATATACAATATTTTTAAACTGTACGGTTCAGGGAACGGTTCGCGTTTTTTAAAGGTTGGACCACCGTACAGATCCGTTTTTTAAAACATTGGTTAGGAGTGATGCTCTTTGGTATTTACAGTTTATGGGAGCCAATTATTCAAATATTTTTATTACCGAAGTTTCGAATTTTAAAAATCAATTTAGTATTTGATTTCGAATGTTCAGTTTTGTTGGATAATTTACCAAATATCAAATTCAATTTATTATTTAAAATTTCCCGAATATAAAAATATTTAAATACCTTGAAAAATTTAAAATTAATTGATAAAATCAGAAAGAGATTATGGTGGGTAAAGTGTTCATTTCTTTTTTGTTGAGAATATAGTGATTCATTTTGATTTTTATGGTTTTTATTAGAAAGTTCTCAACTTCTCATTAGCATATGTGTATTGTTTTTTATATGAACATTGATTTTCAGCGAGTTGTTCTTAAGTATTTCTTATCTAGTTATTACTAAAGTATAATATGTAATTTTCAATAATCTAATTTGTTATTCTTGTTTTCCATATGTGTCTCTGGACCTTTAATTCTTTATGTTCTATTAACGAATTGTCAAGATTCTATAATCTAATTTTTGTTGTTTTTAAATTTACCAGATTCTATTAGATTGTTGAGATTTTAAAGAGTCACAATGTATGAATTTTTTATACATTTACTGCATCAATAGGTTCTAAACATCCACCAAGTGACCCAAAATCTCGAGTTTAAATGCTAAACCTATTAAAGATTATGTTGAAAATCCCAGTGATGAGATGAATGACAATGAACCTAAGATAGTAATTGAAATGGTGATAGAATTATTGGAATGACACATTGACCTTGCAAAAGAGATCTTCAATATGGAATCATTTGACCCCATTAATGAAGAAGACAACCAATTTTAACAATGCAAGTAATGTTAAAGAAAGATTTTAACTAATCCAAAAGTGAATAGAACTTCTAGCATGAGGGCTCACATGAAAATATGTAGAATGCATCATAACAATATACATAAATATGTAAATGGTAATTGGATTCATAGTTATGTGAAAAAGTACAAATGATGCGGGAGAGGTTGAAGGTGAGCTAGAAGTATCGTCGTTTCATGGAAATAAAATGAATCAAGAAAGGGATAGAGGTGTCTTGAAGAACATGATTATAAATGATGAATTGACATTCAAGTTTGTGGCAAATGAGAGGTTTCGTGCTTTTATGGCTTTTGTGTTTAGAGAGTACGTTTTTCCATCTCATATCGCTATTGCAAGAGATTGGACAATTATGGATAGATTAAAAGACCATGTTACAAAAGTTTTACAAAAAAGCTGGTATCCGAATATATTTAAGTAGTGATACACGTACCTCAATCTGAATATGAGAGATATGTGTCTCACCGGTCATTTCTTAGACGATGAGTGGAACATGCATAAGAGAATACCAAACTTTATTCCATTTTCTAGTAAAAAATGTGATCAAATCGGTAATCAAATCAAGAAATGTCTCAATGATTTGGTGTTCCAATGACAATGCTATGAAATTTTTGAAACAAAGGTTTATTAACAAAGGAATGTCAATCGCGAGAAAAAATATCTACATGTTTGATGTATGCCTCATATCATTAATCTTGCCATGGATGGGTTAAAAGATGCAAATGCATCTATTAAGTGTGTCCAAGCTATGGTTAAATATGTAAAGCAATCTTTGGCAAGATTGAAGAAATTTAGGCATTTTTTGTAGAAGAAAATAGACAGTAGAAGAAGATTGCATGCTTGGATGTTCCAACAAGATGCAATTCTGTTTATGAAATGAAATACAGAGCTTGTAAGTTTAAAAATGTGTTGAGAGGTATGAGTTATGTTATGCATATTTTTTGATAGGATTTCATGTTCAATTGGAAATAGAGAAAGAGAAAGTGGTAGATGGACAAATAAAGATTTCAGATATTGAATGTCATGAAGCTTATAGCCATAAAAGCAAAAGTAAAATTTTAGCTCTATGTATGATTGAATATGTTCGAACGATTAGTACAAGTGTTCGAGCAATTTTATATATTAGCCACCCATGTATCTAGTGCTTCGTATGTGACATCTAATATATTTTTGGATGAAGTTAGGATTGTTACTACTCTCAAATATTGGCATGTGGATGAATATCCATATTGATAGGCATGGCAAAAGAATGAAGATGAAGTTTGACAAAAATTGGGGAGATGTAAATAAGATGAATCATGTTCTATATGTTGCAGTCATTGTTGACCATCGTCGTAAGATGAATTTGTGTGCAATTATGTTTGAAGGTTATGCATGGTGAGGAAATAGGTATGGATGCCAATCTGGTTTATCCGCCCCGCTACCCGATGGTTAATCGTCCTATTTAGAATTAGCTAAGCGTTTTAAATGGGGGTAACAATTTTAGTAATATTCCGCCCCACTATTTATCTGGTTATCCAACTGGTTAACCATATTTTTCTGCTAACCGTCTGGTTATTCGTTAGGAAAAATATTATTTATTAAATGTTTTTATTTTTTTTCTAACATATAATTTCAATTTTATGTTAATGGCTTTTTTGTTGATCAACCTTTTTATTCATCATATAAAGTTTCAATATATGATAAAAACAATTATGTTATATTTTTAATAATAAAAAAATGTTTATTTAAAATTATTTTTATAGGATAAAAAAATAGATTTGATGCATATACCGGTCATATCGTGATCAATCCAAAATAAATTTACTTTTGTAATATTTTTAGAATAATATTTTATGGAATTAATTTAATATTATGTTATAAAAACACATTATATTTATTTTAATTTAAATAAAAAAAATTGTTAACTAGTGGTTAGCCGTTAACTAAAAGGTTAACTAATGAATATGGTGGAGCGGGTAGTGAGCTAGGGATAAATAGATTAGGTGAGGTGGGGTGGGGAACTAAGAGACGATAACTTGGCGGGACTATGAATGGTTAATAGTACAATCGCTCCATATATACGTCGTTGTCATCCCTAGAAATAGAAGTGAGGTTAGCTAATTCAGCCAAATTAACCCTCATTGTTTTATTTTCGATTACAAGAAATTGTATGTTCCTAACGTTACTTTATTTTCTAGTTTGATTCTTTCTTATCATGAAAGCACAATAACAAGTGATGAGTATGTTAGATCTCAAGCTGAGAGACAGAGAAAGGCTAGGAGGAATGCAAGAGTACAACAATTCAAGATGATATCCGAGGTATGAGATTGCGTACTTTTATATATCATATTTTATCACAATTACTCGTGATGTATTTTCCGTGCTAATATCACCGTTTCATCAGAGCCGGCATTTAGCATCGGAGGAAGAGTGATTGTTAGATCTTCTATAACCCCAAATACAGTGCAAATATTGTTTTACTGCTAAGATTAAATTCAACAAAATCATATGAAGTCGATCATTGGTATTGAAGAGGAGGCTAATGTGATGGAACAACTTGAAAAAGTTAATGTTAAACTTTCTTGAATACAAATTATGGTATCACTTTAAAATTATTATTAATGATATTCTTGTATTTTAGATGTGGTGTAGAGGAACACTCCTAGTTATGATTCAATTATTTACTAGATTTAGGATTCATTACATTTTGTATGATATTTGTGTTTAACGAATTCTAGGTTGTGAATTTGTGATGATAACTATTTTACATGTTTATTGTAATATATTTGAAATTGATATTGAATTTGTGAAATTATGTCCTATATTGTTTGATAGATAGATTTCCTGCTAAATCTGACTATTTAAAGCTTATTAATTAGTATAGGTGGCGTCAGACTATTTTGTGGATTGCCTACGTGAGTTAAATATGGTATCCTATAGAGAACAACTATAAGGCCGAGTGTGAATTCGGCAAGGGGCGGCCTGATTTGGCATTGTTGTTACTTGTTTATTCGGATATGGGGCCGACTAAACTCCGCTATTGAAAGGAATAGCATACAGACCATGAAAACAACTCACTGTAACAGACCGGATGGTGAGGAGTGTACCTCAATGACCTTGTTTTATGCACAAGTCCTAGTCGCCTTCGGCCTCCTTCCACAGCCTTCTCACCTTGTGTGTTGTGTTCTCCCTGGTTCTCTTAATGTGCTCATGTTTTATCACTGTATCATACAATGTCACTTTGTAATTCGATTTTCGACGTGATTTCCATAGACGGTACTTATGAATGTTCTTGGATTTGCAGATATACTAATCGCTTTAGAAGCTCCTTTCGAACGCTGAACGTAGGTTTAGGTCTTTCATTACTCTACGGGACAGTGAGGGTGAAGTGTGCTCGAGATGGATCCTTCGGCCCTGATCTAGTCATAAAATCTTTGTAGTATTTTTTATTAGTCAATTTTTTTTTGATGTTGTTAAGAGACGAACAATTACGAGATTGAGTCTACAATGTGTAAGATTACGTTATCGGGAGAGCGAAGCTCTATCTGGGTTTTCAGTATGATAAAAAGTTCACATATACAAAATATATAGTCGCAGCTAATATTACCCGGGTATATTTTCTTGTATTTATTCTTACCCGGGGGCTCGTCCGACATGGTTAGGTAGTATTTTCGATATTTTCATATGTCTATCGCGAGGCATTCTCAGGGGGTATTCTCGTAATTCAGGCTCGTTAGGCCACGTATACAGTTTTTGCAGGCGTTTTGAGATGTTTTGAGTTATCCCGGCCCCGGACGGGGCCAGGGGTATTTTCGTAATTTGCCACCCGGGAGCACATCGGTCGGGTGCAACGATGTTATGTGGCTGCGTATTCACTGCTTGGAGGCAAAGAACTAATTTGCGAGGTTTTCCGGTATTTTCTCATCGTATTTCCGACTAATATATCGATCGGGATAGGTTCCCGAAACTTCGGGATTAACATGACATTTATTATATTATAATTGGAGGTTATGTAAGTGTTTTGAGCTAAGTGATGTAAACTGGGCTTATGGGCTCAAGTAAGTGAAGTTGGGCTGAATTTTTCTATAAATACAAGCCCCAGTGCATTTGGAAGGGTTCAAACTGTTATCACACTTTCCAAGGCAAAGTACTATTCTGCATACTGTAGAGTCGCAACTTTTCGTCCGTAGCTGCGACTTGTTGCCTGCCTCCTAGCCTGAGTCGCGACTTATTGATCTTCATCCCGCATCCGCGACTTGTTGCTAGTACAATATATATCGCGAGTTATTGCTCTGCTCCACGCAGTCGCGACTTGTTGCTACTCAGCCTGTCTCGCGAGTTGTTGCTGGTACAGTGAATTTCGCGAGTTGTTGACCACAACTCGCGACTACGAGCCCGACTGAGTATTTTCGACCGTTTTTTTAGCCGTTTTCATTTGGATTGTTGTCATCACATCATTGTACTTGTAACATTTGATCATTATAGTGAAAACCGAGGTAGAGCTTTGCTCTCCCGAGGACGTAAGCCCACACATTGTGGGCCCAACATCGTATATCACTCGTGTATTCATAACAAAATAATTTAGAGTAATTAAAAATTGACTGATCTAAAAATAAACACTCTAAAAAATTTTTAGACGAGATCAGTTTAGCGCCGTCCGTGAGGATCGAGATTTTTATCCCATTGAGAGCTTTATTGCTAAGTTTGAATTTCTATTATCATGACTACTCGGAATTCTGATGAAGATATTTTTTATGAAGAAATTGAGGTGGATCCTATTCCTTAGGTTAATAATGAGTTTGTTGCGCTACCGGGGGCTCGGTCGTTAGTTCTGGAGGAGCCCCCTACTCAAAATGTAACTATTCGGCCCTCCCGGAGCGGGTTTTCATCCGGAATGGCACCCAGTTTTTACCCTAAATCACGCCAGTGCTTATCTAAGTGTTATGAATTTGCAAGAGTTGGCCGAGTTGCGGTCCGTAATAATGCCCGCCTTTCGCCACCTGCACGCTCGAGATCTGGGGATCAAACAGAAATATATAAAGATTTGGAAGAGCGAAGGCGTAGTTTAATCGCTCAGTTAGAGCAAGTCGAAGCTCAAAGGAGAGCCCGGAAGAACAATGTTACCCCGGAACCAGTGAATGATGAGGTGGCAGAGGAGGATACCGATCGCGTTCCGGAACCGCGAGCAAATACTGCAGCAACCGGAGAGCAGAACGATACTCTTCAAAAGATTGGAGAGTTGATCGAGTTAAAGTTTAAGGATATGAGTGGGAAGATGGAACAAAACGAGGCGAGGATGAATCAATTGGAGGTCAACCTGGCTCTTGGCCAGGAAAGGAGACGAGTGTACGGGGAACATACCCGAGATACTCATCAGACCTAAGCATATGAGGGAGATTATACTGAGAATGAGAGGGCTAATGAGCCCATCGGTAATCGAGGAAAGACGTTACCATCTAAGGAAGTTTTGCAAAGTCCGTGGAACACTTCAAATGCCTTATCTCTTTTTCCACGGCGATTATTAGTGCCACACGTTCTGAGTTTATTGAGATGCCAAAGGATCTTCTACAGTATCGCGGGTCAACTGACCCACATGTTCATACATCAAACTTGGAGATCCATGTGAGTTTGATGAATTTCAGTGATGTGGCCATGTGTTTCGTTTTTGCCGCTTCTCTTAAGGAGTCAGCCCTCCGATGGTTTAATCGTTTACCGATGCGCTCGATTGTTTCGTATTAGGACTTTAAGGATCAATTCTATTCAGCTTTCACGCCTTTCAATGCGCCCATAAAGTCTATTACTTCTTTGACCGCGTTGCGGTATGAGTCTTCAGAAAGGTTGTTGGGTTTTATTACCCGTTTTGAGGCCGAGTGTAGGAAGATACCTCAGATTACTGTAAATGAGAAGGTTGGGGTGCTCCAGCTTATTCTAGCTGGACACCCGTTATGTAATTCTTTGAATAGAGACCCCCCAGAAAGTATGGAAGATTTGGCTTTGAGATGCACACAGTACATCCGAGAAGATGAAGGTTTGCAAGATCATGGAGTGATCGAAGTACGGGCGTATGGTTCCCACAATATTGTTGCAAGTCGCGGGCTGGACAAGGTTGTCCAACATGCAAAACCTAAGTTGAGGGTTTTTCCTACGTACAATTATGAACATATTTTTGCCATCATTGAGCAAAAGAAGGGTGGATCCTTTCGTTATCCCCCTCCCTTGCAAGAACCAACGCCGGGGAGTTACGAGTCCCAAGTATTTTATCGTTTTCATCGGAGTTTTGGACATGCAACAAATGATTGTCGAGAATTATTGTTTGGAGTGGAAATGTTGCTAGAATTGGGTCAACTTGATGAACTGATCAGTACTGTGGAGGCTCTGCCGGAGTCCATGCTGGGAAAGATTGATGTAAGTGTCCCAGTGGGGAAAACACTTAAACCCCCAAAAGCGTATGCACCATGGCCAAACATGAGAGGGCGTGGATATGGAGAATAGCGTGGCCAGCGTCAAGGAGGTGGCCAGAGAGGATTCTTTAATGGTGGTAGAAAAAACCAGAGAGACGGAGGAAGAGGAAACCACTATCGTGGTCGCGGCAGAAATCAGCCGCAAAGAAATTAGCATGGGTACAGGTATAAAGCTTACCCACCAGCCCCTGCAAATCAGCAAGCACTACCTCCTCCTCCAGCTGGCCCCGACCCGGGCCAACCAATTTTCAATGTTGAGAATGCTCAACCGAGATGGGGTAATCTAGGCCCCAACATTATGACTATCGCGGTGGGAAAAAGTGTTGGCGATTCGAACCGCGCCCGTAAACGTTCTTATCAGGCATTACATCAGAAGGGGCGCTTTATGGAAGTGAACATGGTCCAGTTAACAGATTTGGATAAAATGACAATATCATTTGGACCGGAGGATTTATTTGGGGTTTTCTCCCCACAAGATGATGCATTGGTTGTCTCCCCTATTATTGCGAATCATCCTGTTTCTCGAGTGTTAGTCGACACCGGAGCTGCTACCAACATATTGACTCTTGCGGCCTTTGAGCAGCTGGCATTTAAAGGAACCACCCAACTTAGCTCGTGCATACAAAGTTAGTTGGTTTTAATAATAGCATTGTTGCTGCTAAGGGATATGTATTTCTGCCTGTAACCTTGGGCGATCCCGAAATATCAAGGACTCTGATGGTGGAATTCGTGGTGGTAGATCTCCCTATACTCCCCTATAATGTGATCCTTGGGAGAAGTTGTTTGAACCTATTTGGAGCTGTGGTATCTCAACCACATTTGATGATGAAGTTCTCAACACCGTTAGGGGTTGGGAAGATGAAGGGAGATCAAGAGCTGGCGCGCTCTTGTTATAATGTGATGTGTAGAAGTGGTATGGACGGATCAAAAGCGAAGTTACCTATTTGTATGGTGGAATTCTCGTCCGATGAAGTTATTGATACAAATGACGGACCGTCTCTTAGGAAGTTTAAAGAGAACGATATGAAAATGAAGCCTTTGGAAATCAAGACAGTGCCTTTCTTCCCGGGTAATCTTGAAAAGACAGTGACGATCGGTTCCGAGTTGTCACCAGAGGTTGAGAAGGAGGTAATTTTTTTTTTGCAAAGTAATGTAGATGTTTTTGCTTGGTCTTATCAGAATTATGTGGGGGTTGATCCCCAAGTCTGTTCTCATAAACTCAATGTTAACCCATATGTGCGACCAGTTCATCAGAAGAAGAAGAAGTTTTCCCCTGAGAAAGAGAAGGCGATTGATGAGGAGGTGGAATGTTTGTTGCAGGCAGGATTCATAGAGCCTGTTAGATACGCGGATTGGGTCGCGAATCTAGTGGTGGTCCCAAAGTCGAGTGGTGGCTGGAGAGTTTGCATTGATTTTACTGATTTGAATAAAGCATGCCCGAATGATCCGTATCTGCGGCCGGCCATTGACATGATGGTGAATGCGGCCTGTGGCTTTGAATTCCTTCGTATATTAGATGCTTTTAAGGGATATAATCAAATTTTTATGCATTGTGAGGACAAGTTGTTTACTTCATTTATGACAAATAAATGCATTTTTTGATATAGAGTTATGCCATTTGGGTTGAAAAATGCTGGGGCCTCCAATCAACGTTTAATGAATTCGATGTTCAAATATATGATCGGAAAATCTTTGGAGGTTTATATCAACGATATTTTGATAAAGAGTAAACATGGGGATAACCACATCCAGTATTTGAATGATTGTTTTGGGGTACTGAGTAAGTATAGAATGAAACTGAATCCGCTTAAGTGTGCGTTTTGTGTCAAAGGAGGCAAGTTTCTCGGCTTTATGGTATCTGAAAGAGGAATTGAGATGAATCTTGACAAGATAACAACTATCCAGGAAATGACCCATTCGACGACTGTTAGGAAAGTTCAAAGGCTAACTGGAAGATTGGTCTCATTGAATCGCTTCATTTCGCGATCAACAGATAGAAGTTTGCCATTTTTTAAGGTTTTGCATAAGACGAACCTTTTGTATTGGGACGACGAATGTAGCAGGGCTTTGAGAGTTTGAAAGATTATCTGAGTAAACCACCATTTATGTCACCTCCTTCACCGGGGGAACCGTTGGGTTTATATTTGGTTGTGGCAAAAGAGGCAGTGAGCGCCGCGTTAGTCAGACTTAGCGATAAAGAACATAGACCGATATATTATGTGAGCAGGAAATTGCAGGGAGCGGAGTCCCGATATACTGATCTAGAGAAGTTCTTATTTGCTCTGATAGTCGCGTCGCGGAAGTTGAGGCACTATTTTCAAGGACATCATATTGCAGTTTTGACAGATCAGCCTATACGAAGTGTGTTATCAAAGATTGATGCCTCTGGCAGGCTAGCAAAGTGGAATATCGAATTGGGCTAGTATCATATAGAGTATACCTCCAGGAGAGCGTCAAAGGCCCAGGTGTTAGTGGATTTCATAGTAGAGATGACTCGGTGGGAAGAGTTGGGTATTCAGGAGTACTGGGACGCCTTTGTAGATGGATCGGTGTCTGCCAGGCGAGCCGGTATCGGTGTTTATTTTAAAGAAAGGATGTCTGGTGAAGAACATGAATATGTTGTAAAGTTGCGCTTCCCCACATCTAACAATGTCGCCGAGTATGAAGCCTTGATATTTGGAATTAACTTGGCAGTGGAAATTGGAATCGTTCGTTTGCATGCTCATTCTGATTCGCAGTTAGTGGTGAACCAATTTGCAGATACTTACGCCACCAATGGGAACCATTTGTGGAGGTATTTAGAAAAGTTAAAAGAGGCGGCTAAGAATCTTAAGATATTCAAGCTTACATATATCCCAAGGGAGGAAAACACGTGTGCAGACGGTCTTGCAAAGGCAGCGACGATTTTAGAACCCTCGGATGAGTCAAAGATAACAACAATGATCCACTACCAGCCCTCTATCAGTCCTATGGAGAAACAGACAGCCGAGGTGGCTAATTTGGAACTTTGGAATGAGACATGGTTTTTATTGGATGCTATAACCGACGAGCTATCTTGGAAGGATGCTATTGTAAATTATCGAATCAAGAGAGAATTGCCTACCAACGAAAGCGAGGCCCGAAGAACTATGCAAAGAGTTACAAATTTTGTCTATGTGGATGATAAGCTGTATAAGAAGAATTTCGGAGGCCAATATCTTCGATGTTTGTCCCAGTACAGACAAAAGCCGTTATAGAAGAAGTTCACGCTGGGGACTGTGGTGATCATTCAGCAAGTCGATCCTTAGCAAACAAGGTTAAGAGGGCCGGTTATTTTCGGCCAACGCTGGTAAAAGATTGTATGAATTTTGTTCGGGCCTGTCCTGCTTGTCAGTTCCATTCGAACGTACATCATGTACCAAGAGCTAGTATGAAGCCTCTTCCGACAACATGTCCTTTCGATATGTGGGGCATCGATATTTTAGGACCATTTCCGAAGGCACCTAGCCAAAAGAAGTTATGCATCGTGGCTGTGGAGCATTGCTCTAAGTGGATAGAGGTGAAAGTTGTATCGCGAGTTCAGGAACAGGAAGTTATCAGTTTCCTTTGGAGATATATCGTATGTCGATTCGGAATTCCCAGGATTTTGGTATCAGATAATGAAACGCAATTTGCTGGAAAGAGGGTTAGTGAATGGTGTGAGAATTATGGAATTGAACAGCGGTTTATCTCCATGGCACACCCAGAAACAAACGGGCTTACAGAGGTTATCAACCGTATTATCCTGGAACAGCTGAAAACACGAATAGATGAGTCCAAAGGCTCTTTGGTGGATGAATTGCATAATGTGATGTGGGCATATCGGACATCACCGAGGTCCACTACCAGATTCAGCCCCTTCTCTTTAGTATATGGCTCTGAGGCCGTGTTTCCGGTAGAAGTGACTATTTTATCAAAAAGAGTTATCGCTTATGACGAGGTGTTGAACGAGGATATGAGAAAGTTGGACCTTCACTGTATTGTTGATATCCGAGATAGAGCCGCAATACGAATGAAGGTATGTAAAAGGCGGATGGCTAAGAAGCACGACAAAGGCGTTCGACCTATGTTGTTAAAAGTTGGAGACTTGATTCTTAAGAAAGTGGAAGTCTCGAAGCATGTTGGTAAGTTGGATCGAAAGTGGGAAGGACCGTACAGAGTAACGGCCGTAGTGAATGAAGGAACGTACAAAATCGCAAATATGAGCGGGGAGGAGCTGCCACAGACTTGGCATATTTCCAATTTGCGCAAATATTATGTATGGATGTGACTCATCGATCTTTTTGAAAATAAAAACTTCCCCTCTTTTTTGTGTTCACATTCTAATTTTTTAAGTATCTTTTTTGACGACATGAATTCAATCGACTAGGGGACTGGTAAGGTTGGAGTAGGTCCATTGGGTTTTAGTACGAAGTAGGATGGAATAAATAAAATAAGTTAGATTAGAAACGCAATGTACCACTGTTTAATAGTCGATCATTTTCAAACTCGTCAAATTAAATACTGTGTCAAAATATTTTGAATGTGATGAGTCTTCCTGTCCGCGGCAGAACCGTCTGCACATAATGACTGTTAGAATATGTTAAGAGGCCTGTTTGTTGTGATGTATATTTTCGTGGCAAATCAGGGTGCAAGTATATACATGACTCCTCCATGACACGCCAACGAGGGTCGCGCCCTCGCCGGAGGCTGGTCCATTTCCGCATGGCACCGTCTTATGGACGGGCCGAATGACACCGTTTTATGAAGGGGTTGAGAGTGCGATGGCGCCGTCTTATGGACGGGCCGAGTAAGTGGCGACGCCGTCTTATGGACGGGCAGAGAATGTGATGGCCCCGTCTTATGGATGGGCCGAGTAAGTGGCGACGCCTTCTTATGGAAGGGGCGAGAATGTGATGGCACCGTCTTATGGACGGGCCGAGTAAGTGGTGACGCCGTCTTATGGACGGGTCGAGAGTGTGATGGCCCCGGGTGCAAGTATATACCGGCGGCGAGTGTGTGATGGCCCCAGGTGCAAGTATATACCGGTGGCGAGAGTGTGATAGCCCCGGGTGCAAGTATATACCGGTGGCGAGTGTGTGATGGCCCCGAGTGCAAGTATATACCGGCGACGAGTGTGTGATGGTCCCGGGTGCAAGTTTATACCGGTGGCGAAGATATATTGGTGAAGGTAGAGCGGTGGACTTATTTTAAGTATCTACTCATTTTAATTAGGCGTTCGCCTTAGAGTTATCTCAAACTTATACATGCCCCGCTTCACTGGGGACTCTTACGCATTATTGTTATTATTATTATATGCGTTATTATTGAGTATCCATACCTAAGATTCATATATATTCTTATTATCTCGGAAGTGTATTTCTTGGATTTAAATATTCGGAGTTATATATTCCTTGAAGAATGTGGCGAGAAAAGAAAGTTGAGAAGAGGAGAGGTTATATTTTTTAGAGTATGGTTCTTTGTTAAAAGTACAGTGGAGAAATTGAAAGGAAAACAAAATCGAATTTTATACACATGGGGAATACAAAATGGGGAGAGAATACAAAAGTGAAGAAACTATATATAGAAGTTTATTTCTTCTTCTTTTGAGAGGCCGAGCCTTCACTAGGTCCACTGGAGCGCTTTTTCACCAGCTTTATTTTTTGAGAGGATGGAGGGTTGAAGCTTTTTTCTTGAGGCCCCGCAGTGGCCAACTTCTTGGAGGCGAACCTCGCCATTTCATCTTCGTGGCGCTCCCGAGCTCCAGTCACACTAGCGGGAGTATATATCTGAGGATCATACGCCGTCATCACATCATCATCTTTCAGGAGCTCCGCCACGAGGGGGCCCACTGGCTCCGGAAATAAAGTAGCCAACCTCCTAAATGCATCCGGAGATGGGCCCTCCTCTGTTTCGACATCCTCCGAGTAGAGTTGTTGGTGAAGATATTCATCCAAGTTAAAATGTAGTGCCCCGAACGGATCCTGTGAACAATGCAACATGTCCTCACCGGGTATAGGCTCGAACTTCCCGGTGCGTTTGGGGTCGAGTTTCTTTTTCTCCTCAGCTATCAGGGATATGCCTAGGATTCTCTGCGTCTGGACACTCCCTCGTAAGAAGTACAAGACATTCGACTTGGCATGAGCTAACGCCCCCAGATTCCGGAAAGTAGGGGAGTGTACTGTGTACTCCGATATTAACTTTCGGAAGCAGTCGTTAATCTAGGACGGCAGCTTGGTGAATCGTGCTCGGAGTCGATCGGTGATGGATTGGAGGTCTTCATTCCTTGCTTTTAGCTCTTTAACCTCCTCCGTGGCTTTCCCGAGAGCTTTCTTATCGGCCGCATTTTCCTCTTTGGCCTTCCTCAGTATTTCCTCAGTTTGCTCCCGGGTCTCCTTCAATTTGTCCTGCGCGTACTTCTCATTCACCTTGAGAGTCTCTATGGATTGTTCAAGGGCATGCCTTTGCCCGATATGGAAAGCGGAGTTCTCCGTCAGCTCGCTGCGATGAGCTCGAAGTAAAGACTCGATCGCCTTACTATGCTCTTCTCGGAGTGCTGCCATCTCTTGGGCATGCTTATCTCGCTGATTTTGCATCAGCTTCTCCGCTGCTTTCTTCGTTTGCTCCCCAATAATGTCTGGCGAGTCGAGCTTCGAATGCCTGAGCATACAGTATTCCCCTACTGCAGCTGCGGTGCCCAACTCGATTATGGTGCGCTCCATCTGAAATGAAAACAAGAATGGTTAGTATATAAGTTATAGGGAAGCAATTGCTAGTATCACAACGAACCTCCCCAATGGCGCGACGCATCGTCGCGGTCAGACTCATCAACCGACCAACGTCGGTAAACACCGTGTGGTCATCCCGACCACGAGGCGGCAACTCTGGGTTCCGCTCCAAATATGCCAGGGCGGGCCGATTCGATACGTTGTCACCTCTCGGAATTCGAAAGGTGAGTCCATCGTTTATCAACACAAAGCCGGACCGGCGTCCCATATCGAGTCATTCCTTAACCGTTAGTCTCGGGATGTCATGTATACGTAAGGCGTCAATAAATTCGGCGGTTAACCCACTCTTTCTGATGGGTTCCGCGATGTCCAAGACGATGGGACCTTCCGCCACTATTTTCCCCTTGTTCGGACGGGTGTCTTGGTTGGTCTCTCCCTCCGGACGGGTTTCTTGGCATACTTCCTCCACCACCGGGTCCATCGGCTGGTCCTCGCTAATCTCGCCCTCCTCATCGTCCCCGATGATATCCACTAATGTTTCGACAAATTTGTACATGCCTTCATCGGGGGTGGGCTCCTCAACATCGTACTCTAATCGCCGAGACAAGGGGATTAGGTCTTTCGGGACTCTCAGTAATTGCCACAGCTGGCTCCTCATTTACCGGCTCGGGATCGACCATCGTTGCAGCAGATTGTGGTGGTGGAGGAGTGGCGCGTCTTATTTCCCCAGTCGGGGATGCCACCTCTTGTAGACTTGACGCCAGCTCGGCCGCGACAGTTCGGTTCCGAGTCCCCGGTGGCGCCTCAAAGATGAGCTCATCATCCTCCCCAAGTATGTCACGGAGGAAATTCAGCCGGTCCCCCCTCTTTGTTGAATCCTTTGCTGGAGCCATTTATTTTATCTGCAAGACAAGTAAGTTAGATGAGAAACGCGAAGTGGAAATTAAAGACAAGTATAAATCAAGTTCCAAAGGTTCTTTCCTATCAAAGAAGAGTTATCAAGTTTAGCCCCGATATGAATATGCGGTTCAGATACCTAGTAGTTCTCTACTAAAATGGGGAGGGACCGGAAGGAGGTTGAAAGCAACCAGGATCTGGGCGTAGAATATGGTCATTACGGTCCAGTCAGCGCCGTCCGACCTAGCGCAATCGAGGAGTGCCTTCCTCAGAGGTCTCGGAAGGGTCGTCCGAGGAATAGGGCCTTAGGCTTCGGGAAAAAACGGTTCCCCTTCAACGGGGAACCGCCAAGGAAGACTCAGAGGAGACAGCCTCGTATCCCCCACCCCACAAACAAAAAAGAAGTGTTTCTTCCAGTCGTGATTAGAGTGGGGAGTAGAAAAAGGGAACGAGCTTGTCTTGTGCCTCGGGCGGAAAAATATACAACCCTGAGCACCAAAATTGATAGCAGTACTAATGTGGAAAATTTTAAAAAAAGGTCTATGGTCAAAGGAATGCAATTCACCTCCATGAATATTATGAAGGCGACGACAAAAGAGATTGAATTAGGGTTCAGTTGAAAAAGATGAAGTTGCATATGCGAGAGCAATTCTACGACGAAAGGATGAAGAGGAAAACGAAGGCCACATTCTAAGTATTCAAGAGAAATAGTGTGGGTGGCGATCGAAGGTGTCAAAAGACGGTCGGTGGGTTCAGGTTGGTATAAGACACGATCGGAAGGGAGATAATACTGTTCAAGAATCGATACCCACTTCCGAGCATGCATGCTATAAGGTTGGTTAAAGGATTTGAGGGTTTGAACCGCCGAACTTTGAGGGCCGAGGGTGTTTTTGAGACGAGCAATCCTCTCGAAAAAATGAGAATTAATTGTGGAAAGGCAGGGAGGAAAAGGGGTTGTGATCAAATCGAAACTCCCCGAACCGGATGAGGAGTCCGAATGATCTGAGGATGAAGTAGTGGCGGAGCTCGAGGATTCGGTGCGATCGGAAGTCATTGGTAAATTTAATTCAAATTTATTTTTTGAAATTATTTTTACAAATTTTATTAAGTGTCTCGCGAGTTATTGGCGAAAAGTCATGAGAATTACTGTTTAAGTCCTTAGTCGCGAGTTGTGGAAGTTATGTCGCGAGTGATACAGTGCTCGCGAGTTATTACAAGTGCTTCTCGAAGTCGCGAGTTATCGATGGTTCGTCGCGGTTGGCACAGTAGTCGTGAGTTATAGATGTTCTCAAAGAGTCGCGAGTAGTTACGAAAAGTCGAGGATAGCACAGTGTTACGACAAGTCGCAAGTGCAAGGGATTCCGCACGAGAAAATGAGTTATGAATGGCGTACAGGGTATTTATAGGGGTGATATCCCGAGTCGAAAAATACCGAAATTTTCACCCGAGCTCAGAATCTGAAGTTCTTAGTGTCAAAACGATCGTATTGACGAAAGAATTTCAACCGTGCTAAGGATTTCATCGGCAAGGCTCCCGAACGATAATCGGCTTTCGGGACGAGTTGGTGATATATGGTTTACGACTCAGAATCTAAATCTGAAAACCAGGGGACTATTGATATTACCCGGGTATATTCTCTTGTATTTATCCTTACCCGGGGGCTCGTCCGACATGGTTACGTAGTATTTTCGGTATTTTCATATGTCTATCGCGAGGCATTCTCAGGGGGTATTCTCGTAATTCAGGCTCGCTGGGCCTCGTATACAGTTTTTGTAGGCGTTTTGAGATGTTTTGAGTTATCTTGGCCCCGAACGGGGCCAGGGGTATTTTCATAATTTGCCACCCGGGAGCACATCGGTCGGGTGCAACGATGTTATGTAGCTGCGTATTCACTGCTTGGAGGCAAAGAACTAATTTGCGAGGTTTTCCGGTATTTTCTCATCGTATTTTCGACTAATATCTCAACCGGGATAGGTTCCCGAAACTTCGGGATCAGCGTGGCATTTATTATATTATAATTGGAGTTTATTTAAGTGTTTTGGGCTAAGTGAAGTAAACTGGGCTTATGGGCTCAAGTAAGTGAAGTTGGGTTGAATTTCTCTATAAATACAAGCCCCAGTGCATTTGGACGGGGGTAGACGGTTATCATGCTTTCCAAGGCAAAGTATTAATCTGCATACTGTAGGGTCGCGACTTTTCGCACGTAACTGCGACTTGTTGCCTGCTTCCTAGCTTGAATCGCGACTTGTTACTCTTCATCCCGCATCCGCAACTTATTGCTCGTAGTCGCGAGTTATCGATCTGTTGCACGCAGTCGCGACTTGTTGCTACCCCAGCCTGTCTCGCGACGTGTTGCCATCTCCCACCGACCCACGAGTTGTTGCTTTGTTTCGCGAGTTGTTGCTGATACAATTTATTTCGCGAGTTGTTGACCATAACTCGCGACTGCACGCCTCCTGGGCGCAACGAGGCGTTTTCGATCGTTTTTTGAGCCGTTTTCATCTGGATTGTTGTTGTCACATCATTGTACTTGTATCCTTTGATCATTATAGTGAAAACCAAGGTAGAGTTTTGCTCTCCCGAGTACGTAAGCCCACACATTGTGGGCCCAACCTCGTATATCGCTCGTATCCTCAAAACAAATCAATTTCGAGTAATTAAAAATTGATTAATCTAAGATTAAACACTCTAAAACATTTTTAGACCAGATCAGGTATGATCATAAACTATTGATTATGGTGTGCAAGGACATCGGTGGTCATGTGATCCCTTTAGCATATGCTTTAGTTGATGAGGAGAGCATTGATTCTTTCACTTGGTTCATTCATCTATTAGACACAAATGTGATTAGGGGGAACTCCGCTTGTATTGTTTCAGATCGACATGCTGGAATTACAGGTCGGTTATGGGGCGACCTACACATAGATGGTGTAGTCAAATGATGCATTTTAGACAGGTCGGTTACATTATAGATGGTGTCTTAGACACCTAACACCAAATCTGAATACTCATATAAAAAACAAAGAAGTACGAAAGTTAGCATATGGAGCTGGGGCGACTCCTTTGATATAAAAAATGGAGGAGTTTGATGGAGGAAATCAGGGAGAAAAGCAACCGGGCTTTTAATTGGCTTACTCGTCCTAAGATTAAGCAGAATCGACATAAGTGGGCACTAGCTTTTGATGACGGAAAAAGACACGGGACATTGACGACAAACCAAGTGGAGTGTGTGAATGCACTTATGAAAGAGGTTCGGAGATATCTCATATCAAGTTTGGTTGATTCTACTTTCTACCGGACTCAGACTATGAAAGAGGTACGGAGAGGTCTCATTGCCATCTGATACCCCTCCATACAAATACCGGTATAAAGAATCTGACTCCAATGTCATCTGTTGTGCCACAGCATGTGGATCACTTTCAGCTACTTGTGACAATGTCCGAAGCTGAGCCGCCTTAAATTCAATTAACACCGTTGATCAGTAATGCAAAATATTACCACATGAAACATTCATTGTGTACCTCATACAACACGGGTTGTGCCACTCCTCCACGCCAACCGAATTTCCCCTCATCAGTTAACCCAAGAACAAGAACGGCAATTCTATGGTACCATCTGTAGTAAGTGCATTCATATATCTCAGCTTCTTCCGGATTGTAAACCAAATCGATCCTAGAAGCCCACTGAGTCACACTATCGTTGTGGATCACCTCCCATGACTGCCATATTTCAACCCAATGCTTATGGGTTGCATCATAATGACACTCTATCAATCTAGGTATACTTATCTGGTACCCCAACTGTCGGCCCACAAGTTCAATAATGTGTGGTTCCATGATCCCAAAGAAAAGCATAGCTCCCGTGTAACGCCAAAGTGTATTCGTAGTATGATCAACATGGGCAAGATCGATTGGTTTGTACGGGGTCCATACAAACTACAAATGAAATTGATAGAATGATATAAGCAAAACATAAAACATAATCAAATTAAAAATGTAACTAGACTTTACCCAAGAACGACAGATCAAATCAAGAGATTCATGACATATGCTCAATTGATGATTAGCAACATCAGTCTAAACCGTTTTCATAACTTACCTACACAATCAAAACAATTATATAACCTCAAGTTATATGTTTACCAAAAAAATAATAATAATATAATAAATGGAAAGATCTTACGTATACCCAAATATTTTCCTACAACTTTTTTTGTACTTGTCTCCATGGAAGCGGGTCAATCGGTGTGGGCATATGCTTGGAATCCTAATATATGCCCAAATCTGTCAAAAAAACCAGTTATTTTCAAAGATATGTCATAGAATATATAATTTTATTTATTACTAGTAGCAGACGCATGGGACCCCCTAGGCTTCGTTGTCCCATAGCAACTTCACACAAACTTCGGTACAGAAAAGCCAATGTAGCTGACCCCCAACTCAGTTGGCTGATATGTTCGTCATCGGCTAAAAGATCAAGCAACATTATCTTTGCTTTGTTGCTGTGGGTACCGGGAAACAAAACACCGTAAACTAACAGTGACATAATGGCACGAGCACACCTACAATTGATAATCAATAAATGTTCAATACGAAGAAGAGAATTGTGTATGTATGCTGAAACTTTGTTTACCATAGAACTTCATCCAGTGTGGAGTCTGATCTCGTCTAAAAATATTTTAGATAGTTTGTTTATGATTAGTCAATTTCTTATATAATTTTGAGTTCAATTATTGTGGGGACACGAGCGATATACGAGGTCGGGCCCACAATGTGTGAGCTTAAAAATATATAAGAAATTGACTGATCATAAACAAACTCTCTAAAATATTTTTAGACGAGATCAGTTTGGCGCCGTCGGTGGGGACCGAGACTTAGTCCCATTGAGAGCTCTTGTGCTGAGCTTGGAGCTTGTTATATATTGTGATGATATAGGATTCTTGATATGAGAGTGATATAGATGAAGAAAGTGTACCGGGTTGCAACCCTTATGAGATACAAGACAAGAGGAATTATATTTTATCGGGGACTCAATCGGTGCCACAGGAAGAGTCCTTAATAGTGGGAACATCTAACCAACCCCCGGAGCGGGATTTCATCCAGAGGGGACCTATGTACGAGTGCATTGAAATATTATCATATGGTATGAATATATGCCGAAGTTCATAAAATCCGATTTTCGGCATTACGAAAATTTCATGGGAGGCTCCATTTTATGTCTACAACCACATGGTGATGTGATGGTGTTATATTTTCCGGGTCGAATTTCGGCGGCGTTTCACTACTTCGTTTCGATTCATTTATCGAAAATGAGCGATATTTCGAATGATTGAAAGGACTTTACTCTGTATGAGGGATATATATTAGAGGTCAATATGGTCCTCAGTTATAGAGAAGAGGGGTATATGGCGAACATACCCAATACATTTACATATCTCCGCTTGCGAGGGTGGTTATTCTTCACAAGATCGGCGTATATTGTGGTGTTCGTGTGGATTGCATGGAGCGACAGTTGATTGGCACTTCTCATATGCGCGTACCTTACCTGGAGAATGAGTTGATGTATAGTTGCATTGGGGGGAATTTGGCCACGTGTTGCTTGATTGTATGTATGTGCACGGAATGGCTGGAGAGAATGTTAGCGGCGGAACGTTTGAAGTACCAAGTCAACGCGACTTACATGGAAAAGATAATAGGTCGCATGAGTATATGCGGATCGTGGTGTGGTAGTGTTCATTGCTACGCGAGGGCATGCATGATTCCCAATGAAATGATAAGTTGGATTTGTGATGGTGTCATCTTATGATATCATCATTGACTTACCGGTCAATAGCAAGAATATGATCATGATCATATTTCCGATCCTATTTCACCCATTGAATCCGATTTGTGAAATTTTGAAGGTTTATGACAAGTTTTATACTCCATTTCAACAGCGATAATATAAGAAATAAATTTCGTTACAAATTGAGAGGTTATGGAGAACATGAGAAAGATTGATTGTCGTTGGTTTCTAGAGGATCAATAGTAAAGTATGGAAGAGTTTGGCCTCACATATACACAATATATTTGGAAAATGAAAGAGTTCATGCTTATGGGTCACTTGACATTGTCACAATCATGTGATCGATCGAATGTGTCGCTGCCGAAGTTCAACATGCAAACCACTTTGGTATTCAATAGCAAGTATATTTATTCAGTTACAAGTATATTTCTCGACATTGTTGAAGAGAAGGAAGTAGGATCCCTTATATAGGTCTTTCGATTATTAGCACCGACACCGGGGGCTCATGAGTTCCAAGTATTTTGTCCTTTTTTCATCACAGTTTCGGACATGTTACTGTCATTTTCGAAAATCGGTGTCCGATGTTAATAGGTTTTGGAGCACGACTAGTAAGGTGAAAGCAATGCCCGAGACCGAGGTCGAGGAAGTTGGCTTCAATATTCAATCCGAGAACATAGTCACTCTCCCTAATTATGATTTCACATGAATTGAGGCAAGACATCATGTGTATGGAGGAGCTTACTCAATATGTATCTAGTTCGTTCGTGATCAAAGAACATACGAAATGGAGAATTAATAATGAGAGATTTTGAAGTTTAGAGTTATTAGCAGAGTTTTCTGGTCATCAATTAGAAGAATTCGAGATTGTGAAGTATTAATATTCTTTATGGACACCCATTAAGAAGCTATATAGCTATCATGCATGTTCCATACTTTATATCGATTACCTTGGTGGTTTAAGGTTCAAGAATCATAGTAGAAAAGCACGCCTATTATCGATTCCATAACTTTATGCCAACTTCATGAATTATTTATGGGTACATAGATCGTACATTGTGGAAGTGAATATCTTAATATGAAAGTGTGCCTTTCGGAAGTATTTACGGCAAAATACGAGAACTAGTATGGAATAGAGAGCATTGGTGAATGAACAAGTTTTATTGTGATAAAAGCGGAAACTATAAATATGGGTTGTGAAGAAGTGATTCAAGTGACAACATAGTTATCAGCAAGTGACCATGGAACGCGTGAGATTTTCCTAAAGTAACAACATGAAATTATGATGTACGATCTTATTCTTGGATTACGATATCGATGACGATTTTGTCTTCTCATCATTTGAAGCGTATATTTATGTGTCGGCATACGTATTCGATAATCAACATCTCCCTAATGTTTATATGGATTATCAAATCTCTCGCTCATCATTTAGTTTATTCGAGCATCTTTGTGGAGTAGTCCAATCACCATGGTTTTCATTGGTGATTAATTGTTGTTCGAAAAAATGGAACATATCTTTACCGACCGGTGTTCTATATTTGGATCATGTGTGGGTCTGCATTAACGAAAGCCCTTGAAGAGTTTCTCAACTTTCGGAGTTATGGTTGAGGATTTGGAATTGAATAAAATGATTGAGCTTCAATGGGTGAAAATAAATCTCTACTCAATGATCAAATTATTGATAACATGGAGACTATGTTAAGAGGGCATCTAATTGTATTTCTTAACCATCCCAAATGGTATTCGTTCGGGTTAGTCTTAATCTATCGTGAAGGGTTCATCTGTTCAAGTTATTCCAAAATCTAGAATGTTTTTCTCCTAGAATGGATGCTAATCAATCAGGTTTTCTTTGCTTGAATTATTTAAGGATATCCGAGAATTATGGTTGTTGGGTATTCAGAAGTATCAACCACTATCAAACTATGTCTATCAGAGTTCAATTGTTAATAATGTAAGACAACATGTTTGTGTTACTTTCTTGATCGCCCAGAATGGTATTCGTCCGGAGATATATGATTATTGAGCATGCTTTCTTAATTAACCTATGACATTATCGAGCTGGCGAGTTTCTTGACTGTATATGCATTCTAGCAAAGGTTTTGACATAGAACTAATAAGCAACATGTTGTGTTAGTCTGGTATAACAACAGTTTTGTTCCTCCCGAACGATCTATTATTCTCCCATTCACATTGGGATATCAGGAAATATCAAGGTCTTTATTAACGGTATTCCTAGTGGTGGATCTTCCTATCATTCTTTATAATATTGCCCTTGGAAGATGTGCCTTGAATGTATTCAGAGCAATCATGTCTCTTCCCTATTGATTATGAAGTCTCCTACCACATCGGAATAAAAAATGAAAGGAAATCATGTGTTGGCTAGATATTTTTGCAGTGTTATGTTCCGAAGCTGTATGAAGGTGTCTAATGCAAGGAAATACGTTCATACGGTGGGTTTCTAATTAGAAAGAACAAGTTTATTAAGATGATGTGATTTTGTGTTGGAAGGATAAGGAGAATGATGTAAAGATGAAACATCTAGTATTAAGATAGTTTTAAAGAGTGAAAATGAATTCCTTGAAAGAAACGGATATTCTCACGTTAAAATGATAAGATAATTATTGAAGATGTGGAAATCGTGTGGCAAGCAAGTCTCGTTGAACCTATGAAATACACGTAATCGATCACGGACCTAATGATGGTTCCAAAGTCGAATGATGCCTACAGAGTTTGTATTTTTTTCACTTCTTTGAGTGAAGCATGGTCAGAGAACCTATATCTACTGTCGCTATTGACATATTGCTTATTCTACCGGATTAAAGTTTCTCAATTATGCCTTTTGTTTTAAAGAAAGCATGGTGCCACATGCCAACAATCGAAAAGTCAATATGTAAAGCCGTGATATAGAAATATTTACATCAAATATTTGGGCGAATGATTGAATATACTGAAGAGGTATCGAATGAGGTGGAATCCTCCTACATGTAAGTCCTTGGCAAAATACGGGAGTTTTCCTTGGTCTGACGATGTTTGTAAGAAAAATACAAATTGATAAGTTATCAATCGCGGAAAGTTTGACATTCCTTCGTGAATAGTCGGTTGGCTTTTAAAGGTTGGAAATATTATATAGATAATGATTCATTTATATCTCCACTCCCCCTCGGAAACCTTTGAGTTTATATTTTGTATATTCAGAAAAGTCATTTGTACTGCCTTAGTTGGGCACAATGACGAGAAACACTGGCCGATAATTATGTTAATAATAAGATACAAAAGATCGAATTTCAGTATAACCGTATGTCTTATTTTCAAAGGGGAACTAAAATCTTGTGATCGAGAATCGCATGAAGGTGATGGTATGTGCAGAATAATCTATTGACAAGAAGGAATCGAGTTATTATTTCCTTTTCTGAAAACGTTGAAGAGAATAGTTACGTGACGTTGTCACATTTTCACTGTCCGCTCTTGGTACTATACATATTTGGAAGACCGAGGGGAAGAAGAGCAATGTTATATATCCCAATGTTGGGACACGGGTTCAAAAGTTTCTGCATGATACATTAGTATGCTGCGTACGTTATTATGAGCGGAGTTTGTCAAGCTCAAATTAGAGGTTGTGGACCTCTGTGATACTCGTCAATCTAATTCCGTCAACACTGGGGACTTGCGAGTAAAAAAGATTTGTTCGTATGGAAGAACATGAGCTTGTCACATATGTTTTGAATTGATAGGAGGATGATCTGATCGTGATGCGAGGAACCAGCAATCATGAGGGGGCGAATACAAAGAATCTATAGTCTATTTCACTCGAAAGAATGAGAGTTCGTTAAAGGGAGTGAAACCAATTGTTATTAAAATTCTTCACGCATATTATCGATTAACGGAAAGTCATGTCTTTATTCTCGAGGCCTAATCCATTAATCTATTGCCTCTATATTGTTAACCGATTCACCCCCAAGTCAGCAGATGAATATTTATATCTCTCCGGATTGCTAAACAAAGATGCTTAAAGAAATGAGGCGTTCTATGACTATGTGGGGCATTCAGAATAATTTGCTTTCGAGATTGATATCTTATACACTGAAGTATACTGTGAGCCATGAGGATACTTGTGCGAAAGCATCTATTATCTAACGAATCAAGTGCGATAGAAACGATTTATTATCAATTGCCTATCATCATTATCGATAGATCAACTAATGAGATCACCTCAAGACGAGGGTCGATCTGTGAAATCTTATAAATAATCAATTAGTAGGCCATCTATATCTTCGATGTTCATCTTATGCCAAGCTAAGTGCATTCAAGAAAGAAGTCTATGCCGGGGACTATGTTGACTATGAGAAAGTTATGAGATAAATACTGCAAGTTAAATTGGAAATTGGGTCAGTATTGCCCTAAATATCTAAGGTGAATATGGCAAGTGAAATTAGAAGTTGAGTCATAGTTACTCTGAGTATCTATTGCGAAAATTAGAGAGTTGTTCATGATTGTCCTATCGAAACATTGAGACTGATATTATATGGGCCTTCCTGATGGCTATTACAATAAGGAATTGTGCATTATGGTATTCAAATGAGACATTGAACGTATATAAGTCTAATAAGTATCCCGATTTTGGGAACATGAAATGGGAAGTTTCCTCCTGATCGTATTATTTGCTAGTTTGGGATTCCTGAGGACTTGGTGTCATATAATGCAATGAAATTCTTCGTAAAGCAAGCAAGTGAATTATGCAAGTATTATTATGTCTAGCAGAAATAGTTCCTCGTGACTGGGAGTGGCAAGCGAAGCTCCCTCTAATGTTTCATTCTAATTTCGATGTTAGATATTGTGTACAATGTTTGGAAAAAAGCCCGAGTGAATGGCGTGAAAATTATTATCGCATGATGCGTTACACATATGGGCATTCATAGTCGCTATTGAATTTACTAAAATTTATAGGAATTCAAATTATTGATGCATTGATAACGCCATAACGAGGGCAAATATTCATGTGGAGATATGTAGTCACAAGTTCACTCATTGTTATTGACTTTTTGGTGACTTTAGATTAAAGAAAGTTGAGGTGGTTGAACATTCTTGCACGTTGTATGTTGTATGAGGTTACGGTGGTGATGAGAGGATGAGCGTATAAGATTGTGAACATGAGCGGAGAGGAGCTGCCACGGACTTGGCATATTTCAATTTGCGCAAGTATTATGTATAGACGTGACTCGTCGATCTTTTTAAGATGAAAATCCCCCTCTTTTTTATTATATTCTGATTTTTATGTAGCTTTTTTTACGTCATGAATTCAATCGACTAGGGGACTGGTAAGATAGGAGTAGGTTCATTGCATTTAGTATGATGAAGGATGGAAATTAAATAATAGGTTATATTTGAAATGCAATGCACCGCCTGTCATATAGTCGATCATTTTCAAACTCGTCAAATTAAATACTAGACAAAATACTTTAAACGTGATGGGTCTTTCTGTTTGCAGCAGAATCGTCTATACATATATACTGTTAGATTATGTCAAGGGGCCCAATTGATTGTTTAATAGTCGGTCTTGTACCAAGCATGTTCCGTGGCAAACGGGGTGCTTTTGGACCCAACTCCTCCA
This sequence comes from Utricularia reniformis, assembly GCA_009725065.1. Taxonomy (NCBI): domain Eukaryota; kingdom Viridiplantae; phylum Streptophyta; class Magnoliopsida; order Lamiales; family Lentibulariaceae; genus Utricularia; species Utricularia reniformis. The sequence goes on from RWGZ01001082.1 coordinate 277,899, forward strand.
TGACATGCCGGCCAGGGTCGCGCCCTTGTCGGAGGCTGGTCCGCAGTGACCCCTTGTGCAAGTTTATACCGACGGGGAAAGTGTGATGACCCCGGGTGCAAGTTTATACCGGCGGCGAAAGTGTAATGACCCCGGGTGCAAGTTTATACACGGAGACAACGTGCAAGTGAATTGCGGGTGCTTCGTGAGACCCTATGACAATGAGATGATCTCGGGTGCAAGTTTATACCCGGAGATAACACGCGAGTGAATTGCGGGCGCTTAGTGAGACCCTATGAGAATGAGATGACCTCGGGTGTCAGTTTATACCCGAAGAAAATGATCAAGTGAATTGCTGGCTCTTTATAATGCCCTATGAGATATTTTACATCCCTACAGAAAATAATGGGTGCTTGTCGGGACCCAAGAATAAGAATGTGTGATGAATATGGGCTCTTAGTAAGGCCCGAGATTAATGGGTGCTTGTTGAGACCCAAGTGCACGATGAATTGAGATGCTCAATGAGGCTAGAGATTACTTGGCACGGGTAAAATCCGTGAGTAGAAGTGATATCGAACGATGGTTGTGTTCTGCAGAAGATATTCTTGTTTATGACAAAAATGAACGAATACTGCTTTTGTAGCATAAATTATCATGGTACCTTCAATCAAGATAGCTCGTTTATATCTAGCAATCCTCAATTATGGTCAAGGGATTTGATGAATTGCCTTATGGCATGGTTTTCAAAAAATCACATGTATGACCGAGTATCCTTAGTCGTTATAGTAGTGGCCGAATGATTACCTAATAACAAAGAATATTGTGTTATTTACGATAAGGAGAAGAATATTTATTATCGGAGAAATTATGAAGTCACATTATGACATGACCTCATTTGTTAAACTAGCCACGTTATGGTCCTATACCATGGATTTAGTTATTTATGACCGCGTATTTTAATTTACAATCAAACTGACCAAGTGATGGTCTTATGGTACCAATTCTCGTTAGTTATGATCGAGCACTCTCGGATATTATTGAAATTGTAAAGTGACCTCCCTATCAAAGGGGCCATTGTCTGAGAATTTTTCCGTTTGGCTTAAGTATCTACATATGCATTTATTTGTCGATGGATCATGTTTATAGATTTCATTTGGATAAACGATCAAAATGGCAAAATATTCGCCTTATTGTATGAGTTCAACTAAATTCTGTTACGACTGGCGGCTCCCAGTTATGACCAAAGCGATCGAAGGAGTGGCCCACAACAAGGAATATTCTAAAAAAAATGTTTGTCATATAAGGATATTTAATGGCACTGATATTTGTCTATTTGATTATTAAGAGATCTCATTCATGGTAGCTTTGATAGCTTATGACATGTTAGTTTGCTTATTGGTGAATGAGCAAATTTATACATTAAAAAATTCTCGAGAAAGATTGTAAAGCGGCATACGAAGTGGATTCGTTTCGGACAGTAAGTAAAGAAAGATATTTGTCTCGTCCATGGCACAAAATGGTCATTTGATAAGTTGGTAAAACTTCCTCACATGAAGAGGTATCTTTGTCTCGAACAACGTTGTGTCCCTCGCCCATTCTCCGGATGTCAACTCGATAACTCAAAGAGATAGAAGCAAGTTATTGTTGGGTGTTTGGTTATGTCAGCGATGAACAAGCTGAAGTTTGTTAAGCGGATGAGGCTGTATTTTTATCTCGTGTGACCGGTGTATCCAGTGATTGCCGCATGAGTATCTCACATTTTTTGTGTTTACGGTTGAAAGAACCAAGAAACTAGCATGGATGTATTAAGATCACTCCATTAAACGCAGTTGCAACGGTCAATGGCAATTCCCTTATGTATAGTAAGGAAACTTATGTTACGATCTCATTTACGATCAGAGATGCCTAACCTGGATCCGTATGAAAGTGATCAAGTAATTATCCCCGAAAAGTCTATACTCTTTCGACATATGGAGAATGACTCTTAAGTATTTTATGGACGCCTCGGGTTCATTAGTTATGAGACGGAAGGATTAGCACGCTGTTGTATAACACATGCATATTTATTTATGGTCATACGCTCCAGAGAATTATTGTATGCATAACACAGATTATTCTATTTACCATCGGAGATGTCATAAAGTCGTTTTATGGGTGACATGGATTTTCTTACCCGAGATAATATGAATATAGCAACAACTATCAGGCTTAATCAATTTGCGAGATTTTATGAGAGACGGGACGAAGTAAAGGCAAATCTTAAATTCACAAGTAAAGAGAAGTGATTTCAAACGGAACTGGAGACTTATTTTATCAAAGGAAACATATGAGGGATTAAAATTGAGGAGATGGAAATATAATGGTTCTTGGCTTATTTATGAGGCAATTTTACGTTATTGTCCTAGTTGATTGTTGTTCCCTATATGATTCCCAGTCAGGGCTTCTCGGTTTTCTTTTCTTATAACTCATAGAGTTCAGCTAATGTCTTCCGATGCAAAGTTCTCCCCGCAATAAAGACTTACTTCAAAAAGAATTTTAATTTTCAGATAATATATATGGGAAGTAGGAATAGAGAGAAGGTAATGACCCTACCTCAATCGTTATGTCCCCCTACATAATATTCGATGACCGACAAAGCTACTATTCAGTTAAGCCCTGCTTTCTATTCTTAGATGTCGGCTAGAGACACTTTATTTATTATGAGATCGTATCTAAAAGCGATGCACATGATCGACCGTAAGTGTAAAATAATTGCCCCAAAATAATGAGCGTGGCAAAGGAGTAAGTACCAACCCCCCAGGCAGAGATGAGAAAGTGATGTTCCTGTTCGAACGTGGGGATATCTTATGCAGTAAAAATACATATGAGTTCGAGGTCGTAGAGTAACAATCATGATGGGAACAAGATTGAATTGCGAATTTGAGGAGTCTAACGAACCCCCTAAGCTGTGAAGAGCTAGATTTTGATGAAGCAAAAAAGTTAGAGCTCCACGCTAAGATTGAAACCTCTTGATAGACAGTTAAAAAATATTTTCTAAGTTCGATTGCGTAAGATTAACGAATCGAAGCGGTGCAACATAATTTCAGTGTATAATGAAATGCGTCGATACACAAAGTAAAGAGAGATATGTATAAGAGCACACCCTCCGAGTTGAAATGTCTTGAAATTCTCAATTGAACCTGAATTCTGATACCATTATTGTCAGTGAGACGGTTTCGGCCTTACTCATGGGTTTCTTAAAATGTGTATGAACAAGTACTAGACTTCTAGACGAGCCGATATAATGTGGTTTACGACTCAGAATCTGAATATGCAAACCAGGGACTATTGATATTGCTCGGGGTTATTAATATAATTATAACACCCCCGGGGATTGTTTGACGTGGCTAAATGGTATTTTTGATCTTATATTATATTTATTAAATAATGTGATTTCGGGGGTAGTCTCGTAATTTTGGCATGCCGAGCCCACACATGAGGATTCTGATGGTGTTTCGAGCTGATTTGGATGATTTCGGTTGGAAATTATTCCAGGGGTATTTTCGTAATTTGGCATTCAGAGAGCTCGTTGGCAACCTTTTGCGATATTTTTGGCTATTTCTTAAGCATTCGGAGACAATGAACTGGTGAAGAGTATTCTCGTGTATTTTCTCGACATTACGTACTACTAGTGTTCGACCGGGATGCATATTGGAAGTTCCAGGACGCTGTGACACTCATTCTAGTTTAATTGGATATTTTCTAAGTAAGTTGGGTTAAATTGAACAAGATTGCGCTTTTTGGATCCTAAGTTGACATATTGGGCCAAGTTTTTCTATAAATATAAGACCTTAGGCCCTAGAAAAATGCTCAAACTCTTGGCACGCCTCCCATAATCCCGGGACTTGCGACTTTTTGGCCTAGTCGCGAGAGCCTTCACTCATCCCCTTGACTTGCGACTTTGTGTGTACTCATGCTCATAGTCGCGAGATTTCGTTGCCTGGCCACCCCGACTCGCGACATTTCATCACTTGAACCAATGGTGTCGCAAATTTTCGCCCTCATCCACGAGATTTTGCACATGGTCGTGACATTTTGTATGTACTCGCGAGTTTTTGTCAAAAACTCGCGACTTACTTCATCTCTGGCACTACGGAGTGGATTAGATCGTTTTTCGTACCATTTTTATTCGGATTATCATTATCTCTTGATTGTACTTGTATCCTTTGATTATCATAGTGAAAACCAAGGTAGAGATTTACTCTCCCGAGGACGTAAGCTTACACATTGTGGGCCCAACCTCGTTTATCGCTCGTGTCACCACAATAATTGAACTCAAAATTATATAAGAAATTGACTAATTATAAACAAACTCTCTAAAATATTTTTAGACAATATCAAAGTTCATGGTCACGGATTGACATGTTGTGACGACGTACTTCCCTAATGGAGCTAGAAGAAAGGAACGACCCTTCATATTAGTCGGCTTCCATCTAAACCGAGAACTAATAAAATCTATCAACTCGGGTTCAGTCATAACTCTTCTACGGGTCACTACTGATGTTCCATTAATAGGAAGACCCCAAATAATTGATACATCTTGTAATGTCACTGTGGCCTACAAATAAACAACATGTATGCGTCTCGAGACGCCATCGTTCTATCAAGCAGTAAGAAGGTGCAGATCTAATTGCAATATGCATGTCTTCAACACTCCATAAAACCCCCATCTATCAAGGACTCGAGCTACGTTGGATGTAATTTCCAAATCTCTTAATATGTTATCCCAATGTTTGAAATCGATGTGACCAACACTATTGTCACCTCGGAGAATCCTCTGACTGATATGTCTATCTTAAAGAGTAAGTACACTCGTATCTAGTGGTTGTTGTGTTCGATAAATCATTATAATAACCTACAATTAAAAAAATTGTATATAATAACCTAAGAAATACACATTAACTCATTAATTGATATAAACAAAACAATGACACAACAATCGTATACACAAATTAAAAACAATACTAATTAACATTGCAAATTTACCTAATAGATTGCGAATATAGAATAACTTAACGATTAAATAGAATTTTGTTACATCTAATTTATCAAATCAAATATTTATATGGTTTCCCATTACAATAAGGAATTGCTATGTTGCACCAACAAGGGTGTGGGGTGCGAGATTCAGGGTGCGAGATTCGTTAATTTTTTATGAATCCGATAATGGTGCGTTAAGGATTCGTTGATTAAAATAATATAAATATATTATTTTTTAAGATTTTACTCAATAATCGAATAATATTTCAAATCATTTCGATTACTAATATAATGAATTATATAAAATTTCATATAAATTAATTAAAATATATTTTTTTCGATTTTTCGATTTCCTATATATTGCACTAATCCAAGCGAATCATGCAACCTAGAAAAATTACAATATAAATAAATTGAAGATCTTAATCACAAACAAATATTCAAACCATTAATCAAATATTCAAATCATTATACGATAAAATACGATACATTATAATACTAAGAATTTACCTTCTTTTTTTGTAAAATCTGCCGACAGAAAACAAACACCCACGTGGTGCTACAGAACTTTCCGACGAGTAGTGCGGCAACGACAGTGACGCCGGTTTTTTACGGCCAGGTTACATCGGAGGTTTCCGGCGAGGTGCAACAGCGGTGGTTTACAAAACAAAACCGTGTAGGCACCGGGGATGGGGGCTGCGAAATGGGGGCTGGGACGAAAGGCAGAGAGGGTTATGGAATAATGAAAATTAGTTTGGTTGAAATTAGGAATATATTTTGGGAATCTCGATTCTAGATCGCATATCACAATTTGCCCATAAATTGCCATTCAAGATTCACTATCTTGATTGGTAGGAAAAACCACTGTCTGAGTAAAATCGGTAATAAATGTGGGGGTTCCCGGTGAGCCAGCTGGTGCTTCTATTTTTTTATTACTTTATAATAATATTGTACGTTATCTTACTTCTTAAAATATTTTATCTTAAAATAATTTGTTTTTAATTAGCCTAATCATTTTCATATATCACAATTTAAGAATACTGACTACTATAGTAAAAAATAACATTAGAGATAAACGTCAAAAAATTGTTCAATCTATTACTATATGAATAATTCGACAGTTGAATGTGTGACTAGTTCGATAAGAGTTTGACCATGTAGAATAACAATTAAATTTTTGGATAATGAGTGACGATCGGTCATCATAAAGAATAGGCATACTTTTATTACTTGTGAATGATAGATGCTTTAAGAGATTGATAAAGAAAAGGGACATGATCGTGCACTCTATGGATGATAGATTGTTGGAATGTCAAAATGTTTCATATTGGAATTGAGATAAAATTTTGAATGGTTTATAAAAAGGAATGAGTACCATAATAAATGACTTATTCAAATCTTTTATGGTGCAGTCTCCTTCTTTTATACGTCATAGTCGTGCACACTTCTATAACAATTTAGGCAAAACTATATAACTTCAACATTGTATCGGAGCTTGTTCGATCAAAATCCTGATTATCAATATCGGGAACGTTCGGTTCATTTAATTTCAAGTCTAAATTTGTCAGGTATTTAGACTTGAGGTGGTGTGTTGGAATGTCAAAATGTCACACATTTAAATTGTGATAAAATTTGTATTGTTTATAAGAGGGAAGATATATTATACTAAATGACATGTTCAAGTTTTTTATGGTGTGATTGTCTTCCCTTATGTGTTATATCCGTGTAGACTCCGTCATAATTTCGATCAAACTCTATAATTCAAACATAGATCTACATTAGTGCACAAATTTAAGTGTGCAATTATGTTTATGAAACTCTCTATTTTATACGGATGAACTAGATGAAAGATGATCAAAATTCTATAATATTTGGACTATATATTCAAAATATATTGTCTTTCACATATGTGGCCAGTAACATGTACGTCATATCTTTTTCTATATATTGGTAGATAAGGGAAACATCTTTATTTATTTGGTACCAACTGAGTTTTTCATTTGATTTGCCAATGTCTCAATTGTTCGCCTATGATCATGGTCCAACTCTAATATGCCAATCAATATTCCATTGTCGATAACGCCTGTTGACCAAATTCATTTCTACAAAATAATCTCATCGAATGATCAAAGTGATGAACATCTCCACTTCATGTTAAGTTTTTTCCGCCGAACATTACTACTCACTCGGTACCCTTGTTCGGTCTTCTCATGGATTAAGTGTAGTAATTCTCTCGTTCGATCAAATACCGGGATCCATTAAGATATATTGAAGGAAATAAGATTAGTTGTAATCTTGTTTAAAAATATTTTATGACATTTGTGACCACTCAATTCAATTTTCTCTTTTAAATTGCTTGTTATATGGTTTGAGTTTATTAACGACATCAAGAAATACGATATTGGACTCACAAAGTGTGCTTAAATCATTGGGAGAACAAAATTCTACCTATGTATGTTATTGTAACGAAATTCAAATGATACTATAAGTGGGTCAAGAATCAAAATAAATAATCTATGGAATTTTGTGCAAATGAACAAGTCTGAAAAAGTAAGTAATGAGCAATTCTTCGCGAAGTAAGGAGTTAATAAAACAAATTTCTTCCATCTTTACTTCTAACGCCGATCCTACCAATAAAACATAATCAAACAAACATGCTCTGAGCCTGGAGTTTATGAGCGTCTAAAATGCCATATGACAATAAACGAATCTCAGGACCCGATTGTAAAGGTATTTTGGTCATTCGATCGAAGACCCCGTAGGGGGAAAACCACATGGGAATAATTATTTTTTCGGATGATTATGTCCTTCAACGCAAAAGTCTATAAGATCGTATATTGATTTCTCCACTCGGATGGTGTACAATGTCTTTGGAGAACCTCTGAATTGGTCTTCGATTCCTTTATATCATTTCATCCTAGAATTCGTTGACCTTCTATAGTTACACCTTTTTAAACTCATTCCGAATTCCATTGGCTACATCATAGCTTTCATTATATTTACTTCAACTACCAGAAAAATAAAAGATGGGGTGATATTTCTTTAGGGTTTACCGAATTGCTTCACTTCAACCCCAAAGGGCATTGGGTAATACTTAGAAGATGGGTGAAGGCTTCATAGAAGAAGAAATTCGTCACCCCCGAGAATGGAATCATTGAAGATATTAACTTGACTACAAATTCCCCTCCAATCTAGCGGGATGATGACTTGCATGGTCATTAGTCGAGTTCTCGCCGTGCCTCACAATGAGATAAATGAAAAAGAAAATTTGTGGAGGGGGAGGAACATCCCCATGAGACGGGAAGGCGTAACCGGAGATCATATGCTTCCTTCCTTGACCACTTTCGTTACTATAGAACCACATGTTCTGGTTTGCTATTTGTTTTCAATGACAATTGCATGACATACATTTTTTTTCAATGACAATTGTGGGTGTCTCTAGGGTTGAAAATAGTATGAGTGTAAGGGTAAGCTTGTATTATCGTTATTGTGTGATGGTAATTGGTATACTATATACAGGAGGATGTCAAAGCTATAAAAGGAGGATCAACAAAGAGATGTCGTTCTGCAGAATCTCATAATCGATCGGAGAGGGTATTGAACTACTATGTACATTCTGAAATTTTTATATGTAACTATTTGCGTAATGGTTGCAGAAGCGTCGTGACAAGATCAACGAGAAGATGCGAGTACTTCAAGAGCTCGTTCCCGACTGTAACAAGGTTAGACCATTGATTTAAGATGGAGAAGCATTATCTCAATACTCTAACTTGTTATTGGGATGTCAGACAAACAAAGCTGCCTTGCTTGATGTGGTGATCGAGTATGTCAAGTTTCTTCAACATCAACTACAGGTGGATTATTAGCAAACCTTATATTATTAATTAATCATCCCAAAGTTTGATTTTGGAACACTTTTTTTAGTTTTACAGATTATGTCCATGCATCCATTTCCAATGACGCATATGCAGTCGTTTTTTGATATTCCGAACCCAAATTCCACTGCTGAAGAAATTCCAAAACCCATGATATAAGTGATCCATTTTGGCTTCACAATTTTAGGATTGGCACTGGTGTTCAAAACATCAAACTGTTGTATTTCTTATTTTGATAATAAAATAAATAATAATAACTAGTTCAATATTACAATTTTTTTGTTGAAGTTAACCAATAAATGATTTTTTTATACTTAAAGATATTGTTATTGAACATTAAATTTTATCTTAATTTTACAATATAGATTCTAAAGCATGCCAAACAAAGAACATAAGATGTGTTCACCTATAACACAAGAAATCCAGTGTACCAAGACATCAATTCTAGACAGTATGGTGGAATATTACTGATTCACATATTTATCACAAAAATGCTGCACTCAGTTTCATAAACAAAAGTACAATAACACAGATAATATGCCTCTGCTCTAGTTCAGTTGGGGGTCAACCTAGAGGAACTTCGAGTTGCCCTCTTCAATTTTGTTGATGGATTAGAGGGTTGTGTTGTGTTCTGTGATGAAACTTGATGATGCTTATCATCTAGTTGTTGATCTAAATCTTCTTCCTTCAGCCCCGCAATAGGCCATGGCGAACCACAACCAGGACATACTTTTTTCACCTGTAAGTGATGTGATTCATTCTGGTAAACCTGGATGAACAGTAGAGATGATAACGAACCCGTGATTCAGGGCATACCTTCTGTTTAAAGAACTTTCTTTGTAGACAGTAGAGATGGAAACGAACATTGCATGATTCATTCTGGCAAACCTGAGCCTGATCATAATGTGAAAAAGACAAGAATTAGTCCCCAACCAAAAGAATCACCTAATATCATGAACAACAAACTGTTCAAGATCATTGGGTGCATGCTCAAATGAACCAACCTTCACTGCAGCCTCATTGCAAACATCACATGCAGGAACTTCGTTTGTCTGAAACCAACTTCGAAGATCAAGAAAGGATCTAACTCCAATACCAATTTTTCCAGCGGGTATGGAACGAAGCCAATTATCCTTAATTAATTGCTCTAGTGTTGTCTCCTTTAGAGACATTGAGAAATTTTTAAATGAAGAAGGAAGTTGACTGCCACCTTCCTGGGACTGTGAATCACCCGTCCGGTGAACCTAAAATACATCAAGATGTCCTGAAGGACAATGTTATGAAATAACTGCAAAGGGACATAGGAGGAACATATAATAGCATAAACAGCTCAAGGACATAAATAGTTTACATAGTAACAAAATGTATGATTTAAATATGTTCTTGAAAAGTATGAATACATAGCGACCTGCATCTCCAACTGTATGTATAGTGCATCAGTGCTGGAAATGCAACCTCTTGCTTCGGAATCTTGTGCAATGGCTTCGACCTGATATATGTTTCAAATAATATGCATGAATAAAAAAAGAAACTAAGAATTACGATGGTGAAAAGGAATCTCACAATGCCCTTAAAGAATGCAATCTGCGGAAGGGTATACTTCGTTCCAATCTTGGATTGGTCATCTGAAGCATTGTTCACGACCCCATAATGCACATCACCTGTGAATTGGTTTCTACATGCTCGCAGTTCAAACTGAGCATAACTTAACTCTTCATTGATCTTCCGCAGATAATCGTTAAATAATTGGCTCTGGGAATCTAGAAAACAAAAGATAATAGGTCAACTGGATAAGTAGTTGAAGGCAGAAGGATCTCAAATAACCCAGATGAACGCAGATTTTTCATGATTATAGCTGAACAAACAAATTCGGACTTCAAGTTCTCCTGAAAAACCCAGTTTTAAAAAGCAAAAGTAAAACCCTTGTACAAATCCCGGACCAGAAACCCGGAAAAAACACTCAATTTCTCAAACAAATCAAGATCAGCGAAAACAGCAAAAGCTTCAATTACATAAATACTTCGCCAATTTCCTTTCAACACACGGGTTTCCTGCACATCCCCACAGGGTAGGAATCTTGATAATAAAAAAATCAAAAAATTGGAACCTGAAAGCCTTCCGGTGATTTCTGAAAACATTTTCAGGAAAGCGGCCTCCACTAGTGGACCCCGTGACAGTAACGCCTGAATAAGCGTATGATGGCGCCAACTGAACGGTGGCATTTCTTCGGGTGATCGCGAATCACATAGGAAGTGCGCGAACTGTGAAGGTGATGATGAAACTCCAATGGCGGAAAAGATACGTTTGTGAAAATTAGGGTTTCTTTTCAACATATTTTATACAATTATAAGGCTTATATATTGAAATTTTCAAAATTATCAAACTAATAAACTTTATGAGAAAATGTCATAATCTCCCAAGTTTGTATGATTTAATAAATTTATTTCACACATTTTGAAATGATAATTTAGATAATTCTATATGTATTTTAATAATTCATTATAAAATGTATAATGCATAATATATTTTAAAAATCAGAACACTAAATTTTCAATATCAATTAAAAAATATTATATATTTTAACATTTTACGTTATTATCTAAGATTCTATCTATTTTTTAATTTTAAAACTCATTTTGCAATCTAATACATCATTCATATATATTTATATTTTAATGAATACTGATGAGAACTCTAGGATCAGGTACCCTGCAATGGATGATGTCCAATAATGATTTGGTCGATCCATGCGGTAGAAGCGAACTTGTGCAGCCTAATAGCAAACTTAAGATAAAATGGCCCGATGTTTCACGATGGGACCAAAGATAACCTTGGCGATAAACGGTCTAAACGGTTACAAACCCACGCATTCCACGCTTCGGGCCTCCACACGTTTACCACGCCTCGGGCCAGATCATGCAGACCACGCTTTGGTCCCAGCCATGTTTTACATCGCGCGACAACAACCTCTAACAAACCTGTCAGAAGCAGTTACGGAGCGTGGATTACACACGCCCTCAACTCTATAAATACAGAGCACAACGACGGAAAGAGCAGGACCTCTTGGACGCGTAAGAACTGGCCATTACCCTGCCGGAGTTCTTACTGCTTTCTTATATCTTGTTATCTTCTTAAAGCCTTTGTTGTATTCTCTAATGAATTATCCGATTAGTGAACAGACAAAGAGTTTATCTTGCTCTTAGTCAAGTGGTTTTCTCCTTATTTCCTAGGGTTTCCACTATAAATTGTCTCGCCTCGCTGTTATTTACATTTTTAGATCGTCTTCCCACCAAAAACAAATCATAACAGAGTTCGTTTGTTGACGAACAGGACGACTGTTGGTACCCCTAAAGAGGGACCATAACAGTTTGGTGCCGTCCGTGGGACGATTCTCTAATCCCATTTGAGGTTTCTACCAGGGATAGGATAATCAAAGGCATGGCAACTGGAACTTCGACGAATGATAGTGACGTGCTTCCCGATAGTCTCCCAGCACCAACATTCACTTTACAGGATCTGGAAGCTGTCGTCAGGATGGTGATACTGGAAATTACGAAGGAGAGAAGTGGGACAGAACCACCGGCTGTTTCAAGCCCTGTTCCAAGAAGTAGAGGGTACGAGAGCGACCCTGATGAACGTAGCACTGATGATGAGGAAATCATCAGGCGCGGCGTATCGACGAGGAGGCCGAGATATCGATCCACTCCTCTTCCCCCGGCCAGGGTTCCAACTCCCGCTCCTAGGAATGACCAGGAGCATATGCAACGACGAATCGACGAGCTTACTAAGGAGTTGGAGAGTATGTGTGCGCTGAAGGATTGCAAACCTAATATGGGGCGCAATCCTGGTTTATTCAACAGGGCCATGGAGGCCCCAATCAGGCGAAATAAGGATGATGACTGGTGGCATAATTTGAATGCGGTCCAGACGTCATCCCAAAAATCTGAAGGCGTGTCCGCCGCCTTGGGAGATTTGATGCTCCTCTTTTCTGAAGAGATCTGGGCGGCAGTCCCATATCGGCATTATCGCAACCTCGAGGGGTTGCCGACGTTTCGCGGTGACGGTGATCCGATCGATCACGTTGTTGATATTGAGTTACGCATGGGAACGGTTCGGGCCTCAGATTCACTGAAGTGCCGCATTATTGCGGCAGGATTACAAGGCGACCCCCGAACTTGGTTCAAAAATCTGCCGGCCCGATCCATACAATCGTATGACGGATTTATTTTGGCTTTCTCCGAGCAGTTCGCTCCAAATGTAGGACCGCCTCGAAGCAGGCAGGAACTATATCAGCTTAAATACATCTCGGCCAAAATGAGTCTTCGGTCCTTAATGGAGAAATTTAATAGGACCGCCTAGGGCATCAGGCTTGAGCTCCGGGATAAGATTGATATTCTACAGCAGATCTTGGGACCGTGTGGCCTTTCGGCCAATTTAGTGAAGAGCCCGCCATCCACTTTGGGAAAACTTCTTCAGAAAATCAACAAGTATATTAAGGTGGATGAAGCGCTGGGGCAGGTGATCATAGGGTTTCCTACCCTAAGAAGCAGTCGCGAGAAGTAGCGACACTAGTTGAGAAAAATGTCCCCCCGAAGAAGGAGGATGATCGGGTGTATTGCGAACTACACGATCACCCAACTTTGAAGTGCCCATTGTTAAAAGAGACAGTAGCGACAATGAATAAAGAAAGGCCCGACCGGAATGGTTAGAAGGCAAGCGAGCTGAATCCCCCCTAAAGGGCCATCAGGGTGACGATTGTCACAGGCCGCGGGAAACGGATAATCTGGGACAACCCCCGAAATTATAATGATCGGACGGAGGACCGACGATCTCCTCTTCCAGAACAAGACAAAGGCCAACACGGTCGAGAGAACCGTGGTCAGGGCCGAAGACGAAGATGGCGGGGCCGTGGCGGCAGAACCCCGCAAAACGAGGGTGGAAGACAGAAGCAGGTCGCTCCTCCACTCGCTGAGACGGGTGTCCAACCTCCTCAAAACGAGGCGGGGCCCAGGGAAGTAGCCGGAGATATTTATGTTATCTCCGGTGGTTTAAGAATAAATGAATCGGTATATGACCGAAAAAGGACAGCGCGCGGAGACTCCGCTGAGAGCTCCGAATATGTGGCACTGGTTAAATACGATCCAGCTGAGCGGTCCCTCCCTTCAGGGATTACATCACTTTCACTATGGCCGATCGGGAAGGGATTATCGATCCATGCGATGATCCCCTTACCATTACTGGAATCATTGGGAACTGTCGGGTCCACAGGATTTTAGTGGACACCGGAGCTTCGTGAAATTTGATAAAGCGCGAAGTCGCTGAAATGTTGGGAGCCGCTGGTCATGACCTCTCGATCGCTAATATAACTCTCTAGTCATTCGACCAGAGATGCGTCATTCCATGTGGGAAGATTTTATTCCCAGTTACCCTTGGAGAACCGTCCAAGGACCGATCGGAGGATTCTGAATTCATTGTCGTTGAAGTCGACTTGGCTTACAACACCAGTATCGGACGGACCGGCCTCAGTAAGTTCGAGGCGGTCCCTTCTACTTATCATATGATGCTCAAATTCCCCTCCATTCATGGAGTTATTTCTGTAAAGGGGGATCAAAAAGTAGCTAGACAATGCTACATGAGCTCGTGCTGAACTTTGACACCCGTTAAGAGGGCTCGGGTGGATTTGCTGGAAGAGCTGCCGCACCCGAAGCAAGCAATGGAACCCGTGGGGTTCAAATTGATTAACCTGGTTGAGGATGACTCAACCAAAACTACTCGCATCGGGGCACACTTAGCCCCTGCTTTTGAAAAGAAGATTATTCACCTGCTGAGAAGCCATGTGGATATATTTGCCTGGACCCCGGACGATGTTCCGGGGATGGACCGATCCGATAGTGAGCATCGGATCAACACCGAGAATGGAACGAAGCCTGTTAGACAGAAGAGGAGACGTTATTCTCCCAAAAAAATCGAGATTATCCAGGCTGAGGTGAATAAGTTGCTACGGTCAGGATTCATCAGAGAGATACACTATACTAAATGTGTTGCAAACCCAGTAGTGGTTACCAAACCTGATGGGATATGGCTGATGTGTATTGATTTCACCGACGTTAACAAAAGCTGTGAGTCGGATCCATTCCCCCTGCCACATATTGACCGACTAGTAGATTATGTGTCTGGCAGCACCATGATGAGTACCATGGATGCTTACTCCGGGTACCATCAGATCATTTTGGCTGAGGAAGATCAGAAGAAGTCATCGTTCATGAACGAAGATGGCGTTTATTGCTATGTAGTCATGCCTTTCGGTCTAAAAAATGCTGGAGCAACATATCAAAGGCTATCATTGATATGCAACCTCCAAGAAACAAAAGAGAATTTCATAAGCTTACTTGCCGGCTCGCTGCGCTAAGCAAATTTATTTCAAAATCCACAGACGGGGCTCTGCATTTTTTCATAGTGCTAAGAAAAGCAAGCCATGTAGACTGGACCGAAGAATGCGATCGGGCCTTTTCTGAGCTAAAGACTTATTTAAGCACTCCCCCAGTGATGGTGAGTCCAACCAGTGATGAACCTTTGGGGTTGTATCTTGTTGTATCATAAGTTGCCGTCAGCACATCTCTGGTGACCATCCGAGATGACATTCACAGACCCGTTTATTATGTAATTCATTCTCTGGTGTCTGCCGAGACCAGATACTCTACCCTGGAAAAATTCATGCTGGCTTTGAAAAAAGTTGTATCCAAGTTGAAGCATTATTTTGAAGGTCGAACGGTTTATGTCTATACAGATCAACCTCTGAAAGTGGTCCTTAAACAAAAGGATTTAACTGAGAGGTTAGCAAAATGGGCTATCAAACTCTGCGCTATGTATCTGGAATTCTTGCCCCGAAGGGCGATCAAAGCTCAGGTTCTAGCCGATTTTGTGGTTGAAATGAACCGATCGGCCATATATCTAAACCAAGAGGATGATTGGTTGACGATCCATGTGGATGGATCAACCTTAAAGGAAGAGGGGCGGGCATTACCCTGACAACGAATCAAGGTGACCTTATTCATTTAGCGGTAAAATTTTCCTTTGCTGGAACAAATAATGTGGTAGAATACGAGGCTGTATTATCGGGAATGAACCTGGCCCGAAAGATGTGAATTAGCAGAGTGCGAATGTTTTCAGACTCAAAGTTAGTAGTGGAATAGTTCGCATGGAGATTTGAAACTCATGATCCTATGATGAAATTATATTGTGCCAAAGTCCTGGATTATCCAAAAAGTTCAGTGAATTTTCTCTTGACCACGTGCCACAAGAACAGAATAAGTTTTCTGACGCACTTGCTAGATTGGCCATGGGCATACCTGACATAGAGCGGAGCACTATTTCGGTACATAAACAGGACCGACTATCGGTCGAGATATCAGTGACCGAACAGTCAGTTGAAGAAATTGGGGCTCTATGCCATGAACTCTAGGGCTTGAATATTAACGCTACTGAATCTCCTGGAGAACCCAATTGGATGGACCTATTTATTAAATATCTTACAAACGACTATCTTCCTAAAGATAAGTCTGAAGCAAGAAGAATAGATGTCCGGGCTAAGTGATTTATCCTGATTGACGGATGATTGTTTAAAAAGAGTTTTGAGGGCCCGCTTCTGCATTGCTTATCCCATATTGAGACTGAAGCCGTCATGATTTATGTTCATGAAGGGATATGCGGCATTCATTCAGGGGCTCGATCTTTATATCACCGCATCATCAGAGCTGGATATTTATGGCCGACGTTGCTTGGAGATGCCAAGAAATACACTAAGCGTTGTGCCATATGTCAGTACCATGCTTCGATCCCACAACTGCCTGGGGCTCCCTTATCGGTCACCCCATTGCCTTGTCCGTTTGACAGATGGGGAATTGATATCCTCATACCTTCTCCTCGGTCAATAGGGCAAAGAAAATTTTGTATCGTGGCTGTGGAGTATTATTCGAAGTGGATTGAAGTAGAAGCAGTAGCCATCATCTCATAGAAGATCGTCAAACACTTCTTATGGAGAAATATTGTGAGCCGCTTCGAGGTTCCCCGAGCACTCATATAAGATAATGGGACCCAGTTCCGTGGAAAAAGCATACTGGATTTATGCATCAAGTTGGGCATCGCCCAGCATTTCTCATCAGTAGCCATCCCCAAACTAATGGACTTACGGAGGTATCTAACAAGGTTATCCTGAAAGGATTGAAGACCAAGTTAGAAGATTTTGGAGGAAAATGGTCTGAACATATCTATGAGGTCTTATGGACATACCGAACTACACCTCGTTCAACAACCCAGAATCACCTTTCTCATTGGTGTATGGGTCCGAGGCTGTTAGCCCGGTGGAGATTGCCATCCGATCACCCCGGATATCTCAGTATGATGAGCATATGAACGGTGAAAGGAGATTATTGGATCTCGATATGATCGAAGAAAAGAGAGATGCGATTTATGTGGGGATGCGCGCTTATCAGCCAACTATGGAACGGGCCCATAACAAGCGAATCCTCCCAAGGGAATTCTTTGAAGGCGATCTCGTCCTCATAAGCATAAAGGTGCAGAGGAACGTTGGAAAGCTGGACAGAAATTGGGAAGGACCGTATCGAATATCAAAGAAACTGGAATCAGGTGCGTATAAACTTGAAACATTGGATGGTGTAGAGGTCCCCCGAACTTGGAATGTCATGAATCTAATCAGTATTTCTTGTGAACCTTCGATTAATATGTTTGACTCAATAAACGTACATTCCTTTAAACGTAAGCAGAAAACAAGTAAGTACAAAACATATTGTTTCTAATTAAGTGATGGACCGATCTTGAAGTCAGATAACTTAGGACGAATCTGGACTGGTGACCGAAGCTTCTTGTCCGCAGGCTCCCAAGTTGTAGTGATCACTCTGACGAGTCAGATGCTCCTGCACTTGCCTAGTCCCATGGATGAGTTGTAATTCTCCCAGAACTCTTTACGAACTAAGACACCCTCTTCAACGGCATTCATTCTCGGGAAATGGCCCTTGTACTTACGAAATCCGCCACGAAAAGAGGAATGGATGAGTCAACATATCGAAACACAAGTTCGGTCCTATCATGGGACATACGATGAACAAAAGCTTGGCCAATATAACCTACGGGACTTCAGTAGAACCAAGGTCTGGCCGAAGCTTATATGGACTCATATTGAACCTGGACCGCGTCTTTCCAACTCAATTGTGATCCCAAGGACGGAATAAGAGCGATCCGCATACATTGTAAAACGACCGATCCAGTCAAAATTGACCTGAGTGAGCCAAACGTAATATCTGGGACCGATGGGTTGGCACCCTATAAGCATCCCCGATCTTACACTTGGTGGTTAAAACACTCTCGTTAATATGAAACATATTAGTTCACTAAAGATGTCAGTTACAATACTTTGTTCTGACGATTATAAAAAAAAATAGGAGTTGAGAGGAAAAAATCTTATATTGAGAATAAGGAACAAAGTATGGACAAAATACAGTTTAGATCTAACTACCCTGTCCATCTTCCTTATCTTCCACTCTATGCTCATGCGGTTCGGTCCGGGCCGCGAGCTGCCTCAACTCTTCTTCTTGATCGGCCACCTTCTGGTTGACCACTTTCTCCATCTCCTCAAAGAGATAGAAGAAAGGGTCATATTCAAAAACAGGTTCTTCCAAGGATGGAATTACCTGAAATTTTCCATCTTTCTCAAGTGGCTCGATCGCCTTCCATCTTTCGTCCGAAGGAAAAGCCCGAAATGCTTAGTAACCTGATCTCGCATGTTATCCAAGTACTTAGCAATATACATCCCATGTATGTTATCCGCCAAAGCGAATAACAAAGGGGACCGAGCGAAGCTTAGGACTGCCTCCCGGACCGAACATTCAGCCGAAGTGCGGGTACTGGTTAATTCTTCTTTCAAGTTCGTCTTCTCTTCTTAGGCCTGAAGGAGAAGCTCGTTGAGCTTATTCCTCTTTTCCTGGGCCCGACCTTAAACTTGGTTAACTTCATCTTCCTTGGCCCGCAGCTTGGCCTCCAGGTCAGAAATTCGGCTCTGAGCTGTTTTTTCTGTCTTCTCCAGCTCAGAGACTTTGTCTGCTAAGAGCGAAACTTCCATCCCAGCTCTTAGCAATTCATTATCCAGTAGGTGCTGGTCCTCTCGTACCGTGACCAACTCACCATGTTTAATCTCAACTTGCCTTTTCGCAAGGTCAAGTTGATCCTGGACTTGTTGTGACACAACGTTGCCACCCTGGTTCTTCTACACGGTGATGGCAGTTCTGAAAGCCTTCCTCAGCATCCACATAGGACAATAATGTCATAACATAAAGTTTCGGGCCTTAATGTAGAAGGAGATTACCTTAGTTGTGAGGTCGAGGAAGCCCTCAATAATTTGTTCCTCAGACATGTCTGGTTGAACATTTTCTGGGTTTTGCTCCCCATAAAGGCGGAAGTCCTTTATGAAGACAATTCTCCAGGAGGTCAATTTCCTCCCTTTACTAAACCTGTCCAACAGGCCGAAGGCAACACCCCAGTCGGAGTTGGTCTTAGGGCCCGAGGCAGGTTCCTTCAGAACGATCCCCTTAGTGGGGACCGAAGCATTCCCCCCTCTCTTCAGCCTTTTTAATTCCTTCGGGGCGTCTGCTTCGGTCGCCCTCTTCCCTTTGCCTAAGGAGATCGGCGGCAGGGAGACGTTCGCCTTAAGGTTGGGACCGGGGAGAACTTTCTCCACGGGAAAAGCTCCCTGCAGCAATAAAGTAACTATATCAGCACTAATAAAGGAATTATTTCCGATCTGGTAAAGGCTGGATAAGCTCAAAGAATGAATCCGAACTATTATCACCTCCTCTACAATTCCAAATACCCGAAACGCAGGCCCCTATCCCGTTGAGGGCTGCCCTCTGCAACGCAGGGTTAACATGCATGCGCTGGTGGTTTGGATCGGGGGGGTTCCCTGACCCCGATGGAACCAGCATACCCCCCGTTGCTGATTCACTCTCCTCCGCACTACCCGTTGCTTCACGTTGTCCTTCAGAAGGAAGGACCGAGGCAGCAGCCATACGCTTAAACCTTGAGCTAGGCATTGTTTCAGTTGAGTCTGCAAAATAAATGTATAAGGATCAGGAAAGGACAGAATGAAAATATTACTTCATACCCGATCCTTCTGATAGATTTGAACAAGAAAACATCCCCTTCGGGGCTGGGGCTTCGGTCCTACCCGCGATACCTATTTCTATCAACCTTGTCTCCCGAAGCAGTTCTGTTCGTTTAAGGCGTGCTTCGGGAGGAGGGAACATCGCAAGTGTGTTTGCGGTGTCCGGACGGGAGGGGTTGAACCTGGTTCGGTCCAACTGGCCTATGCGTGGGTGAGTTATAAGTGGCCACACCTTTATCATATCCTCTTTTGGGACTGTTATCCACACATAACAAGATTCCCACGTATGGAGAGACTCTTCCTTATCAACTATAGCGTACTCCTTGGTGCGCACCGCTATATAATATAATTTGCGACATCATAATAGACTTTTACCCCTTCGGGACCCTACCAAGAACAAGTTGAAAAAATGTTCCAAGGTCGGGTCCATGTTCTGTTAGTGGCAATAGAAGATAAACGCCACTCTATACACATAGCTACCCGGAAATAACGCAAAAGTCGGGCAATGAATTTCAATAAGTACGGCTGCTACAAATGGATGCAGCGGAAAACGTAGCCTGCACTTTAAAGGAGTGTAACTAACCGGAATAGCCGGCACATTCATTTCCGCCGGAAGGAAACAGGGAACATCTTCCCGTCCCTTCCAGATAGAATAATGAGCCGGAATCGAAAACCTAGACCTAAACACTTCAATATCCAACTCAGACATGACTGGGTATCTCATTTTGTGAGGAGTCATGGTTTATACCTTAATAAAAATCGGTAGGAAATAGGTTTGAACGCGAAACAGAACAAGGGCGCAGAGAGCTCGATTTGGGCAATTTCTTCCTTCGTGAAATGACGATGAGGAGAAACAGTACCCAAAACCCTGATTTAAATAGTAATCTCCCCACCAATTGTAAGCTGTCACGTAATATTATCACAGGCGTTTGCAATATAAACACACTCATCACGCCTGTTGAATAATTGAATATGAAGAGGCTCAAGTCGGGGTATTAATATTTAAAAGTAACATAAATATACGTTATTGAATTTTAAATATAAATTCACTTCTTTAATTAACAAAGTGAAAGATCGGTCCCCTAGACGCTCAACATGAGCATGTACGGTCCTATATTCTCCCGAATGTATATAAACAATGCTTGATCGGCCTTTTATCACCTCTACGATGGCAATCAAGCACGAGGGGCTAGTGATGAGAACTCTAGGACCAGGTACACTACAATGGATGATGCCCAATAATGATTGGGTCGATCCATGCGGTAGAAGCGAACTTGTGCAGCCAAATAGCATACTTAAGATAAAATGGCCCGATGTTCCCCGATGGGACTGAAGATAACCTTGGCAAAATAAAACGGTTTCTGACAGCTGGCCCCATGGTTCAGTCTAAACGGTTACAAACCCACTCGTTTCACGCTTCGGGCCTCCACACGTTTACCATGCCTCGGGCCAAATCACTCAAACCACGCTTCAGTCCCAACCACGTTTTACATCGCGCAACAACAACCTCTAACAAACCTGTCAGATGCAGTTACGGAGCATGGATTACACACGCCCTCAACTCTATAAATACATAGCACAACGACGGAAAGAGCAGGACCTCTTGGAAGCGTAAGAACAGGCCGTTACCCTGCCGGAGTTCTTACTGCTTTCCTATATCTTGTTATCTTCTTAAAGCCTTTGTTGTATTCTGTAATGAATTATCCGATTAGTGAACAGGCTAAAAGTTTATCTCGCTCTTAGTCAAGTGGTTTTCTCCCCATTTCCTGGGGTTTCCACTATAAATTGCCTCGCCTCGCTGTTATTTACATTTTTAGATCGTCTTCCCACCAAAAACAAATCATAACCGAGTTCGTTTGTTGACGAACCGGACGACTGTTGGTACCCCCTAAAAAGGGACCATAACAAATACATTCGGCCTCCGAGGCCTGTTCCTTGTTCACCGCGAACACTCGAGCATTTCCAGTGATCATTTCCCTTATCCTGTTTTTGATAACTCCGGTTTCGATCCTTCTCTTCTTTGGGCATTCTCTAGCAAAGTGTCCTTCCAGACCGCACTTGAAACAACTGTTGGTTCCTGCCCGGCATTCTCCAAAATGGTTTTTCCCGCATTTTGCGCACGCAAGCCTGATCGGGGGTCCTTGTGCGGACCCGAAACTCTCTAGAGTGACTTTTCCATTCCATACTCCCCGTCCTTGAACTTCACTCCTTGTGGAGCTCCTGGTGCGTTCTTTATCCATTCTTTGCATTCCCCCATCCACACGGACTGCTGCTGCCACTAAACTTGAAAATTCTTCATCGTCGCTGCCATACATAGTCAGTTTCACCCTTTCATTGAGCCCCTCTATAAAACGGTGCATCTTCTCTTGTTCACATCCCATAATCTCGGGGGCATACCTGCCCAATTCTATGAATTCCTGCATATACTCCATTACTGGGCGATTCCCTTGAGTCAGTTTGTCGAACTCGGCCCTCTTTTTCTTCTTAAGCCATTTTGGCACATAATAATCCAAAAACACATTCTTAAACCTCTCCCAAGAGATGGGTCCATCCTTCAATAGTGATTCTGGCATGCTTCCCCACCATCGGGCAGTACTACCGTCGAACCATAGCAGGGCTAGTCCTGCCCTAAGTTCCTCCGGGGCTTCTATCAGTTCAAACTTCTCTTCCAAGCGAATAATCCACGCCTCCACGTCCCCTATCTTATCTCTAGTGAAAATGTTCATCCCAACCTTCTTCAACGCTTCGTTGTAGTACATTATACCCTTTTCGGGCCTTGACACTTGTTCCATCTGCACGGAGTTTCCCCTCTTCGTCTGTCCCTGTCTTATAGCGCTGACTAGGTAACTTGCCATAGTTTGGAACAGATCCCTGAGACTCTCATGGCTAAACGTGAGGGGGGTTGATGAATCCGCGACCGGGGTCTCTATCGCCGGTGCCTGCTCTGATGCATTGCTATCCTCCTCTCGGTTCCCATTCGCTCTCGTTCTAGGAGCCATTCCTACATCAAACTTTCGTTATGTCTATACCTATTCATGTCATATGCTACATTCTATGCCCAATGATCGGTTGTCCTCCTATGAGTTTCCTAGACCTTTCTACAGAGGACCGCACCACTACCAGTTTGGTAGCGATGTTATGCTCTGATACCATTTGTAACGAGCCCATTTGGGCCTAGCTGATTTGATAAAAACGTGCAGAATAAAACGAAACGTTCGAATGTAAATTTAAAACATAGTTCAAAACATGAAAGTCTAGCAACATAATTTAGAGTGTTCTCAAAAGATCGGGCTCTATCACCAGACAACCGAAGACCTCCTTCTCATTCCCTTCTCATACCTCGTCCGCGTCACATACAAAATCTGTAAAGCGGTCACAATCTATTAAAGGAAACTTCACACACGCTACACTTTATCTTTTCATTTCTTAAATAAACCATACACACACGCGTAAATCGTTTCTTTTAACCGTTTTCTTATTTCCTTCTTCTTTTACCCTTATCATTCCCCTCATACTTTAATTTTACTGTTGCCATGAGTAACATGCTCGGTACATGTCCCGCCTGTAATGACCCGCCTTTCCGCATGCACGATATTGTCCGCTTTGAACTAGGCAGACCCTAATGACACCCACCTAGTCTTCACGGTTTTACTTTTTCCCTAGCCCCCACACTTCTCAGTGGGTCACCCATCCCTGAATTGCTCCAGGGTGAGCACACTTAACTTTCCAATTCTAACGTTCCGCTTGCCACTTTGCTAGGGAAAATGCCTCGTGCAATAGGAGACGAATCTTTATACTTAACATACGATCGTTCCCCGTCTATAGCCGATGTAGGGATTCGCCTAAGGTGCCCTCTCTCTCGCACCCCCGAGGGGACCTCACATTCACCCCTCCTTATGGACTCAGCGTCCTCGCTGAGGTTTGCCCCAACACACCGACTATAACCCAAGTCATGCTCTGATACCAAATGTAACGACCCGCCTTTCCGCTTGCACGATATTGTCCGCTTTGGACTAGACTGACCCTAATGACACCCACCTAGTCCTCACGATTTTCATTTTTCCCTAGCTCCCACACTTCCCAGTGGGTCACCCATCCCTGAATTGCTCCAGAGTGAGCACGTTTAACTTTCCAGTTCTAACGTTCTGTTTGCCACTTTGCTAGGGAAAAGGCATCGTGCATTGGAAGACGAATCACTATACTTAATATCTGATCGTTCCCCATCTATAGCCGATGTAGGGATTCGCCTAAGGTGCCCTCTCTCTCGCACCCCCGAGGGGTCCTTACATTCACCCCTCCTTATGGACTAAGCGTCCTCGCTAAGGTTTGCCCCAACACACCGACTATAACCCGGGTCCTGCTCTGATACCAAATGTAACGACCCGCCTTTCCGCTTGCATGATATTGTCCGCTTTGAACTAGGCTTACCCTAATGACACCCACCTAGTCCTCACGGTTTTACTTTTTCCCTAGCCCCCACACTTCCAGTGGGTCACCCATCCCTGAATTTCTCCAGGGTGAGCACGCTTAACTTTCCAGTTCTAACGTTCCGCTTGCCACTTTGCTAGGGAAAATGCCTCGTGTAATGGGAGACAAATCATTTTACTTAACATACGATCGTTCCCCGTCTATAGCCGATGTAGGGATTCGCCTAAGGTGCCCTCTCTCTCGCACCCCCGAGGGGACCTTACACCGCCCAAGCCAACCGTTAGCTGTTGGATGACTCGACGGGCCATATGCTTCCCTTCCCCGGGTGGGTACTTAAGCGCTACCCCTTTTTCCACCCGGATCCGTTCTGCCCTTTTTCGTACGTATCTTTCTATCTTTATAACTTATCGTTCCCTTCATCAAGCATGGCCTTCCTTCGGCGGATCGTGTACTAGGCACGATGTCAGGTTCGGTCGGACGGTCCATCCTTCCTCACCCCGAGTCTTATTAACATTTGTCTCATTCATTCGTGTCTTTTACTTTCTTTCTTAATGACCCAATCCCGTTCCTTAAATCTGAACCTTCCCTTACTACATTGTGTTCACTCCGCTTACCGTTTGCTTCGCTTGTTATAATCTTTCCGTGCATCCCTGCATTTCGTAACAGGTCTTAGTACTCGATTTCCGACGTTATTATCTTATTGTTAACTATGTGTTTACCGTAGACCCTACGTGTCCTTTTCCTCCCACGATCCGACGTTGAGACGCAACGAAAACACTCAAACATAGTATTTCGCGATAATTTACTTCTTCCTTGAAATCCAAGACAATTTTGTGCTAGAACAAAATCCGCGACAATTTGTTCTTCAAACGTTTTCGCGATAATTTTGCTCTTCAACGTTTTCGTGACAATTTTGCTCTATGGGTCCAAATCCGCGATAATTCTCTTGATCAAAATTCACGACAATTTTACAAAGGTTAAAATTCGCGACAATTTGCTCTTGACATCAAATTCGCGACAATTTCCTTCTTTAGCGACAATTTTTGGATTTCCGTGGCTTAGTGATAATTAACTCATTTTTGGGCCTTCCCACCCCTATTTATAGACATCTTAACTTCCTTAATTCACATTTTGACCCCTCCTTGTTTTTATTTTGACCCTTCCTTTATCTTTTGCTTTACTTTTCTATTTTTCGTTTCCTTTTTCGTTCTTTCATTCCCGTACCCCTCGTTATTCCTTATCTAGACTTTACCCCTATATTCCCTACTATTTGTTCCATCATACCGTTTTCCTGGCTATTACAATAGCGGCAATGAATAAAGAAAGGCCCGATCGGAATGGTCAGAAGGGCAAACGAGCTGAATCTCCCAGAATGGGCCATCAGGGTGACGATCGTCACAGGCCGTAGGGATGAGATAATCGGGGACAACCCCGGAATTATAATGATTGGATGGAGGACCGATGGTCTCCTCCACCAGAGCAAGATAGAGGCGATCAAGAGAACCGTGCCCAGGGCCGGAGAAGAAGATGGAGGGGCAGTGGCGGCAGAGCCCCGCAAAATGAGGGTGGAAGGCAGGAGCAGCCCGCTGTTCCACCAGCCGAAGCACATGCCCAACCTCCTCAAAACGAGGCGGCACCCAGAGACATAGCCGGAGATATTTATGTTATCTCCGGAGGATTGAGAATCAAAAAATCTGTCCGGGACCGAAAGAGAACAGCGCGCGGAGACTTTGTTGAAAGCTCCGAATCTGTGGCGCTGGTTAAATATGATCCAACTAAGCGGTCCCCTTCCTTCAGGGGGAATATTACTTTCACTATGGCCGACCGGGAGGGGATTATCGATCTATGCGATGACCCCCTTACTATCACTGGAATCATTGGGAACCTTCGGGTCTACATCATCTTAGTGGACACCGGGGCTTAGTGCAATCTGATGAAGCGCAAAGTTGCTGAGATGCTGGGAGCTGCCGCTCATGATCTTCCGATCGCTAATATAACTCTCTCGGCATTTGACCAGAGGAGTGTCATTCCATGTGGGAAAATTCTATTCCCAGTCACCCTAGGAGACCCAAGCAGGGATCGATCGGAGATCTTGGAATTGATTGTCGTTGAAGTCGACTTGGCTTACAACACCATTATCGGACGGATCGGCCTCAGTTAGTTCGAGGCGGTCCCTTCTACTTATCATATGATGCTCAAATTCCCCTCCGCTCACGGAGTCGTTTCTATGAAGAGGGATAAGAAGGTAGCAAGACAGTGCTACTTGAGCTCGTGCCGAACTTTGGCACATGTTAAAAGGGCCCGGGTGGATTTGATTGAAGAGCCGCCGCACCCGAGGAAAGCCATGAAACCCTTTGGGTTCAAACTTATTAATCTTGTTGAGGATAACTCAACTATAACTACTCGCATCGGGGCACATCTGGCCCCTGCTTTTGAAGAAGAGCTTATCCACTTGCTGAGAAGCCACGTGGATATATTTGCCTCAACCCTGGATGATGTTCCGGGGATTGAACGATCCGATAGTGAGCATCGGATCAACATTGAACCAGGTACAAAGCCTGTTAGGTAGAAGAGGAGACGTTATTCTCCCGAAAAAATCGAGATTATCTGAGCTGAAGTCAACAAACTACTACGGTCGGGGTTTATCAGAGAGATCAACTATACTGAATGGGTTGCAAACCCATTAGTGGTTTCCAAGGTTGATGGGAAATGGCGAATGTGTATCGACTTCATCGACGTCAACAAGAGCTGCGAGTCGGATCCATTCCCACTGCCACATATTGACCGATTAGTAGATGCTGTGTCTGGCAGCACAATGATGAGTACCATGAATGATTACTCCGGGTATCATCAAATCTTCCTTGTCGAGGAAGATCAGAAAAAAAATCATCATTCATGACCGAAGATGGCGTCTATTGTTATGTGGTTATGCCATTTGTCCTGAATAACTCTGGAGCAACATACCAAATGTTGGTCAACAAAATCTTTAGAGATTTGATAGGTCATATGATGGAAGTGTATGCTGATGATATGATTGTCAAGTCTATGAATGATGAAGACCATATTACTTATTTGTCTCGTTGTTTCGAAGTATGCTGCAAATATATGCTTAAACTAAATCCAAACAAATGCTGCTTCGAGATCCGAAATGGAAAATTTTTAGGATATTGTGTTTTAGAAAAAGCATAGAGGTTAACCCTAAGAAAGTGAAGGCTATTATTGATATGCAACCTCCAAGAAACAAAAGAGAATTTCAGAGGCTTACTGGCCGACTCGCTATGCTAAGCAGATTTATTTTCAGATCCACAGATCGAGCTCTGTATTTTATCAGAGTGCTAAGAAAAGCAAGTCATCTAGACTAGACCGAATAGTGCGATCAGGCCTTCTCGGATCTTAAGACTTATTTAAGCACTCCCCCGGTGATGGTGAGCCCAACTTGTGATGAACCTTTGGGCTTATATCTAGCGGTATCAGAAGTTGCCGTTAGTGCAGCTCTGGTAACCATCCGAGATGACATTCACAGACATGTTTATTATGTGAGTCATTCTTTGGTACCTGCTGAAACTAGATATAATACTTTGGAAAAATTCATGTTGGCTTTGTAGAAGGCTGTATCTAAGCTGAAGCATTATTTCGAAGGCCGAACGGTTTATGTTTACACTGACCAGCCTCTTAAAGTGCTTCTTAAGCAACCGGATGTAAATGAGAGATTAGCGAAATGGGCTATTAAACTCAGCGCTATGTATCTGGAATTCGTGACCCGAAGGGTGATCAAGGCTCAGTTTCTCGGTGATTTTGTGGTAGAAATGACCCGGTCAGCCATATTTCTAAACCAAGTGGATTATCGATGGACTGTCCACGCAGATGGATCAACCTTCGGAGGAAAAGGGGCGGGCATTACCCTCACAACGTTACAAGGTAATCTTATTCATTCCGCAGTTAAATTTTCCTTTGCTGGGACAAATAACGTGGTAGAATATGAAGCTGTATTATCGGGAATGACCCTGGCCCGATAGATGGGAGTTAGCAAAGTGCAAATTTTTTCAGACTCAAAGTTAGTGGTGGAACAGTTCGTATGGAGATTCGAAACTCATGATCCGATGATGAAATTATGTTGCGCCAAAGTCCAGGAATTATCCAAAAAGTTTAGTGAATTTTCTTTTGACCACGTGCCACGGGAGCAGAATAAGGTTGCTGACGCACTTGCCAGGTTGGCCGTGGTCATACTTGACATGGGACCGAGCACTATTTCGGTCCATATCCAGGACTGACCTTCGGTCGAGATATCGGTGACCGAACAGTCAGTTGAAGAAATTGGGGCTCTATGCCACGAACTCGAGGGCGTGAATATTAGCTATACTGAATCTCCGGGGAACCCAATTGGATGGACCCCTTCATTAAATATCTAACGAACGGTTATCTTCCTGAAGACATGTTGGATGCCAGAAAAATAGAAGTCCGGGCTAAGAGATATGTTCTAATTGAAGGACGATTATTTAAAAAGAGTTTTGAGGGCCAGTTGTTACGTTGTCTATCCCTTATTGAGGCTGAAGCAGTCATAATTTATGTTCATGAAGGGATATGTGGTATCCACTCAGGGGCTCAATCTTTATATCATCGCATCGTCAGAGCCGGATACTTTTGGCCGACGTTGCTTGGAGATGCCAAGAAGTATACCAATTGCTGTGCCATATGTCAATATCATGCTCCGGTCCACAGCTGCCTGGGGTCCCTTATCGATCACCCTATTGCCTTGTCCGTTTGACAGATGGGGAATTGATATCCTCGAACCTTTTCCTTGTTCAATAGGACAAAGGAAATTCTGTATTGTGGCAGTTGAATATTACTCGAAGTGGATTGAAGCAGAAGCAATGGCCGTCATCAACGAGAAGGTCGTAAAAATTTCTTATGGAGAAATATTGTGAGCTGCTTCGGGGTGCCCCAAGCACTCATATTAGACAATGGGACCCAGTTCAGTGGGAAAAGCATACGAGATTTTTGTATCAAGTTGGGCATCGTCCAACATTTCTCATCAGTGGTCCATCCCCAAACTAATGGACTTACGGAGGTATCTAATAATGTTATCCTAAAGGATTGAAGACCATGTTAGAAGATTTTGGAGGGAAATGGCATCAACATATCTATGAGGTCCTATGGGCATATCGAACTACACCACGCTCAACGAACTAGGAATCACCCTTCTCATTAGTATATGGGTCCGAAGCAGTTAGCCCGGTGGAGGTTGCCATCCGATCGCCCCGAATATCTCAATACAATGAGCATATGAACGGCGAAAGGAGACTGTTGGATCTCGAGATGATCGAGGAAAAGAGAGATGCGATTTACACGCGGATGTGTTCCTATCAGCGAACTATGGAAAGGGCCCATAACAAAAGAGTCCTCCCAAGGGAATTATTTGAAGGCGACCTCGTCCTCAGAAGCATAAAGGTGCAGAGGAATGTCGGAAAGCTAGACAGAAATTTGGAAAGACGATATCGGATATTGAAGAAATTAGAATCTGGTGCGTATAAACTCGATACATTGGATGGTGATGAGATCCCCCGAACTTGGAACGTCATGAATCTAAGGCGGTATTTCTTGTAAATCTTCGATTAATAGCTTTGTCTCAGTAAATATACATTCTTCTAAACGTAAGCAGAAAACAAGTAAGTATAAACAAACTGTTTCTAATTAAATGATGGACCGATCTTGGAGTCAGATGATTTAGGACGAGTCTGGACTGGTGACTGAAGCTTCTTATCTGCAAGGCTCCCAAGTTGCAGTGATCGCTCTGACGAGTCAGATGCTCCTGCGCTTGCCCAGTCTCAAGGATGAGTCGCGATTTCTACCAGAACTCACTACGAACTAGACATCCCCTTCAACGGCATTTTTTCTTGGGAAACGGCCCTTGTACTTATGAAATTCGCTACAAAAGAAGGAATTGGAGTCAACATATCGAAATACAAGTTCAGACCTAACGTGGGACATATGCAGAACAAAAGCTCGACCAATATAACCTACGGGACTTCAGTAGAACCAAGGTTTGGCCAAAGCTTGTTACGGGACTCATAATGAACCCATGCCGCGCCTTTCCGATTCAACTGTGACCCCAATGAAGGAATAAGAGTGATCCACACACAATGTGAAACGACCAATCCAGTTAAAGTCAGTCAGAGTGAACCAAGTGTAAAATTGGGGACCGATGAGTTAGTACCCTATAACCAGCCCCGATCTTATACTTAGTGGTTGAACACACTCGTTAATACCAAACACACTTGTTTATTTTAAAGATAAGTTATAATAACCTTATTCTGACTTTAAAAAGAAGGAATGGAGAGGAAAGGAAAATTTTATTAGGAATAAGGAACGAAGCATGGATAAAAATACAATTAAAATCTAACTATTCTGCCCAACTTCCTTATCCTCCACTCTCTACTCCTACGGTTAGATCCGGGCCGCGAGCTGCCTCAGGTGTTCCTCTTGATCGTCCAATTTCTTCAAAGTGGTAGAAGAAGGGGTCGTCCAATAGAAAAGGTTCTTCCAAGAATGGAATTACTTGAAAGTTTCCATCCTTCTCCAGAGGTTCGATCGTCTTCCACCTTTCATCCAAAGGGGAAAGCCCGAATTGCTTAGTAACCTGATCCCGCATGTTATCCAAGTACTCAGCAATATACATCCCATGAATGTTATCCGCCAAAGCGAATAACAAAGGGGACCGAGCGAATCCAAAAACCACTTCCCATACCGAACTTTCAGCCAAAGTTCGGGTTCTAGCTAGCTCATCCTCCAAGCTCATTTTTTCCTCATGGGCTCGAAGAAGAAGCTCGTTGAGCTTATTCCTCTTCTCCTGGGCCCGAAGTTGGACTTGGTTAATTTCATCCTCTTTGGCCCGAAGTCTGGCTTGCAGTTCAGAAACTTGATCCTGAGTTGTTTTTCCTTTCTTATCCAGCTCAGAGACTTGATCTGTTAAGAGCGAGATTTCTGTCCGAGCTCTTAATAGTTCACTGTCCAATTGGTCACGGTCCTCTCGTACCGCGACCAATTCACCATGTTTGATATCAACTTGCCTTTTTGTAAGGTCAAGTTGATCTTGGACTTGTTGGGACACAACCTGGCCACCCTGGTTCTTTTCCACAGTGATCGCAGTTGTGAAACCTTTCCTCAACATCTGCATAAGATAGTAAGGTCAGAACATAAACTTTCGGACCTTAATATCAAGGGAACTTACCTTAGTTGCGAGGTCAAGGAAACCCTCGATTATTTCTTCCCCAGACATGTCCGGCTGAACGTTGTCTGTGTTTGGTTCCCCGTAGAGGCGAAAATCTTCAATGAAGGCACTCCTCCAAGAGGCCAACTTCTTCCTTTTCTTAAACCTATCCAGCAGGCCCAAGGTAACCCCCCAGTCGGAGTTGGTCTTAGTGCCCGAGGCAGGATCCTTCAAAACGATTTCCTTAGTAGGGACCGAATCATTCCCTCCTTTCTTCAGCCTTTTAAAAACCCTTGTGGCGGCTGCTTCGGTCGCTCTCTTCCCTTTGCCCAAGGGGATCGGCGGCAGGGAGATGTTCGCCTTAAGGTTGGGGCCGGGGAGAACTATCTCCACGGGAACGGCTCCCTACAGCAACAAATTAATCATGTTAGCGCTAATGGCGGAACTATTTCCGATTTGGTAGAGGCTGGATAGGCTCAAAGAACGAATCCTAGACATTATATTCTTTGGCCCGTTGAGGGCTGTTCTGAGCAATGCAGGGTTAATGTGCATGCGCTGGTGGTTTGGATAAGGGGTTCCCTCCAGTAGACGACCCCGATGGAATCAGCTTACCCTGTAATAGCCAGCAAAATGGTATGATGGAACAATTGTAGGAAATATAGTGGTAAAGTCTAGACAAGGAATAACGAGGGATACGGGAATGAAAGGACGAAAAAGGAAACGAAAAGATAGAAAAGTGAAGCAAAAGATAAAGGAGGGGTCAAAATAAAAAGGAAGGAGGGGTCAAAAGGTGAATTAGAGAAGTTAAAATATCTATAAATAGGGGTGGGAAGGCCCAAACCCAAGTTAATTATCACTAAGACACGAAAATCCATGAAAAACCCGAAAAACACAAAAATTGTCGCGAAAGAGAAAATTGTCGCGGATTTTAGGCCTTGCAAATTGTCGCGAATTTTGATCAAAGAGAATTGTCTTGGATTTGTAAGCAGAAGAGCAAAATTGTCGCGGAAACGTTGAAGAGCAAAATATTGCGAAAATTTTGAAGAGCAATTTATCACGAATTTTGTCCTAAGCACAAAATTGTCGCGTATTTCAAGGAGGAAGTGAATTATCGCGGAAATACTAAGTTTGGGTGTTTTCGTCGCGTCTCAACGCCGGATCGTGAGAGGAAAAGGACACGTAGGGTCTACTGTAATCACATAGTTAACAATAAGATAATAACGTCGGAAATCGAGTACTAAGACCTGTTACGAAATGCAGGGAAGCACGAAGAGATTATAACGAGCGATAGCAAACGGTAAGCGGAGTGAACACAATGTAATAAGGAAAGGTTCCGACTTAGGAAAACGGAAAGGATTAGTAAGAAAGAAAGTAGAAGACACGAATGAACGAGGCAAATGTTAATAAGACTCAGGGTGAGGAAGGATGGACCGTCCGACCGAACTCGGCATCGTGCTTAGTACACGATTCGCCAAAGGAAGGGCATGCCTGATGAAGGGAACGTTAAGTTCCAAAAAATGGAAAGATACGTACGTAAAGGGCAGAACGGATCCGGGTGGAAAAAGGGGTAGCACCTAAGTACTCACCCGGGGAAGGGAAGCATATGGCCCGTCGAGTCAACCAGCAGCTAACGGTTGGCTTGGGCGGGACATGTACCGAGCATGCTACTCTCGGCAACAGTAAAGTTAAAGGATTAGGGGAATGATAAGGGTAAAAGATTAAAAAGAAGGGAATAAGAAAATGATTAAAAGAAACAACTTACGCGTGTGTGTGGTGTATTTAAGAAATGAAAAGATAAGCATGGCGTGTGTGAAGTTTCCTTTAATAGATTGTGACCGCTTTACAGATTTTGTAGGTGACGCGGACGAGGTATGAGAAGGGCATGGGAAGGAGGTCGTCGGTTGTCCGGTGATAAAGTACGGTCTTTTGAGAACACTCTAAATTATGTTGCTAGACTCTAATGTTATTGAACTATGTTTTAAGTTTACATTCGAACGTTTCGTTTTATTTAGCACGTTTTTACCAAATCATCTAGGCCCACATTAGGGTCATTACATACCCCCTGTCGCTGATTCAGATGGCTCCTCGCTATCCATTGTTCCTGTCGTCCTCCAGAAGGACGGGCCGAATCGGCAGCCAAACGCTTGAGTCTCGAGCTCGGCATCGTTTCGGTTGAATCTGCAAGATTAATATATAAGGATCAGGAAGTGACAAAATAAAAATATAACTTCATACATGATCCTTCAGATGGATATGAACAAGAAAACACCCCCTTCGGGGCTGGGGCTCAAGTCCTACCCGTGACCCCTATTTCTATCAGTCTCTCCTCCCGAAGCAACTCTATTCATTTAAGATGTGCTTCGGGGGCAGGAAACATCGCAAGTGTGTTTGCGATATCCGGACCGGAAGGGTTGAACCTAGTTCGGTCCAACTGACCTATGCGTGGGTGGGTTATCAGTGGCCACACCTTTAACATATCCTCATTAGGGACCGTTATCCACACAAAACAAGACTCCCACGCATGAATAGATTATTCCTTATCAACTATAGCGCACTCCTTGGTACGCATCGCTATATAATATGACCTACGACATCTTAATAGACTCTTACCCCTTAGGGACCCGACCATGAACAAATTTTAAAAATGTTCTAAGGTCGGGACCATGCTTTGTTGGTGGCAATAAAATATGAACGCCACTATATACACATTGCTACCCGCAAATAACGCAAAGGTCGGGCAATGGATTTCCTTAAGTACGGCAGCTACGAATGAGTTTAACGGAAAGCGTAACCCACACTTCAGAGATGCGTAACTGACAGGAATAGCGGTAGCCGGAACGTTCATTTCTGCTGGAAGGAAGCAGGGAATATCTTCCCGCCCCTTCCATATGGAGTAATGAGCCGGATTGAAAACCTAGACCTAAATTGTTGGATATCCGACTCAGACATGGTTGAGTATCTCATTATACGAGGATCCATGGCTAGTACCTTGATTAAAATTGGTAGGAAAGAGTTTAAACGTTGACAAGAATGAAGACGCGGAGAGCTTGATTTGGGCAATTTTTTGTCCAAGAAATGACGATGAGGAGGAACAGTATTCGAAACCCCGATTTAAATAGTAATTACCCGACCAATTCTAAGCTGCCACGTAAGGCTACCATAGGCGGTTGCAGTGTGTACGCACTCATCACGCCTATTGAATAGCAGAATGTGGAAAGACGCAGGTCTGGGTATTAATATTTAAATGTGGCACAAAAATGAATGTTATGGTATTTTGTAATCAAATCTACATCTTAAATTGACTAAGTAAAGGATCAGTCCACTGGACGCTCAATACGAGCAGGCTCGGTCCTATATTCTCCCGAACGTATATAACATTGTGTGGTTGGCCTTGTGTCACCTCTGCGATGGCAACCAAGCCCGAGGGGCTAGTGATGAGAATCCTAGGACCAGGTACCCTGCAATGGGTGAGGCCCAATAACGATTGGGCTTACCCAAGTAATAAAAAGTGAACTAGCGCGGCCCAAAATCCCCAGCTTAGCACATTTGAAATGAATTGGCTCGATATTCCGCGACAGGACCGAAGATGGACTTGGCAAAATAGAAGGGCTTTTGACAAATGGCCCCATGGTTCGGTCCAAACGGTTACAGCCCACGCGTTCCACGCTCCGGGCCTCCACACGTTTACCAAGCTTCGAGCCAGATAACGCAGGCCACGCTTCGGTCCTGACCACGTTTTACATCGTGCGACAACAACCTTCAACAAACTTGTCAGAGGCAGTTACAGCTCTATAAATGCTGAGCTTGACAACAGAATTTGCATAACCTTTTGGACGCATAAGAACATGTTGTTACTTTGCCGGAGTTCTTATCGCTTTCTTATACCTCGTTATCTTCATAAACCTCTACTGTATTTTTTAATGATCTGTTTGATCACTGAATCGACTAAGAGATTTTCTTCCTCTTAGTCAAGTGGTTTTTTCACCATTTCCCAGGGTTTTCCACTCTAAATTGCCTTGCCCATTTCTACGTTTGCTTTATTTAATCATTTCCCCACCATAAACAAATTAAAACCGAGTTCGTATTTTACAAACCAGACGACTGTTGGTACCCCCTAAAATGGGACCATAACAATATTTATTATCGGGTGTTATTGAAGGTGTTTTAGAATTTTTTGTAATTTATTTGATAGAATTATTACTTACGACGTATATTTTACTTACTATATCCATTTATGCTCCAAGGATTTATTTGAATTGTAGTGATCGACTTTCGAGCATTACCTTATGCATGTGATGCATGTTCGCAATTTCATTTGTAAATCATATCTCTAGTTTTATTTGAAATTTTATTTCATATTTAAAATTAGGGGTATAATTGTCTTTTGACTATTGTAAATAAATTGACATTCTACATTTTACATAACACTTTTTAAATTAAACTATTTACATATTCATTCAAGAATAATACATAAATTCTAATTGGAAAAATGGCGACTTGGGTCCCCAAAGTTTGGATAATTTGGCAATTTTGGTCCCCAAAGTTTCAGTGGCAAAAACAGTCCCCAAAGTTTTGATGATTTGGCAATTTTGGTCCCCAAAGTTGCGTATTTTCGCAAAATACGTCCCCAAAGTTTGCGAATTTTGGCAATTTTGGTCCCCAAATTAATTTTCGTTTGGAGACCTAATTTGCCACAATTCGCAAACTTTGGGGACGTATTTTGCAAAAATACGTAACTTTGGGGACTGGTTTTGCCACATTTCGCAAACTTTGGGGACCGGTTTTGCGTACATGAAACTTTGGGGGCTGGTTTTGCCAAAATTGAAAACTTTAGGGACCAAAATTACCAAATTATCCAAATTTTGGGGACCAAAACTGCCTTCCGCCCATTCTAATTATATATTTTCATTCTACATTTTAATTATTAATTCTAATTATACATTTCATTATTTGTGCAGAACACATCTTTGTAAATTAGATCATCAAAGTAGCAAACTGTCCCTGATATTTTAATTTGATAATTAGTCAAAGTTTACACATAGTAGCAAATGTAGTCGTTGAACATTCGAGGCAAAATTGGTCCCAAATTCATTACAACCCTGTTATGTGTTTATACGTGGGTGCCTTTTGTTTGACTTCTTCCATTCCAAGCCATCTTCTTTTAGCGTTGCTCTCCCAAGCCATTTTCGTTTATGTGGCAATAAGGTTTGGTTTCTTTTAGTTTATGCAATCGTTGTTGGGGCGATCGACACTTTTCATGGAAAGGGACTATCGACAGTCTGAGTATGATCGACATTGAAGTGGCGATCGGCACCAGGTTCCAACCTTGAGAGCAGCATGCTTCGGTGTGACGGTCGATCAACCGAATGAGTACACTGAGTGGAGTCGACAAGGATTAGTGGGCCTCAACCCTAAAGCCCACTTGCAACCATTATATAATGGGTTTTAGCCGCCTTAATGTGGATCATCATCTTATTAGGGTTTATCAGAGAATAGCAATGAGCACGAGGAGTAGGTTCTGGTTTGGAACTTTCTGCTGTGCCTTTTGATTTAAGTTGCACAAGAACTCGACAGTTCTTGTGACTATAATCTTCGTGTTATTTTCGTGATAGTGGATTGACCAGGAGGTTATCCATGGTTTTCTCCCAGTACTTGGGTTCCACGTAAAATTTGTTGCGTTCTTTTCTTATTCCGCATCTAGTTCTTGCTAAGTTTAATCGTCAATACGAATCGTAAAATCCATTAAAAGCTAACAAGTGGTATCGAAGCTCTTGGTTATCTAGTTACAGGATTAGCAGAAGGTTTTTTTGCTCACTGATTTAGATTTCAGAGACTGAAAAAATGGAGGTTTCCAGCGTACCGATGATTAAACTCACGTCGTCAAATTATTCCATCTGGAAGGTGAAGATGGAGGGCTTGTTGTCCTGTAAGGATTTGTGGGCGACGATTGATCCGGCAAAACCAGAGGGAACAGAACCGCAGAAATGGAAATCGATGAACAAGAAGGCGCTGGCGTATATCAGGTCGTGGGTCGACTTGTCGTTGTTTCATCATATTGGAAAGTTGACTGAGCCGAAGGCCATGTGGGATAAACTTCATAATATATGTGAGAGAAAGAATGTGCATAACAAGGTTGGCACAATCAAGAAGCTGGTAAATCTCATATATGTCGATGGGAGTCCGATGACGGAGCACCTGAATAAGTTTCAGGATTTGGTGAACAAATTGACTCGGGCCAATATGAAACTTGACGATGAGTTGCAGGCGCTACTAGTTCTTGGGACACTGCCTGATACATGGGAGACACTGGTGGTGACAGTGAGTAATTCTACACCAGTATTGTCGTTGACAGGAGTTGTCGAGAGTCTTCTGAATGAATAAGAAAGGAGAAAAGAAACGAGTAAAGACGGTCGGGGTGCTCTGGCCGCTGCTACCGATCGACAACGACGTGGGTCCAACCGATCCGCAAAACAAAGGAGAAACAAGTCACCTGGAGGTGGCAAGCAGAATAGGGGAAATCCTTCATGTGGAGAAGGAAGAGCATGTTTTTAGTGTGGGGTCGTCGGACACTTGAAGAAAGATTGTGTCCATTATAAGAGGTCACAGGAAGTGCACAAGAAGAAGGGCAAGAAGGAGGCCGAGGAGGCCAACATAGTCGGCTCGCAGGGTGACGAGTTGATTGTCCTATCTCTGAAGGAGATGAACTTGTCGTAGGGGGGATCAAAGGAGTGGGTCTTTGACTCAACTGCCTCTTACCATGCAACACCTAACCGCAGTAGTTTCAAGTCTTACACTGCTGGAGATTTCGGGATGGTGAAGATGGGAAACTCTAGTGCATCGTCAATCGTGGACATCGGATGCATAGATGTGACGACCAACACGGGGATGAAGCTCGTGTTAAACCAAGTAAGACACATTCCCACATTACGACTAAATTTTCTTTCCGAGAATGTTTTTGATCTTGAAGGGTATACAAGTGTGTGTGGGAATGACTCGTGGAAGTTGA
This sequence comes from Utricularia reniformis, assembly GCA_009725065.1. NCBI lineage: Eukaryota > Viridiplantae > Streptophyta > Magnoliopsida > Lamiales > Lentibulariaceae > Utricularia > Utricularia reniformis. Next base: position 316,586 of record RWGZ01001082.1, read on the forward strand.
AGAAAGGGTCACTGGTGGTTGCGAGCAGAGTGCTGCAACGGACCCTGTACAGAAATTGGGTGTCGACCGTTATGAAGCCGATCGACACAGTGTCGACCGTAGTGAATCGATCGCCACAACTAAGTCTGATGTTTCTTTGGATACTTGGCACAAGAGACTGGCCCACCTAGGAGCCGAAGGGCTTAAATATTTGACGAATTATGGACTTCTACCGAACGGGAACTCTATGCTGAGCCGATGTGAAGATTTCTTGGAATGGAAGCAACACAGAGTTGCATTCCAAGTTAAGTCGACCAGAAAATCACAGCCTCTTGCACTGGTCTACAGCGATGTGTGTGGGGAGATGGATGTGGAGACATTCAGTGGCAAGAAATATATCGTATCATTTGTGGATGATGCCACAAGGAAAGCCTGGGTGTATCCGATTAGAACCAAAGATGAGGCATTCATCAGGTTCAAAGAATTCCAGCACAGGTTGAAAGAGATAATGGGAAGAAGTTGATCTGCTTAAGGAGTGATAATGGAGGTGAGTATACATCATCGGCGTTTGATTTGTATTGCAAGGAGAATAGGATCAGACATGAAAGGACATAGCCAAGAACACCACAACACAATGGGATAGCCAAACGGCTAAACCGAACACTGCTCGATAAGGCGAGATGCATGCTCGCTACTGCAAAGTTGCCGAAGTGATTTTGGGGAGAAGCACTGTCGACCGCCTGTTATCTGAGAAACATGTCCCCTTCGGCATCTATTGATTTTAAGACTCCTGATGAACTATGGTTCCAGAGAAAACCAAAGTATAATCACTTGAGAGTGTTCAGGTGCAATGTCAAAATATTGGTTCTGAAGGAACAAAGGAAGAAATTGGACTCACATTCCCAGACTGGAGTATTTCTCGGATATGGTGAAAATGAATTTGGCTACAAGCTCTGGAATCCTACAGCGAAGAAAGTCATAAGGTCGAGGGATGTGGTATTTTTCGAGGATGAAAATATCACCGATGTGACTTCTGGGTCCAAGGGGACGGACTCTGTGAACATTGAAGAACCCTGGCCGACATTGTCGACCGACACTGAGGAAGACCGATCGGCATTGCCGATCGACACTAATGATTAAGAGTTGACACCGCCGATCGACAATGCAAATGACGATGGTGTTGATGCTGAAGCACCTACTGAAGCTCCTCAACAAGAGCCTGAACTGCCGATGGATGAAGTAAGAAGGAGTATGAGAGCTAGGCATCCTTCTAACAAATATCCAGCAATTGACTATGTACTTGTCTCGGAACATGGATAACCTCAGACATACAAGGATGCCTTGAGTATGAGGGACAGTGACCGATGGAAAAGGGCGATGCAGAAGGAGCTCGCGTCGCTTAAAAAGAATCAGACCTATGAATTGGTGAAAGCATCGATCGGGAGGAGGCCGCTGTCGAAAAAGTAGGTTTTCAAGCAGAAATTGGAACCTGATGGGAGCGTTCGGTATAAAGCAATATTAGTGGTGAAGGGTTTTAATCAGAATAAATGAATTGATTTTGATGAAGTGTTCAGTCCGGTTGTAAAGCTTGTGTCGATCAGAGCGGCTCTGGCGCTCGCTGCACAGTTCGACATGGAAGTCGAACAGATGGATGTAAAGACAGCTTTCTTGCATGAAGATGTTGAGGAGGAGCTGTATATGGAGCAACCCGAGGGGTTTGTGAAAAAAGGAGACGAGGGTAAGGTGTGCAGACTTAGGAGGAGTCTATATGGTCTCAAACAGGCACCAAGACAGTGGTACATGAAGTTTGATAATTTCATGAAGGAAAGCAAGTTTGAAAGGTCTAAGGAAGACCACTGCATGTACCGGAAGACCTTCGACAATAACAAATTTGTTCTGTTACTTATCTATGTCGATGACATATTTTTGATCAGTCAGGATATGAGATTGATCAAGGATTTGAAAGCCCATTTATCAAAAGCATTTGAGATGAAAGACTTGGGGCCGACCAACAGGGTCCTTGGGATGTCGATCGTCAGAGGCAGAGCCACAAGGGAGATTGTCGTTCATCAGCAGAGATATGTTGAACAATTGCTGAAGAGGTTCAACATGCGGGATGCAAAGGAAGTCAGTATACCGATGGGTGCTCAGTTTCGTTTGAGATAGATTTCTTGTCCGACCACCAAGGCCGATTAGAAGGAAATGTTGACCATACCATATGTATCTTTGGTCTGCAGTCTGATGTATTTGATTGTGTGTACAAGACCAGACATTGCCTTTGATGTTGGAGTGCTGAGTAGATATCTGTCGAATCTAGGGAAGGATCATTGGGAAGCAGCCAAGTGGCTTTTGAGATATTTGAACGGGACCAAGGAGATTGGTCTAAGATATCGAGCTGAGGAGGAGTTGAAACTGGAGTGTTTCTGTGATGCAGATTTTGCTAGAGAATTAGAGGAGAGGAAGTCGACCTCAAGATTTGTATCAGTAAGCGGAGGAGGAGCCATTTCTTGTTGTGCTCAATTACAGAAATGTGTGGCCTTGTCGACCATAGAAGCAGAGTATATGGCAATCACCGAGGCAGAAAAGGATATGGTGTGGTTGAAGAGGTGGCTCTTAGAAATCGGTTTTGCTATGGAACCGATCATACATTGTGATAGTCAGAGTGCACTGGAGCTCACTAAGAACCCAACATTTCATTCTAGAACGAAACATGTGGATGTGAAATTCCACTGGATTAGAGATGCAGTGATTGAGAAGACTTTGCAGTTGAAGAAAATACATACTGAGGAAAATCCGGCAGATATGCTCACTAAGGTAGTGAANGTTGACACCGCCGATCGACAATGCAAATGACGATGGTGTTGATGCTGAAGCACCTACTGAAGCTCCTGAACAAGAGCCTGAAGTGCCGATGGATGAAGAAAGAAGGAGTACGAGAGCTAGACATCCTTCTAACAGATATCCAGCAAGTGACTATGTACTTGTCTCGGAACATGGAGAACCTAAGACATACAAGGAGGCCTTGAGTATGAGGGACAGTGACCGATGGAAAAAGGCGATCCAGGAGGAGCTCGCCTCGCTTGAAAAGAATCAGACATATGAATTGGTGAAAGCACCTTTCGGGAGGAGGCCGCTGTCGAACAAGTGGGTTTTCAAGAAGAAATTGGAACCTGATGGGAGCGTTCGGTATAAAGCAAGATTAGTGGTGAAAGGTTTTAATCAGAAGAAAGGAATTGATTTTGATGAAGTGTTCAATCCGATTGTGAAGCTTGTGTCGATCAGAGCGGCTCTAGCGCTCACTGCACAGTTCGATTTGGAAGTTGAACAGATGGATGTAAAGACATCTTTCTTGCATGGAGATGTTGAGGAGGAGCTGTATATGGAGCAACCCGAGGGGTTTGTGAAGAAAGGAGACGAGGGCAAGGTATGCAGACTTAGGAGGAGTCTATATGGTCTCAAACAGGCACCAAGACAGTGGTACATGAAGGAAAGCAAGTTTGAGAGGTCTTAGGAAGACCACTGCATGTACCGGAAGACCTTCGACAAGAACAGATTTACTCTACTACTTATCTATGTCGATGACATATTGTTGATCAGTCAGGATATGAGATTGATCAAGGATTTGAAAGCCCAGTTATCAAAAGCATTTAAGATGAAAGACTTGGGGCCGACAAGTAGGGTCCTTGGGATGTCGATGGTCAGAGACAAAACGACAAGGGAGATTGTCGTTCATCAAAAGAGATATGTTGAACAATTGCTGAAAATGTTCAACATGCGGGATGCAAAGGAAGTCAGTATACCGATGGGTGCTCAGTTTCGTTTGAGTAAGAGTTCTTGTCCAACCACCAAGGCCGATCAGGAGGAAATGTCGACCGTACCATATGCATCTTTGGTCGGCAGTATGATGTATTTGATGGTGTGTACAAGACCAGACATTGCCTTTGCTGTTGGAGGGCTGAGTAGATATTTGTCGAATCCCGGGAAGGATCATTGGGAAGCAGCCAAGTGGCTTTTGAGATATTTGAATGGGACTAAGGAGATTGGTCTAAGATATCGAGTTGGGGAGGAGTTGAAACTGGAGTGTTTATGTGATGCAGATTTTGCTGGAGAATTAGAGTCGAGGAAGTCCACCTCAGGATTTGTATGAGTAATAAGAGGAGCAGCCATTTCTTGGGGTGCTTGGTTACAGAAATGTGTGGCCTGGTCCACCACAGAAGTAGAGTATATGGCAATCACAGAGACATGAAAGGATATGGTGTGGTTGAAGAGGTGGCTCTCATAGATCGGTTTTTCTATGAAACCGATAATACATTGTGATAGTCAGAGTGCACTAGAGCTCACTAAGAACCCAACATTTCATTCAAGAACGAAACATGTGGATGTGAAATTCCACTAGATTAGAGATACAGTGATTGAGAAGACTTTGCAGTTGAAGAAAATACATACTGAGGAAAATCCGGCAGATATGCTCACTAAGGTAGTGAGTACGAAGAAGCATCAGTTCTGTTTCAGACAGGTTGGGCTGGGACAGATTGGAAAGATTTATCAGTGATCGGCAATGCGCTCTAAGGCTGGAGGAGGAGATTGTTGGGGCGATCGGCACTTTTTATGGAAAGGGATGATCGACAGTTTGAGTATGATAGACATTGAAGTGACGATCGGCACTAGGTTCCAGCCTTGAGAGCAGCATGCTTCGGTGTGACGGTCGATCAACCGAAGGAGTGCACTGAGTGGAGTCGACAAGGATTAGTGGGCCTTAACCCAAAAGCCCACTTGCAACCATTATATAATGGATGTTAGCCGCCTTAATGTGGATTATCATCATATTAGGGTTTATCAAAGAATAGCAGGAAGCACGAGGAATAGGTTCTGGTTTGGAACTTTCTGTTGTGGCTTTTGATTTAAGTTGCACAAGAACTCGATAGTTCTTGTGACTGTAATCTTGGTGTTATTTTTATTATAGTAGATTGACCAAGAGGTGGTCCGTGGTTTTCTCCCGATACTCGGGTTCCACGTAAAATTTGCTGTGTTCTTTTTTCCCATTCTACATCTAGTTTTTGCTAAGTTTAATTAGTAAAACGAATCGTGAAATCCATTAAAAGCTAACATCTCCATCATTAGGTAGAACGTGAGTTGGATGTTGTCCACGCCCCGGTCGCCACTACCTTCTTAGTCTATCGTGGCTACAACTCGTTAGTTCCTTCGACCCCCTTGTTTCTGCCCCCACCCCAACCCGTACTCAATTTCCTTGCCCGCCTCTAGTTATCTATTATGCGGGGTTTACACGACCACTTAATTGATGGTGAATAAGCTAATACTATTTTCATAAACTCACATACTTGCTTTGGTAGGCGGCGAAGAGTGCTTCACAAAGTAAACATGACAAAAGTGTCGATCTCTAGACCATTGGTAGGATGCTCACGTGTACATTGCGGATTAGTTGGACTTTAAAATACAATATCTTAAGGCATGGTCAATTGAGAAACGGGCTATGAGAAGACATAGTGATATTGCTCGAGGGTATTTACGACATTATGATACCCTCTGGCTCATCTTGCATAATTATATGATATTTTCGGTTTTCTGTTACACTTTCGGAGTAATGCGATTTCAAGGGAAGTCTCGTAATCTAGGCATCTTGGGACCGTGTATAGGAATTCTAATGACATTTTGAGCAGTTTTTTATGGTTCCGGCCCGGAATGATGCCGGAGAGCACATCAGTGAGCTTTTATGATATTATTATGTGCTATTTTCTAAGTATTGGGAGATCAAGAACTGATCAACGGTATTTTCTTATCTTTACGTATGATCAGCTTTCGACCGGGGTACACCTCGGAAAATCCGGGACATTAGGACACATATCCCAATGAAATTAGTCATTTTTTAGCAACTCAGGCTATATTGGGCCAAATTGACTAATGCTGGGCTTTTGGACCCTATGTTGACCTATTGAGTCCATTTTTCCTATAAATACAGGTCTTTTGGTACCGGAAAAGGGTTTAGATTTGTGGCACGCTCCCCAAGGCAAGGTTTTCGAGTGAACTTGCTCCGGGACTAGCGTGTATTTGTGTTTCAGGTCTGAGTCGCATGGATTTGTTTCTTGGAGTAGCATGGACTTGGTCTTAGAACTGAGTAGCGTGTTTTTGCTATCCGTAGTCGCGTGTTTTCGTATCATGTTGTTATCTGCGGAGTTTTGTATCTTATTTTGTGGAGACTTGATGAGGACTCGCGTGGAATTGATGTGTCGCATGGATTTGGTGTGTTGAGTCGCGTGGAATTGGCACTTCGGGGTCGACTATGTGGAATCGATCACTTTCCTAACCATATTCATTAGGATTCATGATATCTCTTGATTGTAATTGTATTCGTTGAT
>RWGZ01001083.1:0-110279 GCA_009725065.1 Utricularia reniformis
GCTTTACTTTTTCCCTAGCCCCCCCACACTTCCCAGTGGATCACCCATCCCTGAATTGCTCCAGGGTGAGCACGCTTAACTTTCCAGTTCAAATTTCCGCTTGCCACTTTGCTAGGGAAAAAGCCTAGTGCAATGGGAGACGAATCATTATACTTAACATACGATTGTTCCCCGTCTATACCCGATGTAGGGATTCGCCTAAGGTGCCCTCTCTCTCGCACCCCCGAGGGGTCCTTACAGCCCATAAGTATGCACTCTTTCATTTTTCAAATATATTGTGTATATGTGCGGCCAAGCTCTTCGATACTTTCCTATGGATCCTCTAGAAACCAACGACGATTAAACCTTCTCATGTTCTCGAGAACCTCAAATTTTTCTATGAACTTATTTATAATATATCATCGCTATCAAAATGGAGTATAAAACTTGTCGTAATCCTTAAAAAATTCATAAATTGGATCCAATGGGTGAACTTGTATCAGAAATGGGTTCATGATCATTTTATTGCTATTGACTTGTGAGACAATGATGATGTCGTAAGATGGCACCATCACATATCCAACTTATCATTTCCTATGCATGCCCTCATGTTGTTTTGCAACCATGCATGCACTCGCGTAGCATTGAACACTTCCACACGACAATTATCATGTAGTCATGTAACCTCTTATGTTTTCCAAGTAATTAGTAAGTTGTGTTGACTTGGCACTTCCAACTTTCTGCAGCTAACATTCTCTCCAACCATTCCGTGCACATATATACAATCAAGCAACACGTGGCCAAATCCCCCCAATTGCAACTACGCATCAGCTCATTTTCCATATATGGTTCACGTGTCTCAAAAGTGCTAATTAACTGCAGCTCCATGCAATCCACATGAATACCACAAACCAGATTAGAAAATCATACGACCTCAACGTAGAATCGTTATGCCATGCCTAATATAAATCATACTTGAATCCCAATATGAAATGATGGAAATAACTAATTGAATTATCGAAGAACAGACTCTTCCAAGGAACCAGAAAAAGTTCATGGTTGCGTCATTGAAGTTCATCAAACTCACATGGATCTCCAGATTCGATATTGTGGAGATTTTTAGGCGTTTCAATATATGCTGATCTTGTTGTGAAACATAACCACCCTCGCAAGCCGAGGTATGTAAATGTATCAGGTATGTTATCCATATACCCATCTTCTTAATAACCGAGGACCATATTGACTTCCAATGTTCGCCAACGAGCTTTCCGAGTGCCAAATTACGAAAATTCCTCTAGCATCATTTCCGACCAAAATCATCAAAAACTTCTCCAAACGCCATCAAAATCCTCATGCGTGGGCCCGCTATGCCCAAATTATGAGATTACCCCCAAAATCACATTACTCAATAAATATAATAGAAAGTAAAAAAATAACATTTTTCCACGTTAGACGAGCCCCTAAGGTATCATAATTATATAAATACCCCATAGCAATATTAGATTTTATTCACCAAGCATTGATACGTGGCTCCCGCATTCTTTAAACCGAACGGTATCACCTGATAACAATAAAAGCCATCTTCTTTCATGAAAGCAGACTTCTTTTGATCATCTTTGGCCAAGAAAATTTGGTGATAACCCGTGTATGCATCCATTATGCTCATCATCGTGTTCCGAGAGACCGGATCCACTAATCGGTCAATATGAGGAAGCGAGAAAGGATCAGACTTGCATTTCTTATTCACATCGGTAACATCGTCCCGAAAACTGCGTTCCGGACGTGCTATGGGCATTACGAGTTTAAAGTGCTACCTTTTGGAGTGACGAATGCTCCGGCTGCACATCCTCCATGTTACGTCCGCCTTAGACACTACTACGGGATTCACAACCCATTTACTGTAGTGAACCACTCTTATAAACTCATTTGACATAATGTATGCATTTGCTTGTTTCATTGCATATTTTTAAGCTTGTTCAAACTGATGATCACTAAAGAATTTAGCCCCGGAAAAAAGGTATTTTAGAACAATATGGAAACGTATAGCACTAATGTCTAGATGAGGAATAACGAGGTATACGAGAATGAAAGGAGGAAAAAGAAATTAAAATAGATAAAAGTTAGAGAAATGATAAAGGATGGGTCAAAATAAAGGAAGGAGGGTCAAAATGTAATTTAGGAAAATTAAAAGATATAATGTATGCATTTGCTTGTTTCATTGAATATTTTTAAGCTTGATCAAACTCATGACCACTAAAGATGTAATAGCCCGGGAAAAAAGGTACTTTAGAACAATAGGGAAATGTATAGCGCTAATGTATTGTTGAGGAATAATGAGATATACGTGAATGAAAGGAGGAAAAAGAAATTAAAATGGATAAAAGTTAGAGAAAAGATAAAGGATGTGTCAAAATAAAAGGAAGCAGGGTCAAAATGTAATATAAGGAAATTAAAATATCTATTAATATGGGTGGGATAACACAAAATAAAGTCATTTGCCACTTGGGTTAGGAAAAGTAACGGAAAATACAAATTCATCGCGGATTTTCAGCATCCAAATTTATCAAGGAAATTTAGCTTCAAAATTCACCGCATAAATTTAGCATACAATTCAACGCACAAACCTAAATCCCAAATCTTCCACGGAAACCCTGAACTCCGAATTCACTACCGATTTTCAACCATAAAATTCACTGCGGATTTACCCTTTACAAAAAATTCACCGCATATTTTTAGAAGTGTATAACTGTTACGAACCCAACTGATAATTTTCTAAGTAATTGTACTATTGAAGGACAATCAAAGGAGCTTACCGAAGGAAACCAGGAGTTGATCACTCAAGGCAAGGAACGCTGTAGAAAGAAGAATGCCGCTAAGGAACTTGGAGATGATACAATTCAACCCTCGGGTCGGTTCACCATCTTGGGCAACTAAAGATGAATGGGCTCAGCCTAACCCAATTCAGTAGTAGTTAGGCCTTTAGAATGTAGCATCGGTCATATAACCGTTATGTAAGACAGGGTAGAAAAACCTGCGTTTTGGTACAATCAGACTATCGATTATGAATCTTATTCAAACTCTTTCCTCCCTCCTTCCACTCTTGATCCCCAATTTTCTTTAACTCTCCCTCAATTTCTTCTAATTCTCACCCCTATTTCCATAATCTTGACAAGTGGTATCGGAGCGCTGGTAAAAGTTGCTATCAAACTGGGTCCTAAAAGGAAGAACCAGGTTAAACTTAACCAAAGAACATTAACTAAACATCTCGAAGATACAGAGTGCTTAGATGCCTTTATGCCGAACCAAAACACAACAAACTCAGAATTCCAAATACAGCTGGATAAGGTTCATTTGGACTTCCAGACTTCTGTTCAGGCTCTAGAACAACGGATGGAACGCAATATGAAGGATAACATGGAATCCTTCCAAAATCCGTTTATGTCATTATGCCAACAAATGCGAACCATGGTGGAGGACAAATCTATCCTTGGTCAATGGGGCAGCGTTTCTCCTACACCAAAATCCACCCCAGAAGACACTGTAAACCAACCCCACCAGGATTGGTACCGAGGACCCAAGGTGCATTTACCTACCTTCGATGGAGCTGACCCCAGATCTTGGTTAAGGAGAATCGTACAGTATTACACTGTTATGAAGCAAATTCCCAAAAGAGATTGGCTCACCTACGCAAAAATCACCTTCACAGGGAAGGCGGAAAAATGGTTACAAGGATATGGAGCATTATCTCCATCTTCTAATTGAGACTTATTTGTAAGAGCCCTGTTAAAGCGTTTTGATTCATCCCACCCTCGCTGAGTGCTAGCGGACTTTATTCATATGAAACAAGAAGGAACACTCGCTGCTAATCTTGATTTATATGATGAACTCAGAAGTCACGTGGCAGTCTTACATCCGAAAACTTCACGACTGTTCTTATTGGAGGACTTAAAGAGGAGCTACGCGTCGCAGCCACTTTTACGGACTTACATTCTGAAGAAGACATAATTGATTTCATCAAAGGAAAAGACAAAGAATTTTCTGCTCTTAGAAAAACCATTCCCCCTTCTCAATCCAACAGGTTCACCAACTCTCCAAATCCCACTTTTTCAGCCCTCCGCCCACGAAATCCACGCCACCACATCCTTGATGAGTTAGCTCGAGAAAGATTTGAAAATAAGTTATGTATTAAGTGCGGAGCACCATACTCTCGGGAACACAGATGTTCAAATAATCAATTGTACCTATTGTCAGCAGATGAAGAAGAAGCCATTGATGTGAAGGAACTTACGCCCATGGCTTTATATCAAGGATCTTGAGAAGAAACAGACTCAGCTCCCATCGTTTCTAAACCCAACCTATCTATCAATGCTATTCATGGAGAATCCGCTGAAAATCAATTTTTCCTCATAGAACATCATGGTACTAGGAATATCCTCATTTTAATAGACAATGGCAGTACGACCAATTTCTTGGACGAAAAGTTTGCTACTTCTCTCAATCTAATCACCTCTGCAGCCCCTCAATTATCGATCTCCATGGCCAGTGGCCATCACACCATCAGTGACAGATTATGAAAGGATTTCTGCTGGTCCATGAATTCGTTCGAATTCTGTTTTGATTTCAGGCTATTTAATCTAAACAGTGCGTATGATATGATATTGGGAGGAAATTGGTTGAAAAGATATGATCCAGTTTCACAAAGTTATCGAAATATGACATATACAGTTCATTCTGATGGGCAACCTCTTTCTATACCATGTATCGGCTCCTCGGCTGAATTATCATTGATCAGCGCCCACCTGCTCCAAAAATCACTTAAATCATCGGACATCTGTTGGTTAGCACAGTTGTTCCATATGGAATCCTCACCTGTAGAAGTACGTAATCTTGATCCTCGTTTGCAGTTGTTGTTAGAACAATATTCTGATATATTCAGGGAACCAGATAAATTGCCTCCTCGTAGAGATATCGAACATAGCATCACTCTGATTCCCAATGCCAAGCCAAAGAAATTTTCACCCTACCAAATTCCATACCACCTCAAGGGAGAACTTGAAAACATTAGTAAGGAACTTCTACATCAGGTCTTATTCGTCCAAGCAAGAGTCCTTTTTCTTCATCAGTTTTATTTATGTCTAAAATAGACGGAGGATGTCGTATGTGTGTAGATTTCAGCTATCTAAACGACATCAGGGTAAAACACCAATTTCAAATTCTTCTTATTGATGATTTACGTGATGAATTTCATGGTGAAATTTTTTTTCTAAGTTAGATTTAAGATCTGGTTTCTTCCAGGTTAGAATGGCTCCCAGAGATGTTTTTAAAACAAGTTTTTCTACTCATCTAGGCCATTGTGAATTTTTAGTGATACCCTTCGGTTTAACTAATGCACACTCCACCTTTCAATCTTCGATGAATTCAATTTTTGCCGATGTTATTCGAAAATTCGTACTCATCTTCTTCGATGATATTTTAGTCTATAGTAAAACATGGCATGAAGATGTTTCACATTTAGCACAAACTTTATCACTCATGAGATCTAACAGTCTATTTGCTAAGCCTTCCAAATGTTCTTCTGGTAAAAATTCCATTGGCTATCTCGGACACATTATATCGGATAAGGGAGTTGCAACAGATCCAGAAAAAATTCAAGATATTATCAGTTGGCCTTCCCCTTAAACATTGAAAGAACTGAGAGGATTTTTGGGACTGTCGGGATATTACAGGAGGTTTATCAAGGGATACGGATTTTTCAGCAAACCTTTAACTCAATTACTAAAACGAGATAATTTTAATTGGGGAGATGCAGTTGCTTCAGCATTTCAACAACTCAAGGATGTTCTTTCTTCAGTCCCAATATTGGCCCTCCCGGATTTCCAAAAGACATTCGTAGTTGAGACTGATGCATGTGACAATGGGATGGAAGCAGTACTCTCTCAGGATGAACATCCTCTGGCTTATTTTTGAAAAACCTTAGGTCCCAAATTCATGGGATTATCCGTTTATGAAAAAGAGTTGATCGCTATGGTTCATGCTATTTTACGATGGAAACATTATTTAATGGGACGAATATTCATCATCCGAACTGATCATCATAGTCTTAAGTATCTCAAGGAGCAAAATCTAGGTACACTATTTCAGCAAAAGTGGATGGCCAAGCTATTAGGTTTCCAGTTTGAAATTCACTTCAAGCAAGGGGTTGAAAATGCCGCTGTTGATGCCCTCTCTCGAAAAGAATCTCTCTTAGCTATCATATGTGCCAAACCAGTGTGGTTACTTGAAGTTTAGGAAAGTTATGAAGATGATCCGCAGCTCCAAATTATCTGTCAGGATAAAATCCCAAAAGAAACAGCACATCTAGATTACACTCTCCTAGATGGAATTTTGAGAAAAAGCAATCGTATTTGTATTGGTAAAAAATCCCAGCTAAAGGAGAAAATATTCACAGCTTTACACGCATCCCCAATCGGAGGATACTTCGGAATTACAACAACCTATCAAAGGATACATTCCTACTTCTATTGGAAACATATGAAAAAGGACATCAAAGCTTGGATCAGGAAATGCATTTTATGCTATCAAATTCATTATGACAAATCGGCCTCTCGAGGTTTACTCCAGCCTTTACCAATCCCTGACCGTCAGTGGAAAAGCATCAGCATGAACTTCATAGACGGACTCCCTCTTTTTGCAGGGAAGAACACCATTTTCGTCGTTGTTGATAGGTTCATCAAGTATGCCCATTTCTGCCCCTTGTCTCATCCTTATTCAGCCAGCACAGTGGCTTCAGTATTCCTCTATGATATCTATAAGTTGCATGGTCTTCCATCCGATATTGTCTATAATAGGGATAGTGTATTTACAAGTAAATTTTGGGATTCATTGTGCAATTCAGCAGGCATCCAACTCAGTCTCTCTACGGCCTACCACCCACAATCCGATGGTCAAACAGAAAGAGTAAATCACTGTCTCAAAACTTACTTGAGATTAGTCTGCCATGCTCACCTCCACCAATGGGCTAAATGGTTACCTCTAGTGAAATTTTGGTACTACACCTGGTTCCATAGCAGCTTAAAGACCACTCCTTTCGAAGCCTTGTATGGATACAAACCTTCATTCTTCCCGGGAGACTCTCCTATTATCTCTAAAAATCTAGAGGCTGATAATTTTTGGGAAGAATGACAATAACTCCTCCAGAACCTGTGAGAAAACTTATCATCAGCCCAACATCGAATGAAGAATTATGCCGACAAGAAACGTTCTGAAAGAATATTCCAAGAGGGCAACTTAGTATATCTTAGATTACAACCATATCGCCAAAATTCTATTGCTCTATGCCGCAACCTCAAACTAGTAACTCGATAGTATGGACCTTACAAAATCATATCAAAAGTTGGCTATGTCGCATATAAACTAGCCTTACCTCTGGATTCCAAGCTTCATCCAGTTTTCCATGTTTCTATGCTGAAAGCTCACCTGGGGAAGAACGTACCCGTGCCTCACTCTCCAAACTTCTCTGATTCAGGAACCTTATCAGCTCAACCATATCAAGTATTGGACAGTCGCATCATATCTCGTAATCAAAAACCCGCCACACAATTGCTTATTCAATGGGACGGATCTTCACCTTCCCAATCGACATGTAAGGATTTGGATTGGCTCCACAACAAATTTCCTGGATTTTATCCTTGGGGACAAGGATCCTCTTCAGACGGGGGTAATGTTACGAACTCAACTGATAATTGTCTAATTATTTGTACTATTGAAGGACAATCAATGGAGCTTACCGAAGGAAACTAGGAGCTGATCACTCAAGGCAAAGAATGATGTAGAAAGAAGAATGCCGCTAAGGAACTTGGAGAAGATCCAATTCAGCCCTCGGGTCGGTTCAGCATCTTGGGCAACTAAAGATTAATGGGCTCAGCCTAACCCAATTCAATAGTAGTTAGGCCTTTAGAATGTAGCGACGGTCATATAACCGTTATGTAAGACAGGGTATAAAAACCTGTGTTTTGGTACGATCAGACTATCAATTATGAATCTTATTCAAACTCTTTCATCCCTCCTTCCTCGCTTCTTCCCCAATTCCCTCTGACTCTCCCTCAATTTCTTCTAATTCTCACCCCTATTTCCAGAATCTTGACAATAACTCACTGCGAAAACCTAAAGCCCAAACCCCAATATGCTGTGGATTTCGATGAATTTTGCAATTCACCGCGAAAATGTTAATTTAGGGTATTTATGTTGTGTTTCGACTTTGGATCGTGAAAGAGGAACACTACGTAGGGTCTATGGTAACCAAATAGTCATAGAAAGATAATGACATCGAAAATTGGGTTCTAAGATGTGTTATGAATGCATGGAAATTACGAAGAGATCATAACACGTGAAAGAAACAATTTAAGCGTAGTTGACACAATCTAGTAAGGGAAGGTTCAGACATAGGAAACGTGATGGGCTAATAAGAAGGAAAGTAAAAGACACGAATGAACGAGAAGAATTTTAATAAGATGGACCGTCCGATCGAACCTGACATCGTGCCGAGTTCACGATTCGTAAGGGCATACCTAATGAAGGGAACATTAAGTTCCAGAATGGAAAGATACGTACAAAAAGGGCATAACGGATCTGAGTAATAGAAGGGGTAGTGCCTAATACTCACTCGGGTAAGGTAAGCATACGACCTGTCGAGTCAACCAACAGCTAAATGTCGGCTTGGACGGGACATGTACCGAGCATGTTAAACTTGGCCACAGTAGTGTTTAAATGAAAAGAAAAATAAAGATAAAAATGAGAGTTAAAAATAGAACGGGAATATGCACATGAATAAAAGAAATAGTATACGCGTGCGTTTATGTTTTGTCTTTAGAAATGAAATGGTAAGTATAGTTTGCGATGTTTTCTTTAACAGATTGTGACCGCTTTATACATTTTGTAGGTAACATGACAAGAAATGAGGAGGTCATTGGAAGGAGATCGCCAGTTGATCGGTCTTTTGGAACACTTTTAAATTATATCGTTAAACATTGATGCATGTTGAACTATCTTTAATATACGCATTGAACTTTAAGTTTTATTTAATTCAATTCTACCAATCCAGCTAGACCGATTTTAGGGTGGTTTCCGAGACCAACAACACCACCAAACTGTTGGTGGTGCGGTCCTACGTAGAGAGGTCTAGGAGGGAAACCGACCTTAGGAAGGGATGGGTGTAGTGAATAGCATATGGTATGAGTAAGTATCAACGCAATGAAACCATAATATAGGGATGGCTACAAGAACAAGAGCGAACAAAAACCTGATAAAACTAGTGTTGGCGATCGAAACCCCAGCTTCGGACTCATCCACTCCCCTCACGATTAGCCAAGAGAGTTTCAGGGATCTTTTCCAAACCATTGCACATTTCCCTATTAGTGCAATGAGGTAGGGCCAAGCGGAGAGGGGATATTCGGTGAAGATAGAACAACCACCAAGGCATGAAAGAGGTTGAATGTACTACAATAAAGCATTAAAGAAGGCATGAATGAAATGTTTCACGGGGGATAATATGGGGGATGCGGAAGCATGGATCCTCCTCCAAGAAGTGAAGTTCGAATTAATTGAAGCCTTAGAAGAACTAAAGGCAGGATTGGCCACATTATGGTTCGACTGTAGCACTGCACAATGGTAGGGAAGCGTGTCTGCCTCACTACTGTAGGATGGACCCCTGACTTGGGATAAATGGAAGAATGTGATCTTGTATTAGAACGTACCGAAAGGATTGAAGAAGGACAAGATGGCTAAATTCGATAAATTAACTCAGGAAAAATGCTCGGTGATAGAGTACATACAGGAATTCATAAAACTAGGCAATTAAGCCCCTTAGATGATATGGAGTAAGCAAGAAAAGATGCACCGTTTTATGGAAGGACTGAGTGAAAGGGTGTAACTAGCTAAGTATGGTCGCGAGGACAAGGAATTTTCAAGTTTAGTGGAAGTTGCAGTCTAGGTAGAGGAAGGGATGCGAAGGATGGATAATGAACGCACTAAGGGTTCCATTAAGACCGAGGTTGGGGGATGATGCGAATGGAAAGTCAAGGTGAGTACAGAAAGCTTTGGGTCTGCACTTGTACACCCAACCCGGCCTCTATGTTCCAAATACGGGAGGAACCACTTCGGAGAATGTCGGGCATGGACTATTATTTGCTTAACGTGCGGCTAGGAAGGGCACTTCACTCAAGAATGCACAAAGAAGAGGATGATAGAAACTAGGGCCACCAATAGTAGGCGAGGGAAATGATCACTTGAAACGCGCGAGTGTTCGCGGTAAACAAGGAGCAGACCTCTATGGCCAATTACGTCGTGCATGTACTGTAACGACCCATAAATGTACCCTAGAATTTTTTTAATGATATTTTCATTTTACTCTTTCTTATGATAATTATATAGTCTCCAAGTAGAAATATACAAACAACTCGATTCATAAACATACACCGTTTTGTAGCTACTGGAGTTTCCTACTTCCCTTTCAGTTTCACTCTTGCTCAATTGGCATTTCTTGTTAATGCATTGGGCCTTCGGTAATCATAGCATTTCCCGCATTGCCTACAAGACTATTTAACGGTCATAATCTGATAATAGAAAATTTACCATACTCTCAACTATCCTACTTCATTCCCGACATTTCTCTCTCATATTCTTCATTTTTCATTTACTTTACTCGTCCCTAATCTAGTCGCCCCCTAGCAGTTGACACTTCTCTATTTGTTATGTATCTTTACCCTATAAGCCAATTTCCTTCCCATCTTCAATATTTACCACACACAATCACTCGTTTTCATTTTCCGAAATTCTTATCCTCCTCTTGTTGACTAGTTATTAATCTATACATGCTCTCTTCCTCTCTCTCCTCTTTGTAATAGTATTCCACATTGTTCCCATTTGCACATCTATTCTTCTTGCTTTAACTACCTTTTCTATCTTAACGCTTTAACTATTATACAATATATTCTTCTCGTTTAACGATTTACTTAAGACCCATCACTCAGTCTCTCCTCGTTATATAGCGTTACGTTTTCTCTTTCATTACTGTTTAAACTAAGCCTTTTAACTATGCGTTCCATTTTCTTTAAGCCTCTCACCCTCCCCGCTCTCTGTTACCTAGCGTTACATTCTCTCTTCCATTATCCTTTGCACTAAGTCTTTTTAGTCTATTCGCTTCCTTTTCCTTTCTCACATTTTCAATTATTTCTTCCCTTTCATTTCATTCGTTTACTTTAACTGTGGCCCAGTGTAACATGCTCGGTACATGTCTCGCCAAAGTCAACCGTTAGATGTTAGTTGACTCGACGAGCCGTGTGCTTCCCTTCCCCGAATGAGTACTCAGGCGCTACTCCTTTTCTCACTCGGGTCCGTTCTGCCCATTCGGTACGTAAACTTTCCTTTCTGGAGCATTACATTCCCTTCATCAAACATGCCATTCCTTTGGGGAATCGTGTACTAAGCACAATGCCGAGATCGGTCAGACGGTCCATCCTTCCTCTCCCAAAGCTTCCATGACTTGTGGCTAACCGTGTACTTGTCACGATGCCGGGTTCAGTGTTTCCACCTTACCCCGAGTCTTCGTTCCCTTTTCCAATGTTCCTTAATTTATAGTTTTCATCCTTATTCCTTCTTCATCTTTGAATGATATCTTACGGTTCTCATATTGGATTTCTTACGATTACCTTCGTTACCCTACCACGTGACCCCTATCTCCCGGTGGTTTTCTTCTATGTAGTTTTAACCTAACTTACTCACTTGCATTTTATTAGTTCTCGTTCTTTATTCTCAAGAGTTGCGCCCCTTCTCTATCGGGGCACCTACTCTTCGTCGATATTTCACCTAGCCCATTCTATTTAGTTGTCTTGTCAATGTAAACTAGTGGTTCCTGCCCGCCCTTCGTTTTCCCCTTTCCTTTATTTACCGATTGTTTCCTCCTATTCAGTATTCCGTTATTCCACTTTCATTTAGCTATCTTGTCCATATTAAACAATATTCCCGTCTAATGGTCCCTTACTTCTTCATATGGATTGTAATTTACCCATTTTTATCTATTTTATATTTATTCATATTGCTTATTCCTACTGCTTGCTCGTTTATATTATTATCTATAATATTCTCAAACAGTGCTATTTCATTTCTTCTCAACCTTTTGTTTATGTCTTAATACGATGCTTATACGACTTATTTAACTCACCTGCATTATCGCTTCCCTCCCTATACTTGAACATTCTATTATAAGATCATGTTGATTCCACTTACCTGTTCTTTGTACTTTGTTCACATATTCTATAATACTCGTCATTCCATCGTTTTCAATATGAAGTCCAAAACCGATAGAGATCATCCGATTACCCCTAAATATTTGATGTACTCAATAAAAGGATCAAACCGGTGAACTAAGATCGAAAAACAAATCATAACTATTCCGTGCTTCTGCCAATGACATCATCACATGGAGTTATGACATCATCCTTGTGCATGGCCATTTCCGCGTAGAATTTTTCAATTGTATAACACTTTCTGTAACAGTAAGGTTTTCTCCACCGTTATGGGCGCCACCGTTATGGGCACCGGCAAGGACAAGAAATTATACCCTACGTGGATAAGCCCTTGTCTGGGGAGTTCCTTATTTTTTTTAATTAAATTTTTTAATGTAAAATTATTTTATTATGTATATATTAAATATTATATTATTAATTCTTTTGATAATTTAATTCTTTTAAAATTATTACATATATATATCAATTTTTATTTTTATTAATTATTAGTTTATTTTGATTTAAAATTCAACAATTTTGAGAATTGATAATAATAATAAAGTACGAATCAAAAAAAGGAATACAATCGAAACATAATGCAAAACAATGATATAAATTAATAAATAACAATAAAACGTCGAGATAATCGGTATCGGGTTTCCGTGTTGGAATATGAGTATTCCGGGTCGACCCGGAAAAAATAAAAATCATAAATTTTTTTAAATTTTTTTGATATTTAAATAAAAAAACAGTATTATGATAAAATTGATAAGATAGAAAAATAAAATGAAATCTTGATAGAGAAGATACTTGGATGAAAGAGAAATAAAAAATGATGCGAATGAGTTAGAAGTTTAAGAAGTGGAAAGAGAATATGTTGTTGTTATTAGAGAATTATGGTGTCTAAAGAGATTTATACGGTGTAAGTTGTTATGGGCATCGACAAGGTTACATGTAGCCTCATGATTTCTTCATTTCCGGGGATAATTGTTGACTTGCCATTTCGTAGAATTTTCAATTTCAGCCAGAATTCTTCATTTCCGCGGAGAATTGTTGACATGTGTATTAATTTTCGGAGAGACTTTTTGCTTCATAAAATACTCTGCCCACAATTCTTTCAGTCTCTCATTTCCTTTTTTTTCATAATGTTTTTTCTCTCTTCCGTCCCCTCCTCGGCTTATCCCTGGCCCATATCCTATATTTATTGTATATAAATTCTTACATTTAGCATTTTGCCCATTTGAAAATTAATCATATTTTATATAATAATTTATGTTTATATCTTAATAATATTCTTAGTGTGTCATGATAAGACATTACATCAAATATTGTTCTCATCGTTTATCTATTTTCTCAATTATATTTTCGTTGTATTTTCGTATATTTAATGTTGTATTTAAAACCTCGAAATCATAATTTAATCGGTTTACTTGTTCCTACGATACGAATGTTCCCCTTCATTTATTGTTCATCCTATCTCTACAAATGTTTTAAAGTGTACCGATTTCATTTTTGACAAATATAATTACCTCATAATTTCTTTTAATCCACTATTTTAATATATCATAAGTTCTATCAATTATTCTTTAAACTAATGAGATAATCTTATAATGTGTCGTACTATAATATTAGCGAGTCACTTATTAACTATTTTCTCCTCGGTATACTTTCCTTACGTAATCTTATTCAATTATAATAATACTCATTATTTTGATTTACTTTTATTCAATTTACTTTAATTTTTCTCATTTCTCTTGGACATATTATTTTTCTTGTTCTTTACCAAAATATATATACCTATCATCTCTTCAAGACTTCTAGTACTTTCGTATGATAAATTAAATATTATTTATTAGCTCGCTAGTTTCCGAGGTATTTGGGTTATTACATGTACGGTACTTATTAATAGCTTTACATCTTTTGTATTATTTGATTGTGGGGCGACACATTCGTTTGTGTCACTAAAGTTAGCAAAATGATTTAGTATAAAAGGAAGTAACGCAAAGATCAAGGAAAAAACAACGGGATAGGAAGCCGTGGAGACAAACAGAATCTATAAGGTATGTGCCGTAGAGGTGGATACAGTACGAACAAAGCGGATTTGATTGAATTAGGAGATATGGTGTTCAATGCTATACTAGGGATGGATTGTTTGTGTAAATATGATGTGCAAGTGAAATGTAGAGAACGTACAATCAATTTTAGTATGCCGGAAGAAGGGAAAAAAGACATGGTTGGGAAACTGATTGTGGAAGGGATGGGGAGTATGATGACCATTCGAGTTTGTTAGCATTCGTCGCCACCAAGGAGTAGGGGACACCATTGGAGGCGTTCCCTATAATTTTCAAATATAGTGACGTATTCCGTGAGGAATTACCGGGTGAACCACCCCAAAGAGAAGTGGAGATGGAGATAGAATTACTTCCCGAATCCAATCAATCTCAAAAGCCCATACCGAATGGCGCCAAGAGAGATGTAGGAACTGAAGAAACATATCGAATCGCTGCTGGAAAAGGGTTTTCTTTGTCCGAGCAACTCCCCTTGGGGGGAACCGGTGTTATTTGTAAGGAAGAAAAGCGGTGAGTTAAGACTATTCTACGACTGTCGTTAAATTATTGAACCACTCATCCCACTTACCTCTTGTCTTGCATCCCTAGTAGCTTTTGTGCATTGAAGACACTTTTACTATGTTCTAAGACATTACACTGTCGTTGCGTTTATTTATTCGAGTTCAAGTGAACGTAGTCCCTTGTTAGTCTTCCCGGTTTTACATCCAGTTACGAACCAACTACCACTCACCTTGTTCCGAGATTTCCCGGTTATCCAACTATTCAACAAACCCACGGTAAAAATACACATTTTTGTGGCAAATAAACGAAAGCATAAATCCGCGGGTAATTTACAAATATCCGAAGCGAATTGTGTGTGTTAGTGAATCCGTAGATTTTATTTTTTCGGGTGCATATCATTTGCTCAAGCGGTATGGAATTCTCTAGTCCAAATAAATATGTTTATTTATAGACTTGATTAAGATGATCCAGTTTTGTTCTGGAAGTATAAGAAAAATAACATAAGATGGAACATCTAATATTAAGGTAGTTTTAAGGAATGAAAAGAAATTTATTAAAAGAAGCGGAAGTTCTCTAATTAAAAGGAAAGACGAGTGGTGAAGAGGTCAAAAGTTGTAGCATTTAGGACTAGTTGAGCACGTGAGATACACGTATTAGATCGCGAATCCATTGGGGTTCCGAAGTCGAACAATAACTACAAATTTTGGATTGATTTCACTTATTTGAATGAAGCGTGGTCGGAGGATCCATATCTACTACCGCCATTGACATATTGGTTAATTTAGACTATTTAAAATTTCCTAATTATATCTTTTTGTTTGAAGAGAGCAGGTGCCACGTACCAACAATCGATGAAGTTATCATTTAAAGAATAAGTGGAAGTCAACGTTGTTGGCATACGGATAAAGAGCCGACATGGAAATAACCATGTTCAATATTTGAGAGAATGATTTAGTGCGCCGATGATGTATCAAATAAAGTGGAACCCTCCTACATGTGCGCTCTATGTGAAAGTAGAGAATTTCTTTCGTTCTATGATATTTGTAAGATGAATATAAATGGATAAGTTTTCAATCAAGGAAAATTTGAAATTCTTTCGTGCATTGCGCAATGGTAAACTTTTTGGAATAGAATGAATACAGTCGAATGGTTTTTAATGTAGGGAAGAGTATATGAGTACAATTTCGTTTATGTCTCCACCTTCCCTTCGGGAACCGTAAGATTTGTATTTTGTGCATTTAAAGAAGCCATAAGTGACCGAAGGGATGAAAACCAATGTTATATAGCCCAATATTGGGATACATATTAAAAAGTTTTCACGTGATGAAACTAGTATGCTTTGTACATTGTTATGAGCGGGATTTCTTAGGCTCAAATAGAAGATTGTGGACCTTAGTGATACTCGCCAATCTAACTCCGTCAACACTGTGGGCTTGCAAGTAAAAACGCTTTGCCAATATGGAAGAATATGAGGGCATTACAGTAGATTTAATTAGATATGAGAATTATATTATTGTGATCCGTTGAACCAACAATCATGAATGAACGAATACAAGAAATCTAGGGTTTATACCTCTTGAGAAAAGGAGAGCTTATTGAAGGTAGAGAAACCCATTGTTATTGGAAGTCTTCCCATAAATTATGGAGTATCGGAAAGTCGTGTCTTTCTGTTCAAGGATTTCATTAGTCTCTTGCACTTAATATTGCTAATAAGTTTACTCCCAAGTCAGCAGATAAAAGACTATCTTACTCTAGAGCCATAAGCAAAATATGTTTAATGAGATGAGCCATTAAATGTGTATGTGTGGCATTCGAAATAATAAACTTTCGGAATTTATGACTTTCACAATAAAGTATATCACAAGGGAAGAGAATACTCATACGAATACACCTATTTTCTAACGAATCAAGTGTGATAACAATGATTTATTATGAACGGTATATCATCATTATGGAGACATCAACTCTTGAGATTACATCAAGATGAAGGTCAATCTGAGGAATCGTGTAATTGAGAACATAGTGTGTTTATATATATTAGAAGTTACATAAAGAATCGATTAGTATAACATCTATATCTTCGATGTTCATCCTAAGCCAAGCTCAGTGCATTCAAGGAAGAATTTTTTGACGGGGGCTATGTTGATAATCTCGTTGCTCAATATATGTCCGATAATGAGAAGGTGATGAGATAAATTTTGCAATTTAAATTACACATTGGGTCAATGTTGCTCTAATTATCTACGGCTAATATTGGAAGTGAAAATAGAAATTGAACCAGTAGCGCTCTAAGTATCTATGGCGACAACTAAATCCTTGTTAACAATTGCCTATCAGAACACGAGGATCGGTATTATTATGGGTTGTAGACAAGAGGAATGTTTGCATTATGATTTTGATACATTTTTCTAAATATATATATGTTGGAGAAACATCTCGAGTTTGACTAATAAGATCGTAAACATTAGGAGATAAGCTTCATCCAAATTATGTTTTTGGCTAGTTTGGTATTCCTAAGGTCTTTGTATCATATATTGCAACATAATTCTTCGAAAATGGTGCGAGTGAATAATGGGAGTATTATGTTATCTGAGGAGTAGTAACATGTGCCCAAGATTGGGAAAGCTCCCTCTAGTGTTGCATTCTATTTTCGATGTAAAATGTTTCACACAATTATTCAAAAAAAGCGTGAGTGAATGACGTGAGAATTTTTATCGCGTGTGCCGTTACACATTTGAGAATTCATACTCGCTATTGGAATTATTGAGATATATGGAATTTTAAGGTTTTATGGATTGAGGACCCCATAAAGAGGGCAACTATTCGTATATAGGTATGTAGTCACAAGTTCATTCATAATTAATGACTTCTTCGTGAATCGGTATTAAAGAAAGTTGAGATAGGTGAACATTTTTTCGAGTTGTACAGTGAATGGGAAATTCACTATGAGATTACGGTGGTAATGGACAAATGAACATATAAGATTGCGAACATGAGTGTAGAGAAGCTGCCAAAGACCTGACATATTTCCAATTTGTGCAACTATTATGTATAGAAATGACTCTTCAATCATTTTAAGATATATATCACCGTCGTTTTCAATATACTCTAATTTTTGTGTATTTTTTTTGACGATATGAATTCAATCTACTAGAGACCAGTATGATATGAGTGAGGTTCATTGCATTTTAGTATGTTGGACGATGGAAAGTAAATAATGTAGGATAGATTAGAAATGCAATGCACCTCTTTTTGTATAGTCGATAATTTTATAACTCTTTAAATTAGATACTCAGTCAAAATACTTTATATATGATGAGTCAATCTTTTTGCATCAGAATCGTCTATACATACTTTTTATAGACTATGCCAAGGGACCCCATTGATTGTTTGATAGCCGGCATTGTACCGAGCATGTTTATGTGGCAAACGGGCGAGTAAAATCGTGATGCGAGCATCTCGACAAGTCTGGGCGAAAGTGAAAAATTCATGTTAGTACAATGATTCTATCTAGAACATGACACTACTATTTCCTAGACACTGAGAGCTCTCAACGCTTTCGATAGTGTGCTTGAAATCTCCAAGATGAGATGATCTCACGTACCAGTTTATACTCAAAGAGAGTGTGCAAATGAATTGCATGCGCTTTTTAAGGCCCTATGGGAATGAGATGATGTCAGGTGCCAGTTTATTCCCAGAGAGAATGTGTGATTAAATTAGGGCGATTAGTGAGACCCGAGATTAATGGATGCTTTTTGAAACCCAAGAATGTGTGATTGAATTGGGGCACTTAGTGAGGCCCGAGATTAATAAGTTCTTGTTGATACCCAAAAATGTGTTATTGAATTGGGCCGCTTAGTGAGTTCCGAGATTAATGGGTGTTTGTTGAAACTCAAGAATGTGTGATTGAATTGGGGCTCTCAGCTAGGAACTATTTGGCGCGTGTAAGATCCGTGAGTGAAAGTGATATCGAATGTTGTTTGTGTTCCGTGGAAGATATTCTTATTCTTTGCAAAAATCATCGGATAATGATTTTATGGCATAAAAATATCATGGCACATTCGATAAAGAAGCCTCGTTTATAGCCAACATCCTTAATTATGGACAAAGGATTCAATGAATTGCATTATGGCATGAGTTTCATAAAATCACAAGTATGCCCGAGTATCCTAAGTTCTAATAGAAGTGGCCGAACGATTGCCCAATGACAAGGAATATTATGTTATTTATTATCATGATAAGAATATTTATTATCGGAGAAATTATGAAGCCACGTTTGACTTGACTTGTTAATTTATCATTTATTGAGGGATCTTACAAAGTGTTAAAGATTATTGATGAATTCTTTTAATGATCGGGTATTTTCATTTGTGATTAAAATTGTCAAGTGGTGGTTTTATGGCATCAATTCTCGATAGCTATGATCATGTACTTTCAAATATTATTGAAATTATAAAGTTATCTCACTATTAAAGGAGCATTATCTTAGAAATTTATCACTATGTGTTATGGCCCTGTTTAGGGGGTACCAACAGTCACCCGATTCGTCAGCAAACGAATTCGGTTTTGATTTGTTTTTGATGGGGAAAGCGATTAGCAATGGAAACAAATAAAGGAGACACATCGATTTATAGTGGAAACCCCAGGAATTGGGATGAAAACCACTTGACTAAGAGCGAATTACGCTCATAGCATGTTTACTAATCAAATAATTTATACAAAATACAACATAGGCTTAATGAAAATGACAAGGGAATAGAAAGCAGTAAGAACTCCGGTAGGGTAACGGCCTGTTCTTACGCGTCCAAAAGGTCCTGCTATTTTCGTCGTCGCACTCTGTATTTATAGAGTCAGTGGTGTGTGTAACTCACGCTCTGTAACCGCCTCTGACAGATTTGTTAGAGGTTGTTATCGCGCGATGTAAAACGAGGCTGGGACCGAGGCGTGGACTGCGTGATCAGGCCCGAGGCGTGGTAAACGTGTGGGGGCCCGAAGTATGGAAAATGTGGGTTTGTAACTGTTATCGCTACTAAAAATATGCAATAACGAAATGTAGACCCTTTTTACGGATGGGGGTCGAACGAAAAAGTAATATGAAAGCAAGAAGTAAAAAGACACGATTTTTGTAGGTGGAAAACCTTTCTGTAAAAGAAATGATAAAAAACCACCCCGGCCGTAGCCTTTGAATCCACTATAAATGTCAAGTTCGCTGATTTACAATAGGAGAACAAGAGGTAGAAAACCAAAGAAAAAGATCATGTTTTGATGGCCGTAGTCGTAGGTTTCCCGGGCGAAAAAGAAAAGAATAGCGGCCTCCTCCTTAGATCAAGAATCCAAGCTCCCCTACTTAACACTTTAATCGTGTTTATATTGGTGATTTGTCCAGCCCAATTATAACTCACTAGGCCCACCAATAATGGAGTCCAATAAATTATGATCCATTAATCTCTTAATTAGGCACAATGGTCCAATAAATATGTTACCCGATCCAAATACCACGATAAGCTATAAACAATGTCAATCATCAAAATATCTCGATCTGCTTTATTTCTCGACTTGGGAATTACTATATAGATATATATGTGTCATCGAATAATAAATATCTCAGGGTGATATCAGAAGTCCCCTGATTTGCGTAGTCGAAATTTTCGAGTACACAAATCATAAATTTACCCTGAGAATATTTTTGCAATAAACTCACAATAGTAGTGATGAGAACTCTAAGACAGGGTACCTTATGATGACAAGGCCCAGCAAAGTTTGGGCCAATTCAAATGGCGAAAATGAATCCTTACAGCCCACTCACACCTGTAAGGAAGAACGGCCCGATGTTCAACTAGAAGACCGAAGCTGGCCTTGACGAAATAAAGCGTTTTCTGCCAGCTGGCACTTGGGTTCGGTCCGAGCGGTTACAGAACGGCTACAACTCACGTTTTCTATGCTTCAAGCCTTCCCACGTTTACCACGCTTCGGGCCTGATCACGCAGACCACGCTTCGGTCCCGACCTCGTTTTACATCCCGCGATAACAACCTCTAACAAACCTGTCAGAGGCCGTAACGGGGCGTGATTTACACACGCTATGAACTCTATAAATACAGGGTAAGACGACAAAAATAGTAGGACCCTTTGGACGCGGAAGAACAGGCTGTTACCCTGCTGGAATTCTTACCGCTTTCTTTACCTTGTCATTTTCATTAGCCTTTCTTGTATCGACTATGAGTTATTTCTTTAGTGAACAGGCTAAGAGAATAATCTGCTCTTAGTCGAGTGGTTTTCACCCCAACTCTTGCGGTTTGAACTGTATATCGCCGTGCACTTATTTTATTTCCAGCTTTTGATCGTCTTCCACAACTAAAATAAATCAGAACCGAGTTCGTTTGTGGAACTAACCAGACGACTGTTGGTACCCCCTAAAAAGGGACCAGAACAGTTTGGCGCCGTCCGTGGGGACGATTCTCTAATCCCATTTGATTTTCTACCAGGGATAGGATAATCAAAGCATGGCGACTGGAACTCCGACGAATAATAGTGACGTGCTTCCCGACAGTCTTCCAGCACCAACATTCACTTTACATGATTTGGAAGCTGTCGTTAGGAAGGTGGTACTGGAAATTATGTCGGAGAAAAGTGGAACAGAACCACCGGCTGTATCCAACCCTGTTCCCAGAAGTAGAGGATACGAGAGTGATCCTTACGAAGCGTAGTACTGATGATGAAGAAATCATCAGTAGTGGCGTCATAACGAGGAGGCCTAGATATCGATCTACTCCTCCCCCTCCGGCCTGAGCTCTAACTTCCGCTCCTGGAAATGACCAGGAGCAGATGCAGCGACGAATAGATGAGCTCACCATTGAGTTAGAGAATATGCGTGCACTGAAGGATTGCGAACCGAATCTGGGACGCAATCCAGGTTTATTTAACAGGGCTATGGAGGCCCCTATCAGGCGAAGTAAGGATGACAATTGGTGGCATAATTTACATGCTGTCCGAACGTCATCCCAGCAATCTGAAGGCGTATCAGCCGCCTTGGGAGATTTGATGCTCCCATTTTCTGAGGAAATCTGGGCAGCAGTCCCAGATCGGCATTATCGCAACCCCGAGGGGTTGCCGACATTTCGTGGCGATGGTGATCAAATCGATCACCTTCGCGACAGGAGACCTTCGGTCCTCCGTCCGATCGTTATAGTTTTGGGGTTGTCCCCGATTATCTCTTCATCGCGGCCTGTGACAATCGTTACCTTGATGGCCCCTTAGGGGGGATTCCGCTCGCTTNCTGGAAATGACCAGGAGCAGATGCAGCGACGAATAGATGAGCTCACCAGGGAGTTAGAGAATATGCGTGCATTGAAGGATTGCGAACCGAATCTGGGACGCAATCCAGGTTTATTTAACAGGGCCATGGAGGCCCCTATCAGGCGAAGTAAGGATGACAATTGGTGGCATAATTTACATGCTGTCCAAACGTCATCCCAGCAATCTGAAGGCGTATCAGCCGCCTTGGGAGATTTGATGCTCCCATTTTCTGAGGAAATCTGGGCAGAGTCCCAGATCGGCATTATCGCAACCTCGAGGGGTTGCCGACATTTCGTGGCGATGGTGATCCGATCGATCACGTCGCTGATTTCGAGTTACGAATGGGAACGGTTCGGGCCTCTGATTCATTAAAGTGATGCACCTTCGCGACAGCATTACAAGGCGATGCCCGAACATGGTTAAAAAATATGCAGTCGTATGGCGGGTTTATTTTGGCTTTCTCAGAGCAATTCGCTCCAAATGTAGGACCGCCTCGAAGCAGGCAGGAACTATATCAGCTAAAATATATCCCGGCGAAAATGAGTCTTCGGTCCTTTATGGAGAAATTCNAGGGATCAATGATCCCTTCCCGATCAGCCGTTGTGAAAGTGATGTCCTCTCTGAAAAAGAAGGACCGATCCATGGGATCATATTTTACCAGCACCACAGATTCGGAGCTCTCAGGAGAGTCTCCGCGCGCTGTTCTCTTTCGGTTCGGACCGATTCATTTATTCTCAATCCACCGGAGATAACATAAATATCTAGGTGCCGCCTCATTTCGAGGAGGTTGGGCACCAATTTCAGCAGGTGGGGGAGCAGCCTGCTCCTGTCTCCCACCCTCATTCTGCTGGGCTCTGCCGCCACGGCCCCACCATCTTCTTCATCGGCCCTGACCACGGTTCTCCCGACCGTGATGGCCTCTTTCTTGCTCTGACGGAGGAGACCTTCGGTCCTCCGTCCAATCGTTATAGTTTTGGGGTTGTCCCCGATTATCTCTTCATCGCGGCCTGTGACAATCGTTACCTTGATGGCCCCTTAGGGGGGATTCCGCTCGCTTGCCCTTCTGACCATTCCGGTCGGGCTTTTCTTTACTCATTGCATCTACTGTCTCTTTCAACAGTGGGGACTTCAAGGTCGGGTGATCGCAATTATGATGAAGCTCGCAATACACCCAATTGTCCTCCTTCTTCGAGGGGACGTCTTTTTCACTCACAGCCGCTACTTCTCGCGACTGTTTCTTCGGGTATGAAACCCTATGATCACCTGCGGGCTCAAAATTCCCGCTAGGCTTCCGATAACCAAGCCCCAGCGCTTCATCTACCTTAATATACTTGTTGATTTTCTGAAGATGTTTTCCCAAGGTAGATGGTGGGCTCTTCACCAAACTGGCCGAAAGGCCGCACGGTCCTAAGACATGCTGTAGAATATCGATTTTATCCCGGAGCTCAAGTTTGATGCTCCGGGCGGTCCTGTTGAACTTCTACATAAAGGACCGAAGAATCATTTTCGCCGGGATATATTTTAGCTGATATACTTCTGACTACTTCGAGGCGGTCCTACATTTGGAGCGAATTGCTCTGAGAAAGCCAAAATAAACCCGCCATACGACTGCATATTTTTGAACCATGTTCGGGCATCGCCTTGTAATGCTGTCGCGAAGGTGCAGCACTTTAATGAATCAGAGGCCCGAACCGTTCCCATTCGTAACTCGAAATCCTTACGAATGTGATCGATTGTAGGACCGCCTCGAAGTAGTCAGGAAGTATATCAGCTAAAATATATCCCAGCGAAAATGATTCTTCGGTCCTTTATGTAGAAGTTCAACAGGACCGCCCGGAGCATCAAACTCGAGCTCCGGGATAAAATCGATATTCTACAGCATGTCTTAGGACCGTGCGGCCTTTCGGCCAGTTTGGTGAAGAGCCCACCATCTACCTTGGGAAAACATCTTCAGAAAATCAACAAGTATATTAAGGTAGATGAAGCGCTGGGGCTTGGTTATCGGAAGCCTAGCGGGAATTTTGAGCCCGCAGGTGATCATAGGGTTTCATACCCGAAGAAACAGTCGCGAGAAGTAGCGGCTGTGAGTGAAAAAGACGTCCCCTCGAAGAAGGAGGACAATTGGGTGTATTGCGAGCTTCATCATAATTGCGATCACCCGACCTTGAAGTCCCCACTGTTGAAAGAGACAGTAGATGCAATGAGTAAAGAAAAGCCCGACCGGAATGGTCAGAAGGGCAAGCGAGCGGAATCCCCCCTAAGGGGCCATCAAAGTAACGATTGTCACAGGCCGCGATGAAGAGATAATCGGGGACAACCCCAAAACTATAACGATCGGACGGAGGACCGAAGGTCTCCTCCGCTAGAGCAAGAAAGAGGTCATCACGGTCTGGAGAACCGTGGTCAGGGCCGATGAAGAAGATGGTGGGGCCGTGGCAGCAGAGCCCAGCAGAATGAGGGTGGGAGACAGGAGCAGGCTGCTCCCCCACCTGCTGAAATTGGTGCCCAACCTCCTCGAAATGAGGCGGCACCTAGATATTTATGTTATCTCCTGTGGATTGAGAATAAATGAATTGGTACGGGACCGAAAGAGAACAGCGCGCGGAGACTCTCCTGAGAGCTCCGAATCTGTGGTGCTGGTAAAATATGATCCCATGGATCGGTCCTTCTTTTTCAGAGAGGACATCACTTTCACCCCGGCTGATCGGGAAGGGATCATTGATCCCTGTGACGACCCCTCACCATTACAGGGGTCATCGGGAACCGCAGTGTCCACAGAATCTTGGTGGATACTGGGGCCTCGTGCAATCTGATGAAGCGCGAGGTCGCTGAGATGTTGGGAGCAGTTGCTCACGATCTGCCGATCGCCAACATAACTCTTTGGTCGTTCGACCAAAGAAGTGTTATTCCGTGTGGGAAGATGTTGTTCCCCGTTACCCTTGGAGAGCCACCGATCTGAAGACATGGAATTCATTATCGTTGAAGTCGACTTGGCTTACAACGCTATTATCGGACGGACCGACCTGAGTAAGTTTGAGGCGGTCCCTTCTACTCATCATATGATGCTCAAGTTCCCCTCCATTCATGGAGTTATTTCTNGTCCCCCGAACTTGGAATGTCATGAATTTAAGGCGATACTTCTTATGAATTTTCGATTAATGTGTTTGACTCAATAAAAAACATTCCATTAAACGTAAGTAGCAAACAAGTAAGTACAAGAGTTAACTATTTCTAATAGAATGATGGACCGATCTTGGAGTTGGATAAGCTTAGGACGAATCTGGACTGGTGACCGAAGCTTCGTGTCCGCAAGGTTCCCAAGTTGTAGTGACCGCTCTGACTAGTCAGATGCTGCTGCACTTGCCTAGCCCCATGGATGAGTCGTGATTCTCCCAGAACTCATTACGAACTAAGACATTGCCTTCAACGACATTCAGTCTTTAGGGATGGCCTTTTGTACCTATGAAATCTGCTACAACAAAAGGAATGATAGTCAGCATATCGAAACATAAGATCGGTCCTAACATAAGACGTATTATGAGCCAAGCTTAGCCAGCGAAACCCAAGGGGCTTTAATAGAACCAAGGTTCGGCGAAAGCCCGTAAAAACTCATAATTAACGCAGACTACGCCTATTCAATTGAGTAATGATTCCAAGGACGGAATAAGAGTGACCCATACACCATGTAAAACGACTGATCCAATCAAAATTGACGTAAATAAACTAAATATAACGTCCGGGATTGATGGTTGACACCCTGTAAGTGTCCCCGATCTTATACTTGTTAGTTTATTCTGAAGTTAAGATAAACTACTTCGTTAAAATAAAACTTATTAGTATATTCCGAAGTTAGTTATATCAGTTCATTCTGGTAATCAAAACAACTGAAGCTGAAGAAAAAGGGAGGAAAATCTTATATTAAACAAAAAAGAACGGCAGATACAAAGTAATATCTAAGATCTAGCTAATCTGCCCTTCTTCTTTGTCTTCTGCTTCGGGCTCCTAGGGTTCGGTTTGGTCGGCGAGCCGCTTCAACTCTTCCTCTTGATCGGTCACCTTCTGGTTGACAGCTTTCTCCATCTCTTTAAAGAGATAGAAGAAAGGGTCCTCTTCCAGCATAGGCTCTTCCAAAGTTGGAATGACCTTAAACTTGCCATCCTTCTCCAGTGGCTCGATCGCCTTCCATCGCTCGTCCGAAGGGGAAAGCCCGAACGTCTGGATATCCTGCTCTCGCATGTTATCCAGATACATCGCAGTGTAAACTCCATGTATGTTATCCTCTAAAGCGAACAACAACGTAGACTGAGCGAACCCCAGAACTGCTTCCGAACCGAACCTTCAGACGAAGTGCGGGCCCTCGTCAACTCTTCATCCAAGGCCACTTTTTCTACTTGGGCCCGAAGGAGAAGCTCATTCAGCTTATTCCTCTTCTCCTGGGCCCGACCTTGGACTTGGTTGATTTCTTCGTCTTTGGCCCGCAACTTGGCCTCCAAGTCGTCTATTCGCCCCTGAACTGTTTTCCCCACCTTCTCCAGCTCAGCGACTTTATCTGCTAAGAGGGAGACCTCTGTCCCTGCTCTTAGCAGCTCATTATCCAATCGATCACGGTCCTCCCGTACCGTGACCAATTCCCCATGCTTGATCTCAACTTGCCTTTTCGCAAGATCAAGTTGGTCTTGGACTTTCTGGGACACAACGCTATCACCTTGGTATTTCTCCATGGTAATAGCAGTTGTTAAAGCTTTCCTCAACATCTGCAAAAGACCACACATTGTTAAAAATAAAGCTTCGGGCCTCCATGTTAAGCTATAGTTACCTTAGATGTGAGGTCGAGGAAGCTTTCCATAATATCTTTCCCAGATACGTCCGCTTGGACGTTATCTGAGTTCTGCTCCCCAAAAAGGCGGAAGTCCTTTACAAAGGCACTCCGCCAGGAGGATAACTTCCTCCCCTTGCTGAACCTGTCCAACAGGTCCAGGGCAACTCCCCAATCGAAGTTTGTCTTCGGGCCCTGCCCAGGTTCCTTCAGGACGATCCCCTTATTAGGGACCGGAGTGCCGCCCCCCTTCTTCAGCTTCTTCGGCTCCTGCGGGGCTTCCACTTCGGTCACCCTCTTCCCTTTTACTAGGGGGACCGGTGGCAGGGAGACGTTCGGCTTAAGCTGAGGGCCGGGGAGAACCTTCTCCACGGGAACGGCTCCCTACAGCAACAAAGTAATAGTCTCAGTGTTAATAAAAGAGGTATTACCAATTTCATAGAGGCTGCATAAGCTCAAAGAACGAATCCGAGCCTTTATCACCTCCTCTACTACTCCAAATACCCAAAACGCAGGCCCTTCTCCGCTTGAAGACTGCCCGGTGCAGCGAACGGTCAACGTGCCCGCGCTGGTTGTTTGGATCGGGGGGTTCCCTGACCCCGAAGGAACCACCGTGCCCCCCGTTGCCGATTCACTTGCTTCAGCGCTGCCCGATGCTTCCCTTTGTCCATCAGAAGGACGGACCGAAATAGCTGCCATACGTTTCAAACGTGCCATCGGCATCGTCTCAGTTGAATCTGCAAAACAAATACATAAGGATCAGGAAAGATTAAAATATAAACACTATTTCATACCCGATCCTTCTGATGGATCTGAATCAGAACTAGAAGATAAAACCCCCTTCGGGGCTGGGGCTCCGGTCCTACCCGCAACACCCATCTCTATTAACCTTCTCTCCCGAAGCAGATCTATTCGCTTAAGGCGTGCTTCGGGAGGGGGGAACATCGCAAGTGTGTTTGCGGTGTCCGTGCGGGAGGGGTGGAACCTGCTTCGGTCCAACTAACCTATACGTGGGTGAGTTATGCGTGGCCATACTTTCAACAGATCCTCTTTCGGAACTGTCATCCACACATAACAAGCCTCCCACGCATGAAGAGACTCCTCTTTATCTACAATTGCGCACTCTTTGGTGCGCACCGCTATGTAATACAGCTTACGGCATCCCAACAGACCCTTCCCCTTTCGGGACCCAACCAAGAACAGGTTAAAGAAGTGTTCCAAGGTTGGGGCCCGATTCTGTTGGTGACAATAAAAAATAAACGCTACAATATATACGTAACTGCCTGGGAATAACGCAAAAGTGGGGCCATGGATTTCTTTAAGCACGGTCGCTACAAAAGGATGTAGCGGAAAATAAAGCCCGCACTTTAAAGAGGCGTAACTAACCGGAATAGCAGATGCCGGCACATTCATCTCATCCGGAAGGAAACAGGGAATATATTCCCGTCAATTCCAAATAGAGTAATGTGTCGGGATTGAAAACCTAGACCTAAACTCCTCAATGTCCAACTCAGACATAGAAGGATAACGCATTTTGTGAGGAGCTATGAAAATATACCTTAGATGAAACGGATTGGAAGAGGGTTGGACGAAAGATCGATTGAGGGCACAAGAACTCGCTACGATTTCTCCTTCGCGATAATGACGATGAGGAGAAACAGTGCCCTAAATCCTGATTTAAATATTAATCCCCCATCCAATGACGTGCCGCCATGTAATACCGCCCAAGACTGTGACAGTACGAAGCGCACTCATCACGCCACTTGAACTACCGAAGGTGAAGAGGCACGGGTTGGGAATTAATATTTAAAGAATAACGAAAATAAAAGTATA
Organism: Utricularia reniformis; assembly: GCA_009725065.1. Classification (NCBI taxonomy): domain Eukaryota; kingdom Viridiplantae; phylum Streptophyta; class Magnoliopsida; order Lamiales; family Lentibulariaceae; genus Utricularia; species Utricularia reniformis. The sequence continues at coordinate 28,775 of RWGZ01001083.1, forward strand.
ATTTAAATGTACGTTATTAGGTCTTAAGCATGGTCGATCCATACACTAAGGCAATCTTCGGTCCCCTGGACTCTCACTACCTACAGGCACGGTCCTTTGTTCTCATGAATGTGCAAACATCATGTGATCGGCCTTGCATCACCTCTGCGATTGGCAATCAAGCCCAAGGGGCTAGTGATGAGAACTCTAGGACCAGGTACCTTATGATGGGTAAGGCCCAGCAACGATTGGGCCAATTCAAATAGCGAAAATGAATTCTTACAGCCCACTCACACCTCTAAGGAAGAACGGCCCGATGTTCAACTAGAGGACCGAAGCTGGCCTTGACGAAATAAAGCATTTTCTGCCAGCAAGCACTTGGGTTCGGTCCGAGCGGTTACAGAACGGCTACAACTCATGTTTTCTACGCTTCGGGCCTTCCCACGTTTACCACGCTTCGGGCCCGACCTCGTTTTACATCCCGCGATAACAACCTCTAACAAACCTGTCAGAGGCCGTTACGGGGCGTGAATTACACACGCTATGAACTCTATAAATACAGGGCAAGACGACTGAAATAGCAGGACCCTTTGGACGCGGAAGAACATGCTGTTACCCTGCCGGAATTCTTACCGCTTTCTTTACCTTGTCATTTTCATTAGCCACTCTTGTATCGACTATGAGTTATTTCTTTAGTGAACAGGCTAAGAGCATAATCTGCTCTTAGTCGAGTGGTTTTCTGCCCAACTCCTGGGGTTTCCACTATATATCGCCGTACACTTATTTTATTTCCAGCTTTTGATCGTCTTCCACATCTAAAATAAATCAGAACCGAGTTCGTTTGTGGAACGAACCGGATGACTGTTGGTACCCCCTAAAACGAGATCATAACAAGTAGTATTGCATTTTGTAACTAAATATACCAGGCATGAGTGAATAAGCATATCTCAAATAAATAAATATTACTCACTGAATACCATCATCTTATGAAACTTTATATATATACTTCTAAAATAATGAGTGGGGATATTATCTTCTTATTACTGAACCTAGCAGTATACTTATCCAAAATCTCTCTCTGTGAACTCTTTAACACTTCTTTGATAACTTTTTGTTTCATTTGTTGTCTAAAAATATTCCGATAGTTTCCGACCCTCGTTTAAGAGACTGATATATGAGAAATCCTTATATGCCCGAATAAACGACTTCACAATTCATCATATAATAAATATGATTTTCTGATCATAAATAATAAAATATTTCTTGTTTTTTAGGTCATAGCTCAGAGTCCCCTGTCATAAATAAAATTTAGTGAAATCCACACCATAAGGCAGTCATTTGATCATCTTTTTTGTAAATGAAAATATCTTATCGGAAAATATGAAATCCAAGTCATAAGACCATCACTTTGTCATGTTGATCGTAAATGAAAATACACGATCATAAATTAGGAAAACCATCTCATAATACAATAAGAATACCCTTTAGACATTTTTCAATTCCACGAAAATACCAAGCTATAAAGAGAATCTCTGAAATCCTGGTGTTGGTCCTTAACAAGCGCCAACACCCCTTATTTAGATCGACTTGTCTCGCACTGCTCCAAAAATAAGCGTAGGAAGCCTTCACGATCCAAGTGAATGTAGCATCAGGTTCAGGGTACAATCCTTAAAATGACGTAAATCTTTCACTCCCACTTGGACAGATTGGGTCCCTCGCGGCAGAGAGACCTTTCATTACCTATGCGGAACTATCTTCAGGTTCAGGGTACAATCCTTATACTGACGTAAATTTTTCACTTCCGCATAGATAGATCCAATACCCTTGGCTTAGGTGGCCTTTAGAGGGCCGCGGAGCACGCAGATGTCTTTTCGCGTATGTCAATAAACATCCAATATTGTTCTCACTTCTGGGTCTAAACGAACACCCAAAAATCACGGGCCTCAACTAGCGCCCCACTTAACTTCACTTCATAACTCATCTCTCAACAAGCACCCTTGGGCCTCAAGTAGCGCCCTAATTCTTCTAATATGATCGGGTCTCAACAAGCACCCGTGGGCCTCAAGTAGCCCCCATCACATTACCGTTCGTGTATAAACTTGCACACATAATAGTCTCATAATGTATATGACTGACCTTTCCCATTCTCCTCCGCAAAGGTAAGTAAACGTAGAAAACATTCGCTACCCAAATAGAAGTATCGCCAGGTTCAGGGTACAATCCTTAGCCTGGCGTAAAAATTTCACTCCTATTCGGGTGGCTCAAGTTCCTCGCACTAGAGGACCTTCACTATCTAGACGAAAGTAGCATCAGGTTCAGGGTACAATCCTTATACTGACGTAAATTTTTCACTTCCGCCTAGATGGATCCAATCCCCTAGACCAAAAAGTCCATGTGGAACAACGGAGGAGACGGATTGCCTTTCTCACTGTGGACTGTGACCAGCCTCCGACGAGGGCGCGACCCTCGACGGTGTGTCATGGAGGAGTCAGGAAAAGGGCTCCCGTGTGCCACGGAATCATGCTCAGAACGTGGCCGGCAGTCAAAGAATCGGTCCCCTTGACATACTCCAACAATATTCATGTATAGACGATTCTGCTGCAGCCAGAGACTCTCCAATTTAAAAAATATTTTGACACAATATCCGATCTAACAAGTTTGAGATTGATCGACTAGAAGACAGGCGGTACAATGCATTTCTAATATATCCTAAATTGTTTTGTTTCCATCCTCCATCACACTAAAATGCAATGAACCTTACTCATATCTTACAAGTCCCCTAGTCGATTGATCTTGTGTTGTTAGAAAGGATACAAAAAAGAATAGAATACTTTAAAAAGGAGGAGGATTTTTTAAAAAAAGATCGAAGAGTCTCGTCTATACATAATATTTGCGCAAATTTGAAATATGTCAAATCCGTGGCAACTCCTCTCCGCTCATATTCATAATCTCATACATTCATTTTCTTACCACTGCCGTAATCCGTTACGAAATATCCCATGCAAAGTACAACTTGCCAACATGCTTACTCATCTCAACTTTCTTGATAGTGAGGGAAATTAATATACCGATCCCCCATATTCCGATAGGCAAAATGTTGACACCGATTCAATTTCTGATAAATAGAATTAATAAGTGCAATAGATAAATGAATTCATTGAATAGATAAGCACGACGTTCTGATCCTCAAGAATATGTAGGAAGAATTCTCATAATATTAGATTTTACTCCCTTTTATAAATTTCCAAGTGGAATAGACTCGAAATTCCTTGTATTCTTTTCGTCACTATTACTGGTTAACATATCACAATCATAACATTATCACTTCAATTCAAAACTCTCATATCAACTTCATGTCCTTCCATATTGGCCAGGTGTTTGTATTCATCAGTCCCCAATGTTCATCTGTAATATTACGGCATCACATCTGAATTGTTTAGAACGCTTCCTTGAAAGAAACTAATTAATTAGTCTCTCCTTGCTAGTTAATTATTCTGCATATACCATCATTTGCATAAGGTTCACATTCAAAAGATTTTGATGCTCCTCTCTGAATAGAACTAATATCGGTGTATCGAGATTTGACCCTTGATAGTTTCTTACTAACATAATTTATTGGCCGATGCTATTTGTCATTGTGTCTAACCAAGTTTGTTTTCTCAAAACTTCTCTTGACAGTACAAACTATAAAACCAATGGCTTCCCATGAAAAGGTTGTGACATAAACGATTCTTTACTCTAATACTCCTCAAACTTTCATAAGCTGATCGACATTGGACAATATTAATTTATTTTCGTCATGCAGATACATAAGACCAAGAACATTCCTCCAATTTCTCAGAATCCCACATCTAGGAAGGCTGAACATCATATCATACTTCCACAAGATACTAAAACATACGTTCGTATGCTTAACATGATTTCCGCATTGTCGACTCTTTATATGTATTCCTTGATGTAGACTTCCAAACATTCATCGATCATATCCTTAAATATTAATCCACCTAGGTTGATACGTGCTTCCCTCATTCTTCAAATGCAAAAGGCATAATTAAGAAACTCAAAATCGCACCTCGAATCTATCATCATGCCAACTCTCCATGTATTATTTTACTTTGGGACAACCAATGGGTTTGTGATCCAATATAAATATCTTACAAGCTCGATGAGTCATGCTTGTAACAAACTTCCAACCTATTGATCAATTGTCTTTTCATTTTTAGGTGAGAACTTCTACTTCCTCTAATGAATCATTTTCAATCTCTTGTGACATCTCCATTTCAGACTGCTTTAATAACCACATGTTTCATCTGCTTATCGTTTTTTTTATACTTCCGAGAAGACCTCATCATTTGAATCCACTCATGTTTTCTGATAGAACATCCACAATCCAAACTGATTTCTTCGCACTAGAGCCTTCTATAGCGATTTGACACATGATATTACAACAAGAATATGGTGATAACTCCCGGTTCCCTTTCATATTTCCGATAAATGATGAGATAGGAAACTTCATCATCAAATGAAGCTTGGATACAATCAACTTAAACAAATATAAAGCAATACTTTAGAATATCATTATAAGGGATGATAAGAAAATCCACTACTACGAATACCACCAGTAAATTACTCAATATTTTTTTATCTCCTAAAGATATTAGGAGAAATTAGATCCTTCGAGAGCAACAACTGTTCTTAAATCCGACTAACATAAAATGTAATGGCCGGGGCTTAATAGTTTAACTCAATAATGTCGTAGGTGAATTAAGAAGGCAAGTCCCATAAATATATATTTCCGGAAAAATACTATTCCAAACGGTCATTAAAATAAATTTGAAAAGGGGGAGTTCCATAAAAATAAATTTCCGAACGAATACCATTATGGGCAATTAACAAAATATATAAATTCGATGTCCCCTTCACGATATATAACTCCAAACAAGTAACCTTGATAGATAACTTCATAAAGGAATTTAGAATGATCAATTAATCACCAATTGCCGATACAGTGATGGTACGACTAATAACCAATTACTTGAAGTCCTTATAAATATTATTCCGGACGAATACCATTCCGGATAATAAAGACTATTCTGAACGAATACCATTTCGGATGATTAAGAACAACAATTAGATACATCATTCACGATATGCTCACTGCTATCAATAATATGACAATCAAATAGAGTTTAATCCAATTTCCTTAGTCTAATAATGCTTTTTAAGTACAAATCCTCAAATAAAATTCCGAGGGTTGCAAAACTCTATTGGTTTTCGTTATAATCACCATTATGTTAACTGTATGGTACAAACTATTCAAGCACGATCGAAATAAGGAGCTTTAATCGATGAAGGCATGTAATATTTCTCAAACAGCATGGAAACCAGGGTGAAACGACCACTTCACGAAATGCTCAAATCTCCTTGAATGATGTGCAAAAGTCTCAGATAGTTCGTATTACCATTAAGAATGCATTAACCTTCGCTAGTCTCTGGGTATCGAAACTTAAACCACCGAAGCCATAGATAACTTGTCTGAAACATATAAAGAACTTAATAAAATTTCTTGATAGAATTCCATAGAGCAAAATAATATTTTGTGATATTAGTTTCTTCTAATTGATAACCATATAAATAGGTTCATAGCTAAAAATCGAAAAATTATGCATCATAGTCTTTGAGAATGATATATTGCACTCTTTCAAATATTCTTTAATCATGAACAAACTGAATACATACAAAGGCAAGCTTCTGGATGTTCTTTCGAATTCAAAATATTTTGATAAACACCGAGGAAGTAGATACCTAATAAATGCCCTCACGGATGAATTCCTGCTCCAAGAAGGCTGAGTAATGATTTCGGCGACCGGGGGTTCTTTCGAAAGTATTGATTGAGTCCCCATTAATAAATCACCCTCGTGTCTATCCATACGGCAATTTTCTGACTATTCTGATTATAAATAAGAACGTCAATTCAGACACTTGCATGTCTCGGGGGAGACAGACAACTTTACTTCATATATCGCTTTGTAATCTTTCCTATGAATTTCCAGTTATCCATAAGATTCTATATAGATTAAATAACTCGTTGTTAAGGTGGCGATAACCGACAGTCAAAAATAATGAAAATCATATATGCCTCATAATTTAGAATCTCAAATTCTTTTCCTCACATGATGAAGAAAAATATCATAATAAGACATAAAAATCCCTTCGTCAATCATTATGAAGATACCAGAGATAATACCAAAACGATAAGATTTTCAGAATATAACCATATCTTGATAAAAATATAATTGAAGTACTATTATAATCAATCATATGATTGATTTCGTTCAAAAATAAAAATGTAATTTTGATACTATATTATAACAATTTACCAACTTAGGATGATAATACATACGAGTCACCTAGTAAATCATTCAGGAGATACCAAAAAGAATACCAGCACGAAGAGATTATCATAAAATCAACATCATCTCAATCCATAAAATATAGAAATCCATCTTCTTTGGATTACATAATTTAAAATCCGAAATAAATAAGATCAATCGATCTGCACTTTTCACAACGAAGACTGTTCAGAAAATTGAATAATCCGTCTTGATCAATATATATAAGTCTCACAACGATCCAAAGATGAAATAATCATATCCATATTAGAAATCAAAAAATAACGGATTCTGGATAATAAGAAATATTGTTTGTCCGTCGATAATATGAACAGTGAAATAATTACCGAAACTTATCTCCACCGTTGGGAACATAGCACAATGTGTCGTGAATAATATATCCAAATTTTAGAATAATCCAAAGGTGAAATAAAGCACTACATATAGAATATCACAACTCAATATATCAGAAAACGCAGATTGAAAATTTGAAAGTTCGTCGTGAATATAAAACCGAAAGAGAATTCAAAATCAATCTCCACCGTCTCGAACATTAATCAATACGTCTAGACTAATATAAATAAATTTCAGAAATATCCAACGGTCCAATTATGCAAACTAAATCGAATACCCGAACATCGCATTAATATAGGATTAGAAATAACAACCATATATTCGGATAGTAAACCGAAATATGAAAGTACCATAAAAAATGCTTTTCACCAATCAGAAGACCGAAAGATATGTATCAAACCATGCTAAAAATTTCAGAACAATCCGATGTTACAACTATGAGATTCGAACCGAAAAACCAACTTTTGTATACTTGAAAAATCAGAAACAGTCACTTGTAAACCAACGTTAATTCGAAAATCCAAACGACCATAAAATTTGATCTTTACCGTTCAGAACCGAGATAAATATGTTTATAACTATATACCAAAGTTTCAGACCGATCCAATGCTTCAATGATCAGAAACAAACTTAATACCAAAGCTGCGCTGAATCGAAAATATATTCGCGTTTTCCATCCTATACTCCGGATAAAAACTCAATGGGATTAAAAACGTCCACACGGACGGCGCCAATGTTATTGCCGCTAAAAATATGCAATAATAAAATTTAAACCCCTTTTACGGATAGGGGTCGAACAAAAAAATAATACGAAAGAAAGAAGTAAGAAGACACGATTTTTGTAGGTGGAAAACCTTTCTGTAAAAGAAAGGATAAAAAAACACCCCGGCCATAGCCTTTGAATCCACTATAAATGTCAAGTTCGTAGATTTACAATAGGAGAACAAGAGGTAGAAAACCAAAGAAAAAACATCATGTTTTGATGGCCGTAGTCGTAGGTTTCCCGGGCGAAAAAGAAAAGAATAGCGGCCTCCTCCTTAGGTCAAGAATCCAAGCTCCACTCCTTAACACTTTAATCATGTTTATATAGGTGGTTTGTCCAGCCCAATTATAACTCACTAGGCCCACCAATAATGGAGTCCAATAAATTATGATTCATTAATCTCTAAATAAGGCACAATGGTCCAATAAATAAGTTACCCGATCCAAATACCACGATAAGCTATAAACAATGTCAATCATCAAAATATCTCGATCTGCTTTATTTCTCGACTTGAGAATTACTATATAGATATATATGTATCATCGAATAATAAATATTTCAGGGTGATATCAGTAACCGTTCTAATCGAACCATGGAGCCAGTTACCAGAAAACGCTTTATTTGGCATAAACAACCTTCGGTCCTCTCGTGGAACATCGGGCCTATAATAGCCGAGAAAAAGGTATGTCGAAACAAATAGTAGGGAATGTAACGGTAAAGTCTAGACGTTAGATAATGAGAGATACGGGAACGAAAGAACGTAAAAGGGAACGAAGAATAAAAAAGTAAAGAAAAAGATAAAGGAGGGGTCAAAAGTAAAGCAAGGAGGGGTCAAAGTGTGAATTAGAAAAGTTAGGATATCTATAAATAGGAGTGAGGAGGCCCAAAAACGGGTTAATCATCATTAAGACCCGAAAATCCGAATATTCCTGCAAAGAAGGAAAATTATCGCGAAAATATCCAAGGCACAAAATTATCGCGAAAAAGTTGAAGGCAAGAATTGTTCGCGAAAATTTTGAAGAACAAAAATTGTCGCGAAAATTTACGAAGGCAAAATTGTCGCGAAAATTCACGAAGAGTAAAATTGTCGCGGATTTCCAGTAAGGCATAAATTATCGCGGANAAGACCGAAAGATATGTATCAAACCATGCTAAAAATTTCAGAACAATCCGATGTTACAACTATGAGATTCGAATCGAAAAACCAACTTTTGTATACTTGAATAATCAGAAACAGTCACTTGTAAACCAATGTTAATTCGAAAATCCAAACGACCATAAAATTCGATCTTTACCGTTCAGAACCGAGATAAATATGTTTATAACTATATATCAAAATTTCAGACCGATCCAATGGTTCAATAATCAGAAACAAACTTAATACCGAAGCTACGCTGAATCGAAAATATATTCACGTTTTTCATCCTAAACTCCGGATAAAAACTCAATGGGATTAAAAACGTCCCCACGGACGGCGCCAATGTTATTGCTGCTAAAAATCTGCAATAAAAAAATTTAGACCCCTTTTACGGAGAGGGGTCGAACGAAAAAGTAATACGAAAGCAAGAAGTAAAAAGACACGATTTTTGTAGGTGGAAAACCTTTCTGTAAAAGAAAGGATAAAAAACCACCTCGGCCGTAGCCTTTGAATCCACTATAAACGTTAAGTTCGTAGATTTACAATAGGAGAACATGATGTAGAAAACCAAAGAAAAAAGATCATGTTTTGATGGCCGTAGTCGTAGGTTTCCCGGGCGAAAAAGAAAAGAATAGCGGCCTACTTCTTAGGTCAAGAATCCAAGCTCCCCTCCTTAACAATTTAGCCATGTTTATATAAGTGATCTGTCCAGCCCAATTCTAACTCACTCGGCCCACCAATAATTGAGTGCAATATATAATGACCCATTAATATCTAAATTAGGCACATGAGTCCAGTAAATAAGTAATCCGATCAAAATACAACGATAAACTATAAACAATGTCAATCATCAAAATATCCCGATCTGCTTTATTTCTCGACTTGGGAATGACTATATAGAAATATATGTGTCCTCGAATAATAAATATCTCAGGGTGATATCACTGTTATAGGGGTATTACTTTAAAACATCGTTAATAACTCATAATACCATATCATAAACAACGGGAATTGATGTCATAAGGCCATCACTTGTTCACTTTGATAGTAAATGAAAATACCCGATCATAAATAGTAATAACCATATTATAAGACCATCACATGGTCGCTTTGATTGTAAGAGAAAATATCTGATCATAACAAGAATTCCTGAAATCTAAGTGTTGGACCTAAACAAGTGCCCAACACCACTTACTTAGATCGACCTGTCCCGTTGTCCTCCAAAAATGAGCGTAGGGAGCCTTCACGATCCACGTGAAAGTAGCGTTAGGTTCAGGGTACAATCATTAAACTGACGTAAATTTTTAACTTCCACCTGGACAGAGAGGGTACCTCGCGCCAGAGAGAACCTTCACTGCCTATACAGAAGTAGAGTCAGGTTCATGTTACAATGTTTAGACTGACATAAATTTTTCACTCTCGAATAGGTAGCTCGAATACCTTGGCTTTGGTGGTCTTTTAGGACCAAGGAGGGGGCGAATGTATTTTCACAGATCTCAACGAGCATCCGATCTCACTTCAACTTTTGTGTGTGAACAAGCACCCACGTTCAGGGCCTCACCAAGCACCCCGACTAATCACAACTTCTAGGTCTTAACAAGCACCCACTAGTCTAAGGCCTCCCCAAGCACCCTAACTAATCACAACTTCTAGGTCTCAACAAGCACCCACTAGTTTAGGGCCTCACCAAGCACCCTAATTAATCTGTTCGGGTTTGAGCAAGCACTCGTGGGCCTCATGTAGCGCCCCAACTCATCTCGCATGCTCGGGTCTGAATAAGCACCCGTGGGCCTCAAGTAGTGTCCCAACTCATCTCGCATGCTCGGGTCTGAACAAGCACCCGAACATGCTCGGGTACAATCCTTAGACTGACGTAAATATTTCACTTCCGCCTAGAAGAATTGATTCCCTCGCATTAAGAGGTTTTACCCATTAACCATCGGGAGAGGCGGATGTCACTATGCTTTACACTTGCTATCACGCTCCACCATCACCAATCAGACCTTTCCCGTTCTCCCTAGCAAGAGTAAGTAAACGTAGGAAACTTTCGCTGCCCGAATAGAAGTAGCGCCAGGTTCATGGTACAATCCTTTGACTGATATAAATATTTCATTACTACTCGGGTAGTTTGGGTTCCGCGCACCAGAGGACCTTCACCATCTAGAAGGAAGTAGCGTCAGGTTCAGGGTACAATCCTTAGACTGACGTAAATTTTTCACTCCCGCCTAGATAGATCCAATCCCCTGGACCAAAATGGTCCTTTTGGGACAATGGAGGAGATTGATGTCCTTTCTCACTCCGGACTATGACCAGCCTCTGACGAGGGCGCGACCATTGACGGCGTGTGATGTCGGAGTCAGGAAAAAAGGCTCTCGTGTGCCACAGAATCATTCTCCCATGTCTTTTGATCATAAATAGTGAAGACCATACTATAAAACCATCACATGGCCGCTTTGATAGTAAGAGAAAATATCTGATCATAACAAGAGTTCCTGAAATCTCGGTGTTGGACCTAAACAACCTCACAACACCACTTACTTAGATCGACATGTCCCGTTCTCCTCCAAAAATGAGCGTAGGGAGTTTTCACGATCCAGGAGAAAGTAGCGTTAGGTTCATGGTACAATCCTTAGACTAACGTAAATTTTCAGTTCCACCTGGACAGATCGGTACCTCGCGCCAGAGAGAACCTTCACTGCCTATAAGGAAGTAGCGTCAGGTTCAAGATACAATCCTTAGACTGACGTAAATGTTTCTCTCTCGAATAAGTAGCTCCAGTACCTTGGCTTTGGTGGTCTTTTTAGGACCACGAAGGGGGCGGATGTCCTTTCACGAATCTCAACGAGCATCTGCTATCACTTCCACTTCTTGGTTTGAGCAAGTACCCACTAGTCCAGGGCCTCACCAAGCACCCTGACTAATCACAATTTATGGGTCTTAGCAAACTAGTTCATAGCCTCACCAAGCACACTGACTAATCACAACTTTTGGATCTTAAGAAATACCCACTAGTCAAGGGCCTCACCAAGCACCTTGACTAATCACAACTTCTGGATCTTCTCAAGAACCCACGGGCCTCACGTAGCGTCCCAACTCATCTCGCATGCTCGGGTCTTAACAAGCACCCATGGGCCTCGAGTAGTGCCCATCACGTTTTATTTATGGGTATAAACACCCATAATCGTCTTATCATTTATAGGCTTGACATTTCCCGTTCTCATCCGCAAAAGTAAATAAACGTAGGAAACCTTCACTGCCCGAATAGAAGTTGCGCCAGGTTCAGGGTACAATCCTTAGACTGGCGTAAATATTTCACTTCGATTCGGGTAGCTCGGGTGACTCGCATAGAGGACCTTCACTATCTAGACGGAAGTAGCGACAGGTTCAGGGTACAATCCTTAGACTGACGTAAATTTTTCACTCCTACCTAGATAAATCCAATCTCCTGGACTAAAAGGTCCCTATGGGACAACGGATGAGACGGATGGCTTTATGCATCACATACTATCACAAACCGCAACCGCTACATGGCATCTTATCTGGACCTTTTCCGTTCTCCTCCGCAAATGTAAGTAAACGTAGGAAACCTTGACATATTCCAACAATATATATGTATAGACGATTCTGCTGCAGACAGAGACTCTTCGGTTTCAAAAATATTTGACCCAACATCCAATTTGATGAGTTTGAGGTTGATCGACTACACGACATGTGGCATATTGCATTTCTAATATACCTTAAGTTTTTTTTTAATTTTCTATCCTCCATCATACTAAAATGCAAGGTGGGAAGGTCATAGCATACGCATCCCGTCAACTGAAGGTACACGAGTTGAATTATCCGACCCACGATTTGGAACTAGCCACGGTGGTATTCACACTCAAGATTTGGAGACATTATTTATATGGCGTGAAGTGCGAGATATTCACCGACCACAAGAGTTTGAAGTACCAATTCACCCAGAGGGAGCTGAACATGAGACAACGGAGATGGCTAGAACTGATAAAAAACTACGACCTGAACATTATGTACCACCCCGGAAAAGCGAACCAAGTAGCCGACGCATTGAGCAGGAAAACCCATGGCGTATTAGCAAACACATTGTTAAAAGAAATGGAGAACCTACAATTGGAAGTGGTAGAGTCGACCACATTCATATTAGAGATTGTTACCGCAAAGCCAGGGTTACTAGAGGAGGTACTAGAGGCCCAGATATTAGACCCCGAGAAACCTGCAACACGAAAAAGAGATAAACAAAGGAAGCGATGGGCTGATCAGAATGAATGAACGGGTGGGTACCAAAGAGGCCGGAGTTAAGAAAGAAGATTATGACAGAGGCACACAGTTCGGCCTTCTCAGTTCACCCAGGAAGTACTAAAATGTATCGGGACCTAAAAACGCACTGGTGGTGGAATGAAAAATGAGATTGCAAACTTTGTGGCCAAATGCGAAAATTGCCAACGGGTCAAGGCAGAACACCAATGTCCAGGAGGTGAGCTACAACCCTTGGAAATTTCATAGTGGAAATGGGATAGCATCGGCATGGACTTCGTTGTAGGATTACCCAAGAGTCCACGGAAGAACGACGCGATATAGGTAGTGGTAGACCGCCTAACAAAGGCGGCTCATTTCTTAGCAATCAAGACAACATACGGAGTAGACAGACTAGCCAAAATATATGTGGATAACATAGTTAAGTTACATGGAGTTTCAGTAAATATTGTGTCAGACCGGGATCCGAGGTTCACGTCTAGATTTTGGCAAAGCTTACAGAAATCACTCGGAACTCAGTTAAGCATGAGCACAGCCTACCACCCACAGAAGGATGGTCAGACAGAGAGAACGAACCAAATCATGGAGGATATGTTACGCGCATGCGTGTTGGAATTTAAGGGAGGTTGGGAAGATTTCCTACCACTGGTAGAATTCGCATATAATAATAGTTTTCAGAGCAGCATTGGCATGGCCCCATATGAGGTACTGTATGGGAGGAAGTGTCGAACACCACTATGCTGGGACGAGGTTGGAGAGAGAAAGACCACCGGAACAGAATTGATGGAAGTCACCGTTGAGAAGGTGGCCGTGGTACGAAAGAACATTAAGGCGGCACAGGACCGATACAAAAGTTGGGCTGACACGAAAAGGAGACCCCTAGAGCTGAAAGTTGGGGATCACGCCTATCTGAAGATATCACTGATGAAGGGGGTACTAAGGACCACAAGGACAGGGAAGCTGAGTCCGTGGTACATCGGACCATACGAGGTGGAACGGAGAATCGGAAACCTAGCATACCAGTTGAAGCTTCCGGAAGAGATGAGGGGGATACACAATGTTTTCCATGTATCCCAACTGAGGAGGAATCTGACTGAGGGAATCCAAGAATGTGTGGGGGAACACATAGAGATAACCCCGGAATTGACATACGAGGAATTTCCAGTGAAAATCCTAGGCAGAGAGGAAAGAAAGCTCAGGAACAAACTAATTCCCATGGTGAAAATAAAGTGGTCCAATCAGAGAGAAAGGGAAGAAACATGGGAAACGGAACGAGAGATTAGACAGAGAGCACCGGAATTAATGGAAGATTGATACGCACTAGTTTCGGGACGAAACTCAAAATAAGTGGGGAAGGATGTAATAGCCAGGAAAAATGTATGTTAGAACAATAGGAGGGAATATAGTGGTAAGGTCTAGATGAGGAATAACGAGGGATACGGGAATGAAAGAACGAAAAAGGAAACGAAAATATAGAAAAGTAAGGCAAAAGATAGAGGAAGGGTCAAAATGCAATTTAGGGAAGTTAAAATGTCTGTAAATAGGGGTGGAAAGGCTCAAAACCAAGTGAACGGCTAGGGTTCGGTTACTCAATCAATGACTCTTTTTATATTGAATGTCTATAAATGTCTCTCGGAAGATGAAGTGAACGGCTAGGGTTCGGTTACTCAATCAATAACTCCTTTTATATTGAATAATAAAAAGGCGGTCCCTTGAAAAAGTCAACTCAAGCCTATCCATAAACGAATATTTCAAATCAGTTTTCTATAATCAAGTATCACATGTTTGATTATCTCAATTAATTTATTTTACAAATAAATTCTTTTATAAACAATTTATAATGAATTAGAAATTAAGTGGAAAATATTAAACTAAATATTCATCATGATTAAATTGGGAAAACAATTTCTCCAATTAAATCATAGAAGTTATTATTTCTTATTGAATTGAACATTTCAATTTAATAAAGTTAGACAACATAAATTCCGGTATCTCATTCTATCATCCTATCACTTTTGTGTGTGACCCATTAGGTTTCCAACAACAGTGGTCGTAATTAAAATATCAGATAAAACTCTTTAATTATCTCTAACAACTCTTATTAGATTCATATTTAATTAACGATCAAGGTTGGCGTCTAGCAACACGCCTTGATCCCCAAGTGTTGAAAAAATCTAGTGCATAGATTAAACCTTTCAATGATTGGTTACCGTGTAATCAAAATCCTCTAGACAACTTTAATCTCATTCAATTAGAAATACAGATATCGTCTATTTCAGAATATGAATTTATATTTGTTCATCAATAAGTATATTCATAGACAATTTGAAATCTTCAAATTTCTAATCATCTCGGCCAAGGATTTTGAAACTATTGATTCTTGCAAATCCCATATCAATTTCTCTGCTATTGAGAACGTCGAGCTCTTTATTGATTAATCAATCAACTTCGATTATATGATATTGCATCCCAAATTATTTGTATATGAATATTCCATTTGGAATATTCAACCAAATAAATGAAAATACAAGACAAAATATTCAAGTTATCTTTGTTAATCTCAAGTTAAAGGATATTTACACAACCATTATTACGAGGTTTGATCGCTGTCGTAAATAGCATATCCGAACTATTTTCTCGTAGTCGAGTCATCCGATGAACTTGTTCTCTAACAAACATCCATATGTTTGTCCTAGAAAACTCTTTTCACTGGCAATGAGAACAATCACTTGATCAAATCAAGGGACACAACATATGCTAGTCCTTATCGTATTATTGATATTCATTTTCTCAATAATCCATGGTCTAGAGAAATTTTGCATAAAAGTATTAAGTATATAATAAGAATCCCACATCATAATCTCATTATGATTTCTATTACACAACTTTTAAGAAAGTGACTTAATTATCAATTCAATATAAACAATATTTATAAGAAATGTAATTGATAAATAAGAAACAATTCAGTTAATACTAATTGAAATGTATCATATAATTGGCCTAGGGCACTCGAATCCAACACTTAATGCATCGGTAATTTAGCTTCTACATATCTTAATATATCGATTAGTGACTCTTGAAAGTCCTAGGCGTAAAATGCAACATACAATAATAATACACGCATCATTCAATCGTGCTCTTTTCGGATAAATATATGAAATATTCAACATAGAAATAGAATAAAAAATTTAGATGGAGCTTCCCTTGATGTTCTTTGGTATAGGGTAATGCTTCTGCTAGACATAATAATGCTCGTATAATTCACTTCCACGCTTTTCGAAGAATCCCGTTCTAATATACGATCTCAAGGTTTTAAGGATCCCGAACTAGCCAACAATACAAGCGTGGGATGACGTGTCACCTTGTGTTCATAATCTCATTCCAATCTCGGGATACCAATTTATATATATTCAAGAAAATNCCCCGAATTTCATTTTGTTATTCTATGGTAACTTCACACGTTCCACGGTTATTCGTTGACAACTATCTTGTCATTTTAACCATCTCTTCACCATCCAGATTTGAAGTTTCTCCCTTTACCACGATAATTACTTGTTGAGTCACGAATGCTTTCTCTTTCACACTAGCTTCGTCTTTTACCATAATAATTTCTCGGTGTGGTATATTCCCAAAAGGCATATAGTTCCACTCTTCAATTTGAATATTAAGATTTTCATTTCCATATTATAGTTCCACTATACCAACAAATAATTCACCAAGTTGCCATAAACTCCATTAATCTCTGAGTCTCGAACATTGAACCATCAAAGTCATCGATATAACTTATGGAACATATATGAAAGCTACATAACTTCTTGATGAGTGTCCATAGAGAAGATTAATATTCCACGATCTCGTATTCTTCTAATCGATAACCAAAAAACTATGCTAATAACTCAAAACTGGAAAACTCACATCATTAATTTCGTTCTTTCACACGTTCTATGATCTCGAACAAAGCTCCTCCATACTCATGACGTCTTGCCCCAGGTCATGTTAAATCGGTCTTAGGGAGAGTCACTACGTTCTCGGGTTGAATAATGTAACATACCTTCCCAGCCTCGGTCTCGGGAATTCCTTCCACCGTACTAATCAACTCATCGAGCTAGCCAAGCCCCAATAAACTCTCAACATCTGACATCAATTATAGACAATCATTAGTAACTTGTCCTAAACTGTGATGCAAAAATGGACCAAATACTTGGGACTCATGAGTCCCTGGTGTCGGTGTTTATAATAGAGGGGTGTATATAGTGAATCATCATTTCTTCTGTTCAATCATGATGAGAATATACTTGCAACTAAATACCAAAAAGTCTGCATGTTGAACTTCGACAACAATATATTCGATCGATTACATGATTTGCGACAGTGTGATGTGGGCCATAAGTATGCACTCTTTCATTTCGCGAATATACTGTGTATATGTGAGGCCAAAATCTTCCATATTCTACTATGGATCCTCTAGATATGAACGATGATCAAGTCTTCTCATGTTCTCATAACCTCTTCCTTTCCCATGAAGCCAATTGCGTAGACTTAGCATTATCAACTTCCATGCGGCTGGCCTCTTGCTTTAGTTACCTGACTTGTGAACTTTGTCATGCACATACATACAATCAAGCAACATGTGGCCAAATTTCCCCCATGCGACTATGCATCAGCTCATTTTATATGTAAAGTTCAAGTGTCTCACAAGTGCCATGCAATTGCAGCCTCATGCACTTGTCACCTTTATCTTCCTACGTGCTCATATTTCATAGCCATGTATATCAACTCATGTAATCCACACGGCTACCTCAACACGGGTTACAAAACCATACAACCTCTCTGATGAATCATTATGCCATGCGAACAAAGATGTAGAAGAATGATTGAGTCGCGCTCATGCCGAATATAACTCATACTTGAATCCCGATATGAAATGATAGAAAACATTGACAATTGATTGAATTATCGGAGATCAGACTCTTCCAATGAACCGGCAAAAATACATGGTTACGTCATTGAAGTTCATCAAACTAACATGGGTCTCCAGATTCGATATTGTGGAGATCCTTAGGTATTTCAATATATTCCGATCTCCTTGTGAAGCATAACCATCTTCGCAAAGGGACATATGTAAATATCCCGGGTATGTTCGCTATATACCCATCTTCTTTTATAACCGAGGGCTATATTGACCTCGAATGTATCCATTCAAGTATTCTTCTGCTCCTCGTTACCATTAATCCTTCAAAACTTCGACTCTATCATTTCCCCATATGCCGTAAGCTGAAAGTTTGTTTTCTCCTTATATAACAAATGTGGCTTGGGGTTTTGGGTTGAGTCCAGCTCATTTTCATCTTCATATTCTCAGACAATATCTCTCTAGGATATCATTCTCATCTCCAGCCCTCTTTGGAACATAAACTGTTTATTTAATTCTCTTATATCTTTCATCACATTAATCTCGGAAAAACAGCCTTCACACATGAATCCTTATTTACTCAAGATATCACACAACGACCAACTATTTACACATGCTCTCTTTATCTCATTCTTTATTATCAAACTCTACCTCGCACGTTATTCACTGCTCTATTACACAATCAATGAAATCACCGCTACCGAAACGAAATCCTTTCAATAATTCCAAAATATGACTCCTTTTCGATAAATGGATCGAAATAAAATAGTGAAATGCCACCTGTTAATGCATGACTTATGAACGTATATGACAGGGGGTTGGGATCGGTTTTCTAAAATCAGTTTGAGAGAGAAGGTGGTATTAGTATGTCCGATCGACCCCTGATTACCGACTAGACGAAGGGATCGGTATCATATGAAGCGAGGTAGGATCGACGACGGATTGCTACGATGGGTAAACTGGAATGTGATCGACGTCTTCAGGAGGAAATGTCAACAATGACTGCGTCATTACTCCAGGCGGTGGTGTGCGGCTTCGGCATGGCGGAAAGTCACATAAATCGAGGGCAGCTATGATGTGATTAAAAGAGATTGTGATTAGATTATGTAATATAAAAGTATGTCAAATACCTCTATAAAAGGGAGGCGAGAAACATTGTTCAGGAGAAGCTCCCTGGAGATTTCCTACTTCTAAACTCTTAGTGAATTCTGCCTAGGTTTGGTGCCCCGTGGGTTTTCCTCCCGGTTCTTGGGTTTCCCACGTATAATTTCTTGTTTTCCTTTCATTACGGCAACCGAATACCAGCGGTACTGTAATAGCCAAGAAAAATGTATGTTGGAATGGTAGTAGGGAATATGGTGATAAGGTCTAGAAGAGAAATAACGAGGGATACGAGAACGAAAGAACGATAAAAGAAACGAAAAGATTGAAAAGTAAAGCAAAAGATTAAGGAGGGGTAAAAGTGAAAAGTGGGAGGGGTCAAAATGTGAATTAAGAAAGTTAAAATGCCTATAAATAGAGGTTTGAAGGCCCAAAAACCAAGTCATTTATCACTAAACCACAAAAACGTACGGAAAAACGCCAAAGCAAGAAATTATCGCGAAAATCTCGGAACATCACAAATTGTCGCGAAAACAGGACTGTTATTATTATCGCGGAAATTCTGGTAAGCAACCTTGTCGCGAAAATTTTCAGCGTGGAAAATTATCGCGGAAATTCTCACGTTGAAAATTATCGCGAGTCTTCCATAGAGACAAAATTGTCGCGGAAATGAAATACTTCACAAATTGTCGCGAAAATGTAAACCGTGTGTCGTTTTATCGCGAATTTCAGGAACAGAACAACTTTATCGTGGAAACATACAATTAGGGTGTTTTCGTCGCATTTCAACGTCGGATCGTGAGGAAGGAAGATACGAAGGGTCTACGGTAACCAAACAGTCAATAATAAGATAATAACGTCAAAAAAATGAAGTACTAAAATATGTTACGGATTGCAGGGAAGCACCAGAGATTATAACAAGTGAAAAAAACAGGTAAGCGAAGTGAACACAATATAGTAAGGGAAGGTTCAGACTTAGAGAACGGGATTGGGTCATTAAAGAAGAAAGAAAAAAAAAGAGACACGAATGGATGAGATAAATGTTAATAAGACTCGGGGTGAGGAAGGATGGACCGTCCGACCGAACCCGGCATCGTGCCTAGTACACGATTCGCCAAAGGAAGGGCATGCCTGATGAAGGGAACGATAAGTTCCAAAGATGGAAAGATACGTACGAAAAAGGGCAGAACGGATCCGGGTGGAAAAAGGGGTAGCGCCTAAGTACCCACCCGGGGAAGGGAAGCATATGGCCCGTCAAGTCATCCAACAGCTAACGGTTGGCTTGGGCGGGACATGTACCGAGCATGTTATTCTCGGCAACAGTAAAGTTAAAGTTTGAGGGGGATGATAAGGGTAAAAGAAGAAGGAAATAAGAAAACGGTTAAAAGGAATGATTCACGTGTGTGTGTACGGTTTAAATAAGAAATGAAAAGATAATGTGTAGCGTGTGTGAAATTTCCTTTAATAAATTGTGACCGCTTTACAGATTTTGTAGGTGACGCGGACGAGGTATGAGAAGGGCATGGGAAGGAGGTCGTCGGTTGTCCGGTGATAGAGTCCGGTCTTTTGGAGAATACTCTAAATTATGTTGTCGAATTTTGATGTTTTCAAACTACGTTTAAGTTTACATTCGAATGTTTTCGTTTTATTTAGCACGTTTTAACAAAACAGCTAGGCCCAAATTAGGGTCGTCACAGGTACCCTCACTTAATTCATAAAACATCATAGATTAAATTTTTACTCTTAACATTTGGCGCCGTCCGTGGGGACCGATCTGGTAAACCTACTGAGAAGCTTTACCTGCTAGTCTTTGTTTTTATGGAAAACCCAGAATCTGTGGAGGGGATGGAAGCTCACCAGCAGGAGTCGCAAAACAACATCACTGGAACAGAAGTAATAACTATCGATCCTCAATCTCTGCGAGAAATGGTAGAGGAAATGGTGGGGGACCTCCGACAGTCGATTCTGGCGTCAGGGCAGAAATATGTTGTTCAGCCGCAGACCTAGAACCCTCAAAGCTCGAACCCACTAGAAGCATGTCAGAAAGACGACCAATGCGGAAACCCAAGCTCAGACGAGGAGGAAATTGTCGGCCGGTAGCCCGAGAACGAGGTGCCACGACCGCCTGTCGATCGAGTCCAATCTTGCTTT
Organism: Utricularia reniformis; assembly: GCA_009725065.1. Taxonomy (NCBI): domain Eukaryota; kingdom Viridiplantae; phylum Streptophyta; class Magnoliopsida; order Lamiales; family Lentibulariaceae; genus Utricularia; species Utricularia reniformis. The sequence continues at coordinate 49,834 of RWGZ01001083.1, forward strand.
AACTAATTGGTGGCAGAAATGGACGCAATCAAAAGGCGATGACCTGGGCTAGATATCGATCGTCGACCAGCTTTTTTCCATGAGGCAATGAGTCAACCAATCAAGAGAGATGTCGGCAAGGACTTTTTACTGGATTTGGAGGATGCCTATCGTGACCCTTGCTCGGACAAAGGGGTTTCCACCCTGCTTTAGATGCGTCTAAATCCGTTCTCGGAACACGTAATGAAAGTTGTTCCCGAACGTTCGTTCAAAGCACTAGACGGGAGATCCCTTGGATCATTTATCAGACTTTGAATTGAGGATGGGGACAGTTCGTGCCAGTGATGTTGTCCGATGTAAGCTGTTTGCTGCCACCCTACAGAAAGACGCTAAATCTTGATTCAAAAATATTCCTTCAGGATCTATACGGTCTTCTGAAGATTTTGACATATTATTCATACAACAATTTGCTCCCAATGTGGGTCCCCCGAGGAGCAAAGCCAAACTTTACGCCTTAATATATATTCCGAGAAAAATCACGTTGAGACAGTTCATTGAGAAATTCAATCATGTGGCAAGAGGAATCAAAATGGATCCCAATGAAATGTTGGACATACTACAGCAGGTTCTTGGCCATGTGGACTCTCTACCAGCCTCATCAAGAATCCACCTATTTCCTTTGGGTAACTTATCCAAAAGATCAATAAATACATCAAGGTAGAAGAAACTATGGCGGCTCTTCATGGTAAGAAGGAGCATGTTTTTACCTAGCCCGTAGAGAAGAAAATCCATCCCTAGGATAAAAGAAGGAGAAAAGTGAATTCGTGCCAAACCCGGGGCACGGATACTGTGAATCAAAGGGTATACTGCGAGTTACATAAATCTGCTGATCACTCAACAACTGAATGTAATGTTTTGGGAAACCGCATCAAAGAATTGGTGAAAGAAGAGGTGCTGGAGTACAAGAAGGGTAAAACCCATGAGAAGGAATCTGGTCCAAATAGAGGTAACAGGGATGACGATCATCGCTACACACCTCGCCAGAGGAAAGACGAACAGAATTACCGACCACGGCAAAACCATCAAGGGCGACGAAGGAACGGAAGACGTGGCGACCGTGGTGGGAGACAATGGAATGATTGGCGGAATGATCGATACGGCGACGATCGATGGGACAACCGACGATCCCCTGCCCAAGAATTTCTCCCGCCACCTCCAGCGAACCCGCCAGCCGAAAGGGCTAATCCAGAAAATGTCAATTCGGTGGACAACGAAATGATGTACCCATAAATTTTTGTGATTTCTGGTGGGGATCGCTGGGATGTAACCAAGAAGAAAAGGAAGCGCCATGCTAGGGAAATACTGAATTCTTCGGAAGTCATGTCTATCAAGGAGTGTCGGAAACTGCCAAAGATAGATATAACATTCGACGATGATGACAAGGAAGGGTACACCGGATTTTGGTCGACCAGGGAAGCTCTTGTAATATAATCTCTAAAGGAGTGATCGACACCATGGGTATTAGAATGCCCGACCTACAGATCATAACAATGACACTATGGTCCTTTGACCAACGATCGATCACCCCCCTCGGAAAAATCATTTTGCCAACCACGATCGGATTGAGGGAAAAATTACGGACGGAAATGTTGGAATATGTGGCCATGGACATTGATATGGCATACAACGTAATCCTGGGACGACTGGGGCTTAATGCATTTGAAGCCGTGCCCTCCACAATTCATTTGAAGCTCAAATTTCCAACCACTGCCGGGATTGCAACCATAAATGTCGATCAGGCAACCGCACGCTCCTGCTATGTTTCGTCTTGTCGATCTAGAGTCCATGCTGTTGAAGATTTACGGGAGACAAGAAAGGCCATGGAGCCAAGGGGGTATAAAGTTGTGGAACTTATCCCTGGAGATTGCGAAAAGACTACTCGAATCGGTTTGAATCTTATTCCGACTTTTGAGATTGAGCTTATTAAACTATTACAGGATAATGCTCAGGTTTTCGCCTGGAGCCAAAAGGATTTGTGTGGCATAGACAGAGCGGTGAGGAGCACCATATCAATACCCATCCTAGTGCACGACCGGTAAGACAGAAATTGCGTCGTTTATCGCCTCAGGTTGTGGAGATTAATGGACAGGAAACTGCAAAATTAGTAGCACTGGATACGTAAAAGAGATAAAATATTCAGAGTGGGTGGCCAACCTCGTTGTGGTGCCAAAAGCAGGAGGAAAGTCACGAATGTGCGTCGACTACAAGGGACTGAACAAATTTTGTGAATCTGATCCTTACCCCATTCTGCACATTGACAATTTAGTTAACGCTGTTGCTGGGAGCACTATGATGAGTACTATGGATGCATACTATGGGTATCACCAGATTTTTCTTGCTAAGGAGGATCAGAAAAAGTCTTTGTTTGTGACGCAAAGTGGTGTCTTTTGCTACACCGCGATGCCGTTTAGTTAATTTAATTCTCAAAGATTTGATAGGAAAGGAAATGGAGGTGTATCTGGACGATATGATTGTTAAGTCGATGAATGATGAGGACCATATTTCCTATTTGTCGAGGTGTTTCGAAGTCTGTCAAACATACCGTTTGAAGCTAAATGTTGCTTCAGCATTCGAAGCGGAAAGTTTCTGGGGCACTATGTCTCTGAAAGAGGAATCGAGGCGAATCCGGAAAAAACGAAAGACATCATTGACATGCTCCCACCCAGAACGAAAAAAGAGTATCAGAGCCTGACGGGTCGATTAGCTATCCTGAATCGATTTAATTCTAGATCTGCCAATCGGGCCTTGCCCTTCTTCAAAGTCCTTCGACAGGGTAACAAGCTTGAATGGGATGAAGAATGTAATCGGGCGTTCGACGACTTGAAGAGATATCTATCTAATCCACCCCTTCTAGTGAGCTCGAATAGCCCCTGGGCCTTTATCTGGCAATCTCGATCGTCGCAGTGAGCGCTGCTTTAGTGATGATCAGTGAGGGAATTCATCGACCCGTGTACTATGTTAGCCACACGTTGCTTCCAGCAGAAACAAGGTACATGAATATTGAAAATTTTGTTTTGGCTTTAAAGAAGGCTTCAGTCAATCTGAAGCATTATTTCGAGGGCCGCCGCATTCAAGTTTTTACATACCAACCTTTAGAAGTTGTTTTGTCTAAGTCAGATACGACGATAAGATTGTCAAAATAGGTCATTCAACTTAGTGCGATGAACCTGGAATTTGTGCCCCGAAGGGCCATAAAAGCTCAAGTTTTGGCAGATTTTGTGGTAGAAATGACAAGGTCCGCGGTGGTTACCGAGCAAGAAGATGACGTATGGGATATGTTTGTTGATGGGTCCACGCAAGGAGGGGCTGGAGCTGGGATTCGTTTTGCTACTTCTCGAGGAGAGCATATAAACGCGACAGTGAAGTTCTCTTTTCCCTGTTCCAATAATGTGGCAGAATATGAGGCATTGATTGCAGGAATTCACCTTGCTTTGGATATTGGGGTAATGCATATCCGTGGGTTTACGGATTCTAAATTGGTCGCTGAACAGTTTACGGGAACCTTTGAGACACATGAGCCTGCTATGCAACGATATAAAGAATAGGTGGTCAAGATTGTGAAATCTTTAAAATCATTTGTGTTGTCACATGTGCCTAGGGAGTAAAATCGTGAGGGTGATGCATTGGCACGCCTAGCAGCAAGTTCACCAGGTTTACAGGATGGAACTATACAGGTTTTTATGAATTCCAAGCCGGCGATCGACTTGCATAATTTGGCACAGTTGACTGACCCTGAAAGTGTCAATGGGCAACTGGTCGGGAACATTGATGCTGAGCCAATGCTAGTTTGGATGCAATCGCTCATGGATTATCTGACGACCAGTGTTCTCCCTGAAGATAGAAACGAGCGACGACTATTGGAATCGAGGGCACGGAGGTTTATCATTAAGGACCAGATCTTGTACAAAAGATCTTTTGACGGACCGTTATTGAGGTGCCTCCGTCCCTTAGAAGCACGATCGGCACTTAGCGAAGTATATGAGGGAATCTGTGGAAATCATTCAAGAGCGAGATCGTTGGTCCATTAAGTCAGGCGATATGGTTTCTTTTGGCCCAGCATGATGGCCGACGCAAAGGATTTCGTTAAAAGGTGTCAACCATGTCAATATAATGCTAATTATCATCAACAACCAGGTTCGGAGTTGAATGCCACCCCACTCCCTTGTCATTTCGATAGATGGGGAATCGATATTTTGAGACCATTTCCTCGATCAATAAATCAAAGAAATTTATATATAGTTGATGTGGAATATTTTTCCAAATGGGTTGAAGCTGAACCTGTTTCATCAATTACAGAGGATGTTGTTAAAAAGTTCCTATGGAAAAATATTATTTCACGTTTTGGAACGCCGCGGGTGTTGGTGTCAGATAATGACACACAATTTACAGGAAAGAAGATTCAGGATATATATATTGAGCTTGGAATCAAACAAATGTTTTCCTATGTTTCACATCCTAAGACAAACTGCGTGACGGAGATATCCAACCGTGCGATCGTTAAGGGCATAAAGAGGAAGCTGGAGGATATCGGAGGCATTTTGCCCGATCGGCTGCAAGAGGTACTGTGGGCATATCGGACAACTCCAACCCATACCACCGGTGAGACTCTTTTTTCATTGGTTTACGGATCGGAAGTCTTAATTAAAAATTTACGCACCTCGCACCCTCGCACCCGTGCAACCTAGGTTTTTATATGCTAGAATCTGATTCATATTTGGGAATCCCTTTATAATTTTGGAAAGTTATTTTAGTAACTTTTACCTTGTAGAGTATGTGTAATTTGGACCTTTATCATTTTGGAATATTTTTATTTGTGTAATTTTTACCTTAGACTTAGAGTAAAAGTATAATTTGGACCTTTCTATGTATATTTTTTGAATTTCTTATATTTATATTTTTTATTATAGTAGAAAATTTATATTTNGAAGAAACACTTCTTTTTTGTTTGTAGTGTGGGGGATACGAGGCTATCTCCTCTGAGTTTTCCTTGGCGGTTCCCCGTTGAAGGGGAACCATTTTTTCCTGAAGCCTACGGCCCTATTTCTCGGACGACCCTTCCGAGACCTCTGAGGAAGGCACTCCTCGATTGCGCTAGGTCGGACGGCACTGACTGGACCGTGAAGACCTTATTCTACGCCCCGATCCTGGTTGCTTTCAACCTTATTCCGGTCCCTCCCAATTTTAATAGAGAACTACTAGGTATCTGAACCGTATATTTATATCGGGGCTAAACTTGATAACTCTTCTTTGATAGGAAAGAACCTTAGGAACTTGATTTAACTTGTTTCAAATTTCCACTTCGCGTTTCTCACTTAACTTACTTGTCTTGCAGATAAAATAATGGCTCCAGCTAAGGATCCAACAAAGAAGGGGGACCGGCTGAATTTCCTCTGTGACCTACTTGCGGAGGATGATGAGCTCATCTTCGAGGCGCCACCGAGGACTCGGAACCGAACTGTCGCGGCCGAGCTGGCGTCAAGTCTACAAGAGGTGGCATCCTCGACTGGGGAAATAAGACGCGACACTCCTCCACCACCACAATCTGCTGCAACGGTGGCCAATCCCAAGCCGGTAAATGAGGAGCCCGCTGCAACAATTACTGAGAGTCCCGAAGACCTAATCCCCTTGTCTCGGCGATTAGAGTACGCTGTTGAGGAGCCCACCCCCGATGAAGGCATGTACGACTTTGCCGAAACATTAGTGGATATCATCGGGGACGACAAGGAGGGCGAGATTAGCGAGGACCAGCCGATGGACCCGGTGGTGGAGGAAATATGCCAAGAAACCCGTCCGGAGGGAGAGACCAGCCAAGGCACCCGTCCGGACAAGGGAAGAGACCGGCGTAGAGTCCCACCGTCTTGGAGATCGCGGAACCCATCAGAAAGAGTGAGTTAACCGCCAAATTTATCGACGCCTTCCGTATACATGACATTCCGAGACTAACGGTTAAGGAATGGCTCGATATGGGACACCGGGCCGGCTTCGTGATGCTAAAGGACGGACTCACCTTTCGAATTCCGAGAGGTGACAACGTATCGAATCGGCCGGCCCTGGCATATTTGGAGCGGAACCCAGAGTTGCCGCCTCGTGGTCGGGATGACCACACGGTGTTTACCGACGTTGGTCGGTTAATGAGTCAGACCGCGACGATGCTTCGCGCCATTGGGGAGGTTCGTTGCGACACTAGCATTGACTTCTCTATAACTTTATCTTTTGCGTCATATGTACTAACTCTTCTTGTTTTCATTTCAGATGGAGCGCACCATAATCGAGTTGGGCACCACAGCTGCAGTAGGGGAATACTGTATGCTCATGCATTCGGAGCTCGACTCGCCAAACATTATTGGGGAGGAAACGAAGAAAGCAGCGGAGAAGCTGATGCAAAATCAGCGAGATAAGCATGCCCAAGAGATGGCAGCACTCCGAGAAGAGCATAGTAAGGCGATCGAGTTTTTACTTTGAGCTCATCGCAGCGGGCTGACGGAGAACTCCTCTTTCCATATCGGGCAAAGGCATGCCCATGAACAATCCATAGAGACCCTCAAGGTGAATGAGAAGTACGCGCAGGACAAATTGAAGGAGACCCGGGAGCAAACTGAGGAAAAACTAATGAAGGCGAAAGAGGAAAATGCGGCCGATAAGAAAGCTCTCGGGAAAGCCACGGAGGAGGTTAAAGAGCTAAAAGCAAGGAATGAAGGCCTCCAATCCATCACCGATCGACTTCGGGCACGAATCACCAAGCTGCCGTCCCAGATTAACGACTGCTTCCGAAAGTTAATATGGGAGTACACAGTACACTCCCCAACTTTCTGGAATCTGGGGGCGTTAGCTAATGCCAAGTCGAATGTCTTGTACTTCTTACGAGGGAGTGTCCAGACGCAGAGAATCCTGGGCATATCCCTGACAGCTGAGGAGAAAAAGAAACTCGACCCCAAACTCACCGGGAAGTTCGAGCCTATACCCGGTGAGGACATGTTGGATTGTTCACAGGATCCGTTCGGGGCGCTACATTTTAACTTGGATGAAGATCTTCACCAGCAACTCTACTCGGAGGATGTCGAAACAGAGGAGGGCCTATTTCCGGATGCATTTAGGAGGTTGGCTACTTCATTTCCGTAGCCAATGGACCCCCTCGTGGCGGAGCTCCTGAAAGATGATGATGTGATGGCGGCGTATGATCCTCAAATATATACCCCCGCTAGTGTGATTGGAGCTCGGGAGAGCCACGAAGATGAAATGGCGAGGTTCGCCTCCAAGAAGTTGGCCGCTGCAGGGCCTCAAGAAAAAGACGTCAACCCTCCACCCTCCCAAAAAATAAAGCTGGTGAAAAAGCGCCCCAGTGGACCTGGTGAAGGCCCAGGCTCTCAGAAGAAGAAGAAATAAACTTCTATATATAGTTTCTTCACTTTTGTATTCTCTCCTCATTTTGTATTCCCCATATATATAAAATTCGATTTTGTTTTCCTTTCAATTTCTCCACTGTGCTTTTAATAGAGAAACACACTCTGAATAATATAACCTCTCTTCTTCTCAACTTTCTTTTCTCGCCATATATAGTTGCTTCACTTATGTATTCTCTCCCCATTTTGTATTCCCCATGTATATAAAATTCGATTTTGTTTTCTTTTCAATTTCTCCACTGTACTTTTAACAAAGAACCACACTCTGAATAATATAACCTCTCTTCTTCTCAACTTTCTTTTCTCGCCACATTCTTCAAGGAATATATAACTCCGAATAATTCAATCCACGAGAAATTTAGAATCTACCTGAATCTTAGATATTCCCTTACACAAGTAGAGGTGCTCAATAATAACGCGCATAATACTAATAGTAATGCGTAAGAGTCCCCAGTGTAGCGGGGCTTGAATGAGTCCACGATAACTCTAAGGCGAACGCCTCTTTAAAATGAGTAGGTACTTAAAATAAGTCCACCGCTCTACCTTCACCAATATGTCTTCGCCACCGGTATATACTTACACCTGGGGCCATCACACACTTGCCGTCGGTATATACTTGCACCCGGGCCCATCACACACTCGCCGCCGGTATATACTTGCACCNACTGGAAGAAACACTTCTTTTTTGTTTGTGGTGTGGGGGATACGAGGCTGTCTCCTCTGAGTTTTCCTTGGCGGTTCCCCGTTGAAGGGGAACCATTTTTCCCTGAAGCCTACGACCCTATTCCTCGGACGACCCTTCCGAGACCTCTGAGGAAGGCACTCCTCGATTGCGCTAGGTCAGACGGCGCTGACTGGACCATGATGACCTTATTCCACGCCCCGATCCTGGTTGCTTTCAACCTTTTTCGGTCCCTCCTCATTTTAGTAGAGAACTACTAGGTATCTAAACCGTATATTCATATCGGGGCTAAAGTTGATAACTCTTCTTTGATAGGAAAGAACCTTAAGAACTTGATTTATACTTGCTTTAAATTTCCACTTCGCGTTTCTCACCTAACTTACTTGTCTTGCAGATAAAATAATGGCTCCAGCTAAGGATCCAACAAAGAAGGGGGACCGGCTGAATTTCCTCCGTGACATACTTGCGGAGGATGATGAACTCATCTTTGAGGAGCCACCGGGGACTCGGAACCGAACTGTCGCGGCCGAGTTGGCGTCAAGTCTACAAGAGGTGGCATCCCCGACTAGGGAAATAAGATGAGACACTCCTCCACCACCACAATCTGCTGCAACGGTGGCCAATCCCGAGCCGGTAAATGAGGAGCCAGCTGCAGCAATTACTGAGAGTCCCGAAGACCTAATCCCCTTGTCTCGGCGATTAGTGTACGCTGTTGAGGAGCCCACCCCCGATGAAGGCATGTACGACTTTTCCGAAACATTAGTGGATATCATCGGGGACGATGAGGAGGGCGAGATTAGCGAGGACCAGCCGATGGACCCGGTGGTGGAGGAAATATGCCAAGAAACCCGTCCGGAGGGAGAGTCCAGCCAAGGCACCCGTCCGGACAAGGGGAAGAGACCGGCGGAAGGTCCCACCGTCTTGGAGATCACGGAACCCATCAGAAAGAGTGGGTTAACCGCCGAATTTATCGACGCCTTCCGTATACATGACATCCCGAGACTAACGGTTAAGGAATGGCTCGATATGGGATGCTAAACCGGCTTCGTGTTGATAAAGGATGGACTCACCTTTCGAATTCCGAGAGGTGACAATGTATCGAATCGGCCGGCCCTGGCATATTTGGAGCGGAACCCAGAGTTGCCGCCTCGTGGTCGGGATGACCACACGGTGTTTACCGACTTTGGTCGGTTAATGAGTCAGACCGCGACGATGCGTCACGCCATTGGGGAGGTTCGTTGCGACACTAGCAATTACTTCCCTATAACTTTATCTTTTACGTCATATGTACTAACCATTCTTGCTTTCATTTCAGATGGAGCGGACGATAATCGAGTTGGGCACCGCAGCTGCAGTAGGGGAATACTGTATGCTTAGACACTCGGAGCTGGACTCTCCGGATATTATTGGGGAGCAGACGAAGAAGGCGGCGGAGTAGCTGATGCAGAATCAGCGAGATAAGCATGCCCAAGAGATGGCATCACTCCGAGAAGAGCATAGCAAGGCAATTGAATCTTTGCTTCGAGCTCACCGCAGCGAGCTGACGGAAAATTCAGCTTTTCATATCGGGCAAAGCCACGCCCTAGAGCAATCCATAGAAACCCTCAAGGTCAACGAGAAGTACGCACATGACAAGTTGAAGGAGATCCGAGAGCAAACTGAGGAGAAGTTGAGGAAGGCCAAAGAGGACAATGGGGCCGATAAAAAAGCTCTCGGGAAAGCCACGGAGGAGGTCAAAGAGCTAAAAACAAGGACGGAAGGCCTCCAATCCATCACCGATCGACTCCGGGCACGAATCACCAAGCTGCCGTCCCAGATTAACGACTGCTTCCGAAAGTTAATATGGGAGTACACAGTACACTCCCCTACTTTCCGGAATCTGGGGCCGTTAGCTAATGCCAAGTCGAATGTCATGTACTTCTTACGAGGGAGTGTCCAGACGCAGAGAATCCTGGGCATATCCCTGACAGCTGAGGAGAAAAAGAAACTCAACCCCAAACTCACCGGGAAGTTTGAGCCTATACCCGGTGAGGACATGTTGGATTGTTCACAGGATCCGTTCGGGGCGCTACATTTCAACTTGGATGAAGATCTTCACCAGCAACTCTACTCGGAGGATGTCGAAACAGAGGAGGGTCCATCTCCGGATGCATTTAGGAGGTTGGCTACTTTATTTCCGGAGCCAGTGGGCACCCTCGTGGCGGAGCTCCTGAAAGATGATGATGTGATGGCGGCGTATGATCCTCAGATATATACTCCCGCTAGTGTGACTGGAGCTCTGGAGCGCCACGAAGATGAAATGGCGAGGTTCGCCTCTAAGAAGTTGGCCACTGCGGGGCCTCAAGAAAAAGGCGTCAACCCTCCATCCTCTCAAAAAATAAAGCTGGTGAAAAAGCGCCCCAGTGGACCTGGTGAAGGCTCGGGCTCTCAGAAGAAGAAGAAATAAACTTCTATATATAGTTTCTTCACTTTTGTATTCTCTCCCCATGTTGTATTCCTCATGTGTATAAAATTCGATTTTGTTTTTCTTTCAATTTCTCCACTGTACTTTTTAACAAAGAACCATACTCTAAATTATATAACCTCTCCTTTTCTCAACTTTCTTTTCTCGCCACATTCTTCAAGGAATATATAACTCCGAATAATTCAATCCCATAAATACACTTCCGAGATAATAAGAATATATATGAATCTCAGGTATGGATGCTCAATAATAACGCATATAATAATAATAACAATATTGCGTAAGAGTCCCCAGTGTAGCGGGGCTTGTATAAATCTGCGATAACTCTAAGGCGAACGCCTAATTAAAATGAGTAGATACTTAAAATAAGTCCACCGCTCTACCTTCACCAGTATATCTTCGCCACCGGTATATACTTGCACCCGGGGCCATCACACACTCGCCGCCGGTATATACTTGCACCCGGGGCCATCACACTCTCGCCGCCGGTATATACTTGCACCCGGGGCCATCACACTCTCGACCAGTCCATAAGACGGCGTCACCACTTACTCGGCCCGTCCATAAGACGGCGCCATCACATTCTCGACCCGTCCATAAGACGGCGTCGCCACTTACTCGGCCCGTCCATAAGACGGTGTCATTCGGCCCGTCCATAAGACGGTGCCATGCGGAAATGGACCAGCCTCCGGCGAGGGCGCGACCCTCGTCTGCGTGTCATGGATGAGTCAGGTATATACTTGCACCCTGATTTGCNCTATTGGAAACACTATCACCTCTCGGAATCCGAAAGGTGACTCCATCTTTAATTAATATCAGGCCAGCCTGACGTCCCATCTCGAGCCATTCCTTCACTACGTGTTTTGGTATATCTCTTATTCGGAAGGCATCGAGGAACTCGGCGGTTAACCCACTCATCCTAACGGGTTCCGCAATCTCCGAAACCGTGGGGCCCTCCACCGGTCTTTTCCCTCTGTCCGAAGAGGCTCCTTGATTTGTTCTTTCCTTCGGACGGGCCTCCCGGACAATCTCCTCCACGAGCGGATCTATTGATTGACCCCCGCTTATTTCGCCCTCCTCGTCATCTTCGACAATGTCCACTAGTGTCTCGGCGAAGTCGTACATCCCTTCGTCGGGGGAAAACTCTCTAGCGGTAAGCTCTAACCGCCGAGACACAGGGATTAAATCTTCAGGACTCTCGGGGGCCTCCGTAGCCGGCTCATTTCCTGCGGACTCCTGATCCTCAGTTACCGGAGCAGTTGGTTCTGGAGTAGCCGGTCGGGTCTCTTCTGCCTGCGGCACATTTTCTTGCAAACTCCGTGCCAACTCGTCCGCGGTAGTGCGGTTCCGAGATCTGGGCGCCATCTCGAAAATCAGCTCATCCTTTTCGGTAACAAGGTTACGGAGTGATCTCAGCCTATCACCTAATCTCGTACGACCTTCAGGGGGAGCCATTATCTTATCTGCAAAATAAGCAAACGAAGTGAGAAAAACTGTTGAATGACTATAAATATATTTATGTGCTTGTTCGGAAGGGTTTCTTTATTAAGAAAGAGTTGTTGAGATGATTGTTATGTATTAAGGCGGGGCCCAGGTACCTAAAAGTTCCCTACTGAAATGGGCGGGAGCCGGAAGGACTTTGGAGGCAACCAGAATCGGGGCGTAGAAAAGTGTTTGCGGGGTCCAATCGGCGCCATCCGATCTAGCACACGCGGCGAGGATCTTCTCAAGGGCTTTTGGGGCCACAGATCGTGGAATAGGATAACAAGATTTTGGAAGGAAAGGTTCCCCCTCAGTTGGGAACCGCCAAGGAAAGCTAAGCGCAGATAACCTGGTGGAGCCTAGGCAGGTGACAAAAAAGAAGTGCTTCTTCCAGTCATGGTTGGAGGGGGAGTTCGAAAATGGAAAGGGGCTCTTTTTGTGCCTCAGACGGAAGAAGACACAGCCCTGAGCCCCATAATGGACGGTGGAACTAACTTGGAATATCTGGAAGAAGGCGTCAACGGCCAACAAAATTCCGTTGGTCTCCATGAAAATGATGAAGGCAACCACCAACAATATCGAATTCGGACTCAGCTGAAAGAGGTGGATATTCAAATAGGTTAAGAGGTCTGAAATAAACGGGTGAAGCGGAAAGCGGAGGCCACACTCTAGGTATTCAAGGCAAATAGTGTGGGTACCAACCGGGGGACGTAGGATCCGATCAGAGGGACCCGGTTGGTAGATGACACAGTCAGAAGGGAAGTGGTAATCCTCCACCAAAGATTTCTACTTCCGAGGGTGCATGATGAAAGGTCGGTCAAAAGACTTTAGGACATTGACAGCAGGACTCTGAGAACCGGCCGTATTCTCGAGACGTGTGAGCCGATCGAAAAAATGTGGATACGGGTTCGTAATTGGAGAGCGGAAAGCAGAAAAGCTCGAATTGGAACTCCCCGAGTTGGATGAGGAGTCCGAGGAATGAGAAGACGAGGCATCGGAATTTGAGGAACGAGCGGAGTCGGAAGACATGATGTGGAATTTTCCAAATTAAGGTTTTTGGGATTTTTTGGAAAATTTTCAGATTTTTTACAAGTGTCTCGCGAGATTTCGTACCAAATGTCGCGATAGTCACTGTTCCGTCGCGAGATTTCGTTAAGGTTTTTAAGTCTGGTTATACTGTTCCGTCGCGAGGTTTCGTTATAAGTTTTAAGTCTGTGATTAACTGTTCCGTCGCGAGATTTCGTACCAAATGTCGCGAAAGGAACTGTGCAGTCAAGTCGTCGCGATGTTTCGCTCCAAACGTCGCGAGAGTCACTGTATACCGAGAGCTGTCGTGATGTTTCGTTGAAAATGTAACGAGAATGCAGTGAAGTGGACCTTGTATTTATAGAGGAATTTTCCGAGCCGAAAAATCCTGAGATTTTCGCCCGACCTCAGAATCGGACGTTCTTAGTGTCAAAACGATCGCGTCTGCGAGGGGTTTTCAACCCTACTACCCGTCTTTCCGGGAAAATTCCTGAGCAAGCATCGACTTTCGGGACGAGCCGTTATTATGTGGTTTATGACTCAGACTCTGAATCTGAAAACCAGGGGACTATTGATATTACCCGGAAATATTCTCTTGTGATTATCCTTACCCGGGGGCTCGTCCGACGTGGTTATTGGTATTTTCGGTATTTTCATATTTCGATCGGGTGGCTTTCTCAAGTGGTATTCTCGGTATTCTAGCTCGTCGGACCCCGTATTAAGTCTCTGTAAGTATTTTGGGATATTCTGTGTTATTTCGGCCCCGGACGGGGCCAGGGGTATTTTCGTCATTTGCCACCCGGGAGCGCACCGATCAGGTGCAACGAAGTATATGGTTATGTATTCGCTATCTGGAAGCAGTGGATTATTTTACGGGATCCTCCGGTATTTTCTCATCTACATTCCCGCCTAATTCTGGATCGAGATGCATTTCCGACGTTATCTTGCGGAGCGGTATTTATTCTAATTTAATTGAAGATTATTTGGGGTGCTTTGGGCTTAACCTAATGAAATTGGACTCTTGGGCCAAAACTTGTATTTTGGGCTCCATTTCCCTATAAATAGAGGTCCCAAGGCATGAAGAAAGGATTCGGATCCTTTTCGCATCTCCCAAGGCAAGGCTTTCATTCGAAATCGCGAGATTTCAACACTGCAGCCCCTTTTCGCGAGATTTCGTACCAAATCTCGCGGCCAGCCCCTTCTCGCGTGGAACCGCACCAAACCTCGCGACCAGGCTGAGCCTTAGCCAGAGCCGCGACATTACGCACCAAACCTCGCGACTGACCACTTCTCGCGAGGTTTTGAACCAAATATCGCGACCAGCTTGCCACAGCCCTTTCTCGCGACGTTTAGTTATATTTGGCTTTCCAGAGTATATTTGATCGTCTTTCGATCCGTTTTCACCCATATTATCGTTATCATCTCACTGTAATTGTATTACTTGACTATTATAGTGAAAACCAAGGTAGAGCTTCGCTCTCCCGAGGACGTAAGCCCACACATTGTGGGCCCAACCTCGTATATCGCTCGTGTCCCCAAAACAACATAATTTACTAATTAATCATAAATTGACTGATCTAAAATTAAATATCCAAAAACATTTTTAGACGAGATCAGCACGGATATGAGGCTTACCCACCAGCCCCCGCGAATCAGCAAGCGTCATCTCCTCGTCCGGTTGACCCCTACCAGGGTCAACCTATTTTGAATGTTGAAAATACCCAACCCAGATGGGGTAACCTAGGCCCCAACATTATGACTATCGCGGGGGGAAAAAGTTTCGGCGATTCGAACCGCGCCCACAAAAGTTCCTATCATGCTTTACATCAGAAGGGGCGCTTTATGGAAGTGAACATGGTCCAGTTAACGGATTTGGATAAAATGACAATATCATTTGGACCAGAGGATTTATCTGGGGTTTTCTCCCCACAAGATGATGCATTGGTTGTCTCCCCTATTATTGCGAATCATCATGTTTCTCGAGTGTTAGTTTACACCGGGGCTGCTACCAACATATTGACTCTTGCGGCCATTGAGCAGATGGCATTGAAAAAAACCACCCAACTCCAGCCCGTGTATACAAAGTTAGTTGGTTTTAATAATAACGTTGTTGCGGCTGAGGGATCTGTTTTTCTGCCGGTGACTTTGGGCGATCCCGAGATATCAAGAACCTTGATGGTGGAATTTGTGGTGGTGGATCTCCCTATACTCCCATATAATGCGATCCTGGGGAGAAGTTGTTTGAACTTATTTGGAGCTGTGGTGTCTCAACCACATTTGATGATGAAGTTCCCAACACAGTTAGGTGTTGGGAAGATGAAGGGAGATCAAGAGCTGGCGCGCTCTTGTTATAATGTGATGTGTAGGAGTGGTATGGATGGATCTAAAGCGAAGTTACCTGTTTGTANTTTCTCCAATGGACTGACAGAGGGCTGGTAGTGGATCATTGTTGTTATCTTCGACTCATCCGAGAGTTCTAAAATCATCGCCGCCTTTGCAAGACCGTCTGCACGCGTGTTTTCCTCCCTCGGGATATATGTAAGCGTAAACATCTTAAGATTCTTAGCCGCCTCTTTGAGTTTTTCTAAATACCTGCACAAATGGTTCCCCTTGGTGGAGTAAGTATCTGCAAATTGGTTCACCACTAACTGCGAATCAGAATGAGCATGCAAACGAACGATTCCAATTTCCACTTCCAAGTTAATACCAAATATCAAGGCTTCATACTCGGCGACGTTTTTAGTTGCAAGGAAGCGCAACTTTACAGCATACTCATGTTCTTCACCAAATTTCCTTTCTTTAAAATAAATACCAATGCCGGCTCACCCGGCAGACACCGATCTATCGACAAAGGCGTCCCAATACTCCTGAATACCCAATTCCTCCTACCGAGTCATCTCTACTATGAAATCCACTAACACCTGGGCCTTTAACGCTCGCCTGGAGATATACTCTATCTGATACTGGCCCAATTCGATATTCCACTTTGCTAGCCTACCAGAGGCATCAATCTTTGATAACACACTTCGGATAGGCTGATCTGTCAAGACTGCAATATGATGTCCTTGAAAATAGTGCCTCAATTTCCTTGAGGCGACAATCAAAGCTAATACGAACTTCTCTAGATCAGTATATCGGGACTCTGCTCCCTGCAATTTCCTGCTCACATAATATATCGGTCTATGTTCCTTGTCGCTAAGTCTGACCAATGCAGCGCTCACTGCCTCTTTTGTCANGGCTTCATACTCGGAGACGTTGTTAGTTGCGGGGAAGCGCAACTTTACAGCATATTCATGTTCTTCACCAGACTTCCTTTCTTTAAAATAAACACCGATACCGACTCACCCGGCAGACACCGATCCATCTACAAAGGCGTCTCAGTACTCCTGAATACCCAACTCTTCCGACCGAGTCATCTCTACTATGAAATCCACTAACACCTGGGCCTTTAACGCTCGCCTGGAGATATACTCTATCTGATACTGGCCCAATTCGATATTCCACTTTGCTAGCCTACCAGAGGCATCAATCTTTGATAACACACTTCGGATAGGCTGATCTGTCAAGACTGCAATATGATGTCCTTGAAAATAGTGCCTCAATTTCCGCGAGGCGACTATCAGAGCTAATACGAACTTCTCTAGATCAGTATATCGGGACTCCGCTCCCTGCAATTTCCTGCTCACATAATATATCGGTCTAGGTTCCTTATTGCTGAGCCTGACCAAGGCTGCACTCACTGCCTCTTTCGTTACTGCCAAATATAAACCCAACGGTTCACCCGATGAAGGAGGTGACATAAACGGTGGTTTACTCAGATAATCTTTTAAACTTTCAAAAGCCCTGCTACATTCTTCGTCCCAATACAAAAGGTTCGTCTTACGCAAAACCTTAAAAAATGGCAAACTTCTCTCTGCTGATCGCGAAATGAAGCGATTCAATGAGGCCAATCTTCCAGTTAGCCTTTGAACTTCCCTAACAGTCGTCGGATGGGTCATTTCATGGATAGATGTTATCTTGTCAGGATTCATCTCAATTCCTCTCTTGGATACCATAAAGCCGAGAAACTTGCCTCCTTTCACACAAAACGCACACTTAAGCGGATTCAATTTCATTCTATACTTTCTCAATACTCCGAAACAATCATTCAAATACTGGATGTGGTTATCCCCATGTTTACTCTTTATCAATATATCGTCGATATAAACCTCCAAAGATTTTCCGATCATATCTTTGAACATCGAATTCATTAAACGTTGATAGGTGGCCCCCGCATTTTTCAACCCAAATGGCATAACTCTATAGCAAAAAATGCCTTTGTTTGTCATAAATGAAGTAAACAACTTGTCCTCACAATGCATGAAAATTTGGTTATATCCCTTAAACGCATCTAACATACTAAGCAATTCAAAGCCACAGGGCGCGTCCACCATCATGTCAATGGCCGGCAGCGGATACGGATCCTTCGGGCATGCTTTATTTAAATCAGTAAAATCGATGCAAACTCTCCAGCCACCACTCGTCTTTGGGACCACCACTGGATTCGCGACCCAATCCGTGTATCTAACAGGCTCTATGAATCCTGCCTGCAGCAAACTTTCCACCTTCTCATCAATCGGACTCTCTTTCTCAGGGGAAAACTTCCTCTTCTTCTGATGAACTGGTCGCACATATGGGTTAACATTGAGTCTATGAGAACAGACTTGGGGATCAACCCCCACATAATCCTGAGAAGACCAAGCAAAAACATCTACATTACTTTGCAAAAAAGAAATTACCTCCTTCTCAACCTCTGGTAACAACTCGGAACCGATTATCACTATCTTTTCAAGGTTGCCAGGAAATAAAGGCACTGTCTTGATTCCCAAAGGCTCCATCTTCATGACTTAATCTTAAATTGACTGATCTAAAAATAAATACCCAAAATATTTTTAGACTAGATCAAATTTCATCAGACGAGAATTCCACCATACAAACATGTGACTTTGCTTTCGATCCATCCATACCACTCCTACACAACACATTATAACATGATCGCGCCAGCTCCTGATCTCCCTTCATCTTCCCAACCCCTAATTGTGTTGGGAACTTCATCATCAAATGCGGTTGAGACACCACAGTTCCGAATAAGTTTAAACAACTTCTCCCCAAGATTGCATTATATGGGAGTATAGGGAGATCCACCACCACAAACTCCACCATCAAAGTTCTTGATATTTCGGGATCGCCCAAAGTCACCGGCAGAAAAACAGATCCCTCAGCCGCAACAACGCTATTATTAAAACCGACTAGTTTTGTGTGCACAGGTTGGAGTTGGGTGGTTCCTTTTAGTGCCATCTGTTCAAAAGCTGCAAGAGTCAAAATATTGGTAGCAGCTCCGGTGTCCACCAGCACTCGTGAGACAGGTGATTAGCAATAATAGGAGAGTCGACTAACGCATCGTCTTGTGGGGAGAAGACCCCAGATAAATCCTCCGGTCCGAAAGAGATTGTCATCTTGTCCAAGTCTGTCAACTGGACCATGTTTACTTCCATAAAACGCCTCTTTTGATGTAATGCCTGATAAGAATGTTTGCGGGCGCGATTCGAATCGCCGACACTTTTTCCCCCGGCGATAGTCATAATGTTGGGGCCTAAGTTTCCCCATCTCGGTTGGGTATTTTCAACATTCAAAATAGGTTGACCCTGGTTGGGGTCAACCGGAGGAGGAGGAGGTAGTGCTTGCTGATTTGCCGGGGCTGGTGGATAAGCATCATACCCATACCCCTGCTGATTTCTTTGCGGCTGATACCTGCCGCGACCACGATAGTTGTTTCCTCTCCTTCCTCCTCTCTGATTCTGTCTACCGCCATTAAAGAATCCTCTCTGGCCGCCACCTTGACGTTGGCCACGCTGTCCTCCNGGGGATCAACCCCCACATAATCCTAATAAGACCAAGCGAAAACATCTACATTACTTTGCAAAAAAGAAATTACCTCCTTCTCAACCTCTGGTGACAACTCGGAACCGATCGTCACTGTCTATTCAAGATTACTAGGGAATAAAGGCAATGTCTTGATTCCCAAAGACTCCATCTTTATATCGTTCTCTTTAAACTTCCTAAGAGACGGTCCGTCATTTGTATCAATAACTTCATCGGACGAGAATTCCACCATACAAACGGGTAACTTCGCTTTTGATTTATCCATACCACTTCTACACATCACATTATAACAAGAGCGCGCCAGCTCTTGATCTCCCTTCATCTTCCCAACCCCTAACGGTGTTGGGAACTTCATCATCAAATGTAGTTGAGATACCACAGCTCCAAATAGGTTCAAACAACTTCTCCCAAGGATCGCATTATAGGGGAGTATAAGGAGATCCACTACCACAAATTCCACCATCAAAGATCTTGATATTTCGGGATCGCCCAAGGTTACCGGCAGAAAAACAGATCCCTCAGCAGCAACAACGCTATTATTAAAACCAACTAACTTTGTATGCACGGGCTGAAGCTGGGTGGTTCCTTTCAAAGCCATATGCTCAAAGGCTGCAAGAGTCAATATATTGGTAGCAGCTCCGGTGTCGACTAACACTCGAGAAACAAGATGATTCGCAATAACAGAGGAGACAACCAATGCATCATCTTGTGGGGAGAAAACCCCAGATAAATGCTCCGGTCCAAACGATATTGTCATTTTATCCAAATCCGTTAACTGAACCATGTTCACTTCCATAAAGCGCCCCTTCTGATGTAATGTCTGATAAGAACGTTTGCGGGCGCGGTTCGAATAGCCGACACTTTTTCCCCCCGCGATAGTCATAATGTTGGGGCCTAGATTATCCCATCTTGGTTGAGAGTTCTCAACATTAAAAATAGGTTGACCCTGGTTGGGGTCAGCCGGAGGAGGAGGTAGTGCTTGCTGATTCACGGGAGCTGGTGGGTAAGCTTCATATCTGTACCCCTACTGATTTCTTTGCGGCTGATTTCTGCCGCAGCCACGATAATGGTTTTCTCTCCTTCCACCTCTCTCATTCTGTCTACCACCGTTAAAGAATCCCCTCTGGCCACCTCTTTGACGTTGGCCACGCTGTCCTCCATATCCACGCCCTCTTGCATTTAGCCGTGGCGCATCGGCCCTTGGGGGTTTAGGTGTCGTCCCCTCCAGGACACTTATATCAATCTTTCCCAGCTTAGACTTGGGTAGAGCCTCCACAGTACTGATCAGTTCATCAAGCTGACCCAACTCTAGCAACTTTTTCACCTCAGACATTAATTCCCGACAATCATTTGTTGCATGTCCAAAACTCCGATGAAAACGAAAAAATACTTGGGACTCGTAAGTCCCCGGCATTGGTTCTTGCAAGGGAGGGGGATAACGAAGAGATCCACCCTTCTTTTGCTCAATGATGACAAAAATCTGTTCATAATTGTACGTAGGAAAAACCCTCAACTTAGGTTTTGCATGTTGGACAACCTTGTCCAGCCCGCGACTTGCAACAATATTGTGGGAACCATACGCCCGTACTTCGATCACTTCATGATCTCGCAAACCTTCATCTTCTCGGATGTACTATGTACATCTCAAAGCCAAATCTTCCATACTTTCCGGAGGGTCTCTATTCAAAGAATTACATAACGAGTGTCTAGCTAGAATAAGCTGGAGCACCCCAACCTTCTCACTTACAGTAATCCGAGGTATCTTTCTACACTCGGCCTCAAAACGGGTAATAAAACCCANTGGACAACCTTGTCCAGCCCGCGACTTGCAACAATATTGTGGGAACCATACGCCCGTACTTCGATCACTCCATGATCTCGCAAACCTTCATCTTCTAGGATGTACTATGTACATCTCAAAGCTAAATCTTCCATACTTGCCGGGGGGTCTCTATTCAAAGAATTACATAACGAGTGTCTAGCTAGAATAAGCTGGAGCACCCCAACCTTCTCACTTACAGTAATCCTAGGTATCTTTCTACACTCGGCCTCAAAACGGGTAATAAAACCCAACAATCTTTCTGAAGAATCATACCGCAACGCGGTCAAAGAAGTAATAGACTTTATGGGCGCATTGAAAGGTGCGAAAGTTGAATAGAATTGATCCTTAAAGTCCTGATATGAAACAATCGAGCACCTCGGTAAACGATTAAACCATCGGAGGGCTGATTCCTTAAGAGAAGCCGCAAAAACGAAGCACATGGCCGCATCACTGAAATTCATCAAACTCACATGAATCTCCAAGTTTAACGTATGAGCATGTGGGTCAGTTGACCCGCGATACTGTGGAAGATCCTTTGGCATCTCAATAAACTCAGAACATGTGGCACTAATAATCGCCGTGGAAAAAGGAAATAAGGCATTTGAAGTGTTCCACGGACTTTGCAAAATTTCCATAGATGGTAAAACCTTTCCTCGATTACCGATGGGCTCATTAGCCCTCTCATTCTCAACATAGTCTCCCTCATAAGCCGAGGTCTGATGAGTATCTCTGGTGTGCTCCCCGTACACTCGTCTCCTTTCCTGGTCAAGAGTCATGTTGGTCTCCAATTGACTCATTCGGGCATCGTTTTGTTTGATTTTTCCACTTATCTCCCTGAATTTCAACTCAATTAGCTCTCCGATCTTTTGCAGAGTATCGTTCTTCTCTCTGGTTGCTGCCATATTCCCTCGCGGCTCCGGAACACGATCAATATCTTCCTCTGCCGCCACATCATTAACAGGTTCCGGGGTAACATTGTTCCTCCGGGCTCTCCTTTGAGCTTCGACTTGCTCTAACTGAGCGATTAAACTACGTCTTCGCTCTTCCAAATCTTCATCTATTTCCGTTTGATCCGCAGATCTAGAGTGTGTAGGTGGCGAAAGGCGGGCATTATTACGGACCGCAACTCGGCCAACTCTTGCGAATTCATAACACTTAGATAAGCACTGGCGTGATTTAGGGTAAAAACTAGGTGCCCTTCCGGATGAAAACCCGCTCCGGGAGGGNGCCACATCATTAACAGGTTATGGGGTAACATTGTTCCTCCGTGCTCTCCTTTGAGCTTCAACTTGCTCTAATTGAGCGATTAAAGTACGTCTCCACTCTTCCGAATAGTTACATTTTGAGCAGGGGGCTCCTCCAGAACTGACGACCGAGCCCCCGGTAACGCAGCAAACTCATCATTAACCTGAGGAATAGGATCCACCTCAATTTCTTCATAAAAAATATATTCATCAGAATTCCGAGTAGTCATGATAATAGAAATCCAAACTCAGCAATAAAGCTCTCAATGGGATAAAAATCTCGAGTCCCCACGGACGGCGCCAAACTGATCTAGTCTAAAAATATTTTGGAGTGTTTATTTTTAGATCAGTCAATTTTTAATTACTCGAAATTATTTTGTTATGAGGACACGAGCGATATACGAGGTTGGGCCCACAATGTGTGAGCTTACGTCCTCGGGAGAGCGAAGCTCTACCTTGGTTTCAACTATAATAATCAAAGGATACAAGTACAATGAGGTGATAACAATAACACGGGCAAAAACGGCTCGAAAAACGATCGAAAACACTCAGTCGGGCTCGAAAGGCTAGCAGCCGTGAGTTGTGGTCAACAACTCGCAGAAAACATTGTATCAGCAACAACTCGCGAAAAAGATTGTATCAGCAACAAGTTGCGACTGCGTGCAGCAGAGCAATAACTCGCGAAATATACTGTTCTAGCAACAAGTCGCGACTGGGTGCAGCAGGGCAATAACTCGCGAAATACACTGTTCTAGCAACAAGTCGCGGATGCAGGATGAAGATCAATAAGTCGCGACTCAGGCTAGGAGGCAGGCAACAAGTCGCGGCTACGGACGAAAAGTCGCAACTCTACAGTATGCAGAATAGTATTTTGCCTTGGAAAGTGTGATAACAATCTAAACCCGTCCAAATGCACTGGGCTTGTATTTATAGAGAAATCCAGCCCAACTTCACTTACTTGAGTCCATAAGCCCAGTTTACTTCACTTAGCCCAAAACACTTACATAACCTCCAATTATAATATAATAAATGCAATGCTGATCCCAAAGTTTCGGGAACCTATCTCGGTCGAGATATTAGTTGGAAATACGATGAGAAAATACCGGAAAACCTCGCAAATTAGTTCTTTGCCTCCAAGCAGTGAATACACAGCCACATAACATCGTTGCACCCGACCGATGTGCTCCCGGGTGGCAAATTACGAAAATACTCCTGGCCCCGTCCGGGGCCGGGATAACTTAGAACATCCCAAAACGCCTACAAAAACTTTATACGGGGCCCAACAAGCTTGAATTACGAGAAAACCCCTGGGAATGCCTTGTGATGAAATATGAATATACTACATAACCACGTCGGACGAGCCCCCGGGTAAGGATAAATACAAGAGAATATACACGGGTAATATCAAATACAGATTGTGATCTAATCTATAAAATATTCTACCGAATATTCTTTTTCCATATCTTTGACCGCATCTTCCATATATCTAGTTAATAAGATATTTTTGCATATCTTCTTCTATATATATCACCAGCATAATATATATTCATATCTTCTTCAATATATATGTAAGCGACAAGATATATCTCAATATCTTCTTCAATATATGCAACCAACAAGATATATCTCAATATCTTATTCCATATATTTCATGAATTAATTAAGGAAAAATGTTTCACCTTCAATAAACTTGAATCATGATTCAAGTATAATCCAACTGCTATCAAATAGACTCATCACAATCGTCCGATCGGTATCCTTGATCGGTGGACGGGACCGATCAAGCCGATCAACATCACCGCTTCATGTTAGGTTTCCCCGGTCCATAATATCCACCATCGAACCCTTCGACTATCACTCGACTTCCATTCCTAACATCTATATGGGCGTTATTAAGACGAAGAATACACTTTATTTTGAATTACACAAGAAAAGCGAAAGAGATCTAGATTATAAGATTTCATTGATATATTTCTATGGATTCATAGTAGAGTTATGTGCCTCTATCGTAATTGTTGTTCATAAATAATAATCTAAATTATAATTTATAGTTAAGATGTATTCAATTTAATCAATAATAACAAGAATGTGAATATAATTAATCTTTTACAATCCATTTGACTTTGTAGACCGAATTTCAATCATTTAACTCAAATTGCATTTTCCCAAATTTAAATCAATCTTTTTTAATCCATTTCAGACTAGTTCGATCGTCAACCGGTCAATTAAACCGTTCGGTTTTCCAAAAAGGCAAAAGTTCTGAATTTCAAGGTTAAACATTTAATACGTTTACCCATCTCCTAAAACAAGAAAATCATACTAAAAAACTACATGTTATAAGCAAATATCAACAAATAGATTGTGTATCCAGTAAGGTTAACTAACAATTTATACAAATTTTAAAAAATGAAAATTCAAGTAATCAACCATTTTAGAATTCAATGTCCAAATGCAAATAAAATCTAAACAATATAGAGAAGATTTTGATATAATATCTTTAGTTATTTGTTTAGATATAAAATAAGAAATTGTTTATTATATAATTTAATATTTCTGTGTAAATTAAAAACGGATTAATATAAATTGACCTTAGATCCAAACCTCAACATTTATGAAAATTGTTCGATTATCAATCAAGTTTTAAAAACATTGATTTAAATAGAAAAACCATAAAAACATTATAAATTCACATGATATATTTATGGTAATGTAACAGAATCAATGTGTTTGTTTGTTTCAGCTTATTAAAATTAAGGTATGATCATGCGTGGTTGATAGAATGATCGTGAATTTAAATATATTTAGTAAAATCGTGCTATCATGATCGTGAGTTGTGTAAAATAATAATATACTCGTATATAAAAATATAATATATATATGATTATTCGAAGTAAGGGTAATTAGTCATATCATCAATTCGGATGATGCTAAATTAGCAAATCGTCATGTCATAACTAAACCTTTTTTTTTCTTTTTCCACCCTTTCTTCCACTTTTTGGGTTTCTTTCAGTTTCGTAGTAAGAATGGGGGACGGTATTCTGCCTAAATAGTAGACACAGGTAAAAACAAATTTTATGTAGCTATAGAAAACCTGAAGTTGATTGTATCAACTTGGATTTTATTATTTCTGTATCAAAAATTCAATAATTCAATATAGATTGAAAGCTGCCATAATGTAGACTGGAATGGCTTGCAACACTAATGAAATAAGAACCTCTTTCCCTGCTTGTGAAATTTATTCTAATAAATATGATGAAGGTGAAGCATATTAAAATACTAAAGGGGATACAAACAAACATACAATGGATTAATTCAAGAAACATGAAATTGAAAATTCAAATATTTAGTATGTAATCTATTAGCTAGTTATTATATTATAATGTATGTTATTTAGAACATTGACTCGAGTATACCGATCACCCTCTTGTCAACTTGAAAGGCCTTGGCTAACAAATCAGCATTCATAGATGGCTGAGAACCAAAGATTGCATTCGCGATCGTTACAACTCCTGGATTTTGGCTGCCGAAGGCAGCGATAGCGACGGCACTGGTTTTTCCGATATTCAATTGAAAGTGAATCAAGCCTTGTGGGAAAACAAAAACGTCACCAGGGTTCAATGTCTTTGTAAATAGTTGGTTCTTCATGTTGGGAGTAGGAGGATTTGATGCAACGAATCCTACTAAGAGACTCCCTTCGAGCACAACGAGAACTTCAGAAGAACGTGGATGAAAATGCGGTGGATTAAGGCCGAAAGGAGCAAAATCAATGCGCGCAGCACCGACTCCTAGTGTGTTGAGCCCCGGAAGTTGGTTTACGAACACCGGAGTCACAGCTGAACCTTGTTGATTTCTCGTGTTTCCTTGGTTATTCAGTCCATTGAATACGAAATCATCCACGGTCACCATGTTGGGGTTCTTGCAAATTTTTCCGTTCACAAAAACTACACACAAGATAACATGATCAGTACTAGAAAGCTTTAATTTAACAATTGATCCGTTAATTCGGAAAGCTGTAATTTACCGGCAGCGTTGTTATCGTTGACAGCAACACAAAAATCCTGTAAAGGACTAGGGTCCGATGCATATGTGAAAGAGGCGAATGAAACTAGGAAAATAGCGAACACAAAACCCATATTTTTCATTGTACCAAAGCAAGTAGACAATTAGTTGTAATTTTGCTTATGATTTGAAAGAGAAAAAATCGTTAGTATTTATAGATTATAAAACAAGTTATGTCTGAAGAAGTCATCTTCATTATTACCAGCTATTGTAATAAAAAAATGTTGTTAGATTGGATCAAGTCTCCGTCACTTTGTAGACTGAATAAACATATGTATTCCAACACGGAAGTACGACATCATCTTTTAATGAGTCCTATTTGCGATATGTTAAATTCAATAACTTTATTTTTAATAGTAATGTTGGAGATTAACACATGTGCGAACAACCTCGATGGTTAGAGGAACCCAAGAATAATATCAATGTTAAAGAATAAGAACAAAACGACACAAGAAAGTTTAACGTGGAAAACTCAAGGCGGGTGAAAAACGACGTAACCGGCGGAACGATCAAATCCACTACCGGAAGAAGAATGCAACATACCCACACACGAGTTTTCTCATACTCGTAGACAACAAGAGATGATGGACTGAAGTCTTACAAAACAAAGAATCATAATCCTCTTTATATAATGGAGATGTTGGAGATAATTAAGGTAAATATCAAATATGTAACGACCCTAATTTGGGCCTAGTTGTTTTGTTAAAACATGATAATTAAAACGAAAACATTCGAATGCAAATTTAAAACATAGTTCGAAACATGAAAGTACGACAGCATAATTTAGAGTATTCTCCAAAGGGACCGGACTCTATCACCGGACAACTAACGACCTCCTTCCCCGATCCCTATCATATCTCGTCTGCGTCACCTACAAAATCTGTAAAGCGGTCACAATCTATTAAAGGAAACTTCACACATGCTACGCAATATCTTTCACTTCTTAGTTACACCGTACACGCACGAGTGAATCATTCCACTTAACCGTTTTCTTATTTCCCTCTTCTTTTACCCTTATCATTTCCATCATTCATTAACTTTACTGTTGCCGAGATTAACATGCTCGGTGCATGTCCCGCCCAAGCCAACCGTTAGTTGTTGGATGACTCGACGGGCCATATGCTTCCCTTCCCCGGGTNAACATTCCTCCCATTTCTCACAAACGCCCATCTTGGAGAGATGAACATAATTCGATACTTTCGCAGGGTACTAAAACATTCGTTCATATGCTTAACATGATTGTCGACTCTTTGTATGCATTCCTTGATGTTGACTTCCAAACATTCATCGATCGTATCCTTAAATATGAATCCACCTCGAATCTATCATCATACGAACTCTCCAGCTATTATTCAACTTTGGGACAACCAATTGATTTGTGATCCAATATACGTATCTTACAAGCTTGATGAGTCATGCTTGCAACAAACTTCCAACATATTCATCAATTGTCTTTTCTTTTTCCGGGAGAACTTATGCTTCTTCTAATGAATCATTTTCAATCTATGTTGACATATCCATTTCAAACCTGAATAACAACACTATGACAATTCTCCATTTCAAACTGCTATAATAACCGCATGTTTCATCTACTTATCATTTTTTTTTTTTTTTTATACTTCCGAGAAGACCTCATCATTTGAATCCACTCATGTTTTCTGATAAAACATCCACAATCCAAACTGATTTTTTCGCACTAGAGCCATACATAAGGATTTGACACATGATATTACAACAAGAAAGTGTTAACTCCGGGTTCCCTTTCATCTTTCTGATACCCGAGGGGATAGGAAACTTCATCATCAACTGAGGCTTGGATACAATCGCCCGAACAAACATAAAGCACTCATTTACAATATCATTATAAGGGATGATAAGAAGATCCACCACTACGAATACCACCATTAAATTCCATTATTTTTTATCTCCCAAAGAGATTAGGAGAAAAATAGATCATTCAGGAGCATCAACACTGTTATTAAATCTGACTAACATAAAATGTACTGTCTTGAGCTTAATAGTTCAACTCAATAATGTTGTAGATGAATTAAGGGATCCATAAATATATATTTCCGGAAGAATACCATTCCAAATGATCATTAAAATAAATTTGAAGAAGGGGAGTTCCATAAAATTAAATTTCCGGACGAATACCATTCTGGACAATTAATAAAATATATAAATTCGATGTCCCCTTCACGATATATAACTCCAGACAAGTAACGTTGATAGATAACTCCTTAAAGGACTTTAGAGTGATCAATGAATCACCAATGGCAGATACGGTGATGCTACGACTAATAACCAATTGCTTGAAGTTCTCATGAATATTATTCCGGACGAATACTATTCTAGATAGTGAAGTAAATCGAACAGATGAACCCTTCACGATAGATTAAGATTAATCCTAACGAATACCATTTCAGATGATTAAGAAAGATAATTAGATGCCCTCTTTATGATATACTCCGCTACGTTCTTTTCTTCACTATTTTGATCAGCGGATCGTGAACGTACTGATATTGGGAGATAACATTCTTCAGGCAATTACTCGATCCACTCTTCCGAATTCAAAACATTTTGATAAACACCAAGTAAGTAGATAGCTAATAGATGCCCTCTCGGATGAATTCCCGCTCCGAGAAGGCTCAGTAATGAGTCCCCGGTAATACAACGCCCTCGTTTCTTCCAATTATCCGAGGGTTTGGCATTGTTATCGACCCTCGATAGTGAAAAGATGTTGAAATACTCTCTACATGATTTAATCTAAGAAACATTCAAAATTTATCCAATCTACCACTAAATATTTGCCGTAACGACTTCAAGGCACCCAAATTACGAAAATGACCCTAACATCAATTTATCTTGGAATCTTCCAAAAATATTGATAATGTCATTAGGAACTTTTATATGCGTTTCCAGGGCCTATAAATTACGAAAACACAATATCCCCGGGGTGTCCGAAATATAAAATATCTCCAAAGTTACTTTATCTCAAAATGTTCAGAATACATTGGAAGGCGCTCCATAAGATCGGGGTATCTAAATTACAAAAATATCCCCGTGCAATATCAATAGTGATCTTCATAGTTCATTGCAAAAATATTCATCTCTTTTTAATTCGTCGCTGTGGCAGAATATCAAACCAACAACTTCACATTTTTTGTTATGTCTTTGCAATACTGTGAAATCAAATAGAAATGAACTATAATCAACTCAAATGTCTTCAGTCTGAAGACTCAACTCCGACTCCACCAATCAATTAGAAAAGAACCATCGTGCTCCAAACATGTAATATTATGAGCACATTGAACACAAAGCCATGAAACCATAATCCAGATGTCAAAGTGTTTAAATCATTATTTATCGTGATATAAGAAAATAAAACCGATAGAAAACTAAGATAATCTTCTTTCCATCAAGTGTCTGCTAAGTTCCCATTGTTATAAGAAGAGACCATAAATTCCCCGTAAAGAACAAAGAAATTCTATATTTCCTCTTCGTAATATCGAATTCTCTTGCGTTTCCAATAATGAAGGAAGTCTCTATTTTCTCGAAACCTTAATACTTGTATAATATAACTCGACCTTGATTGCTATAATTATCGTAATTTTGACAATAACGATTATAAATAAGAAAATCTCTGCCATCAATAATATAATCTTATGACAAATCCAATAACATATAGGAAAATCCATGTCATCCATACGACAATTTCATGACTATTCTGATCATAAATTAGAACATCAACTCTAACACTTGCATCTCTCGGAGGAGACAAATTGTCTTTTCTATGCATCCAAAACAAATTCACTTCATATGTAATCTTTACCGAGAGTTTCCGACTATCCATTAAATTCTTTAATAATTAAATAATTCTCTGTTAAGGTGGTGATAACGAACTCAGGATGATAATACATACGAGTCACATAGTAAATCATTCAGAAGATACCATAAAGAATACCAACATGAAAAGATTAGCATATTATCATAAAATCCGCATCATCCCAATCCAAAAAATATAGAAATCCATCTTCTTTGGATTATATAATTTCAAATCCGAAGTAAATAAGATCAATCGATCTACATGTTCCATAACGAAGAAAGTTCATAAATTTAAATAATATGTCTTGATAAATATGTATAAATATCATAACGATCCAATAGTGACATAATTAAATCCATTACAGAATTCTTAGATAACAAATTCTGAAAAATCGGAAGCAACATTGTTATATTTCCGCCGATAATTCGAACATTGAAATAATTACAGAAACTCATCTCCACCGTTGAGAACGTAGAACAATGTGTCCTTAATAATATACGTAAATTTCAGAATAATCTAACCGTGAAATAAAGCATGTCTTATAGAATATCATAACTCAATATTGCAGTAAACTCAATCTGAAACTTTAAACGTTTGTCGTTAATTTAAAACTGAAACAACATTTAAAATCGATCTCCACCGTCTAGAACATTTACATGTACGTCTAGACTAATATATATTAATTTCAGAAACATCCAACGGTCCAATTATGCAAACTGAATAGAATATCCGAACCGCGCATTATTATAGGATTAGAAATAACAACCATATATTCGGATAGTAATCTGAAATCTCAATGTGCCAAAAAACTGATCTTCAAAAATCAGAGGACTGAAAGATATGTGTGAAACCATGCTAAAAACTTTCAGAACGATCCAAAGGTAAAACAATGAGATTCGAATCGAAATTTAAGAATTACATATAGTAGAAAAAGCAAATACGAATCGTTCTAGACCAACGTTAAGTCGAAAATCCAAACGAGCATAAAATTCGATCTTCACCGTTCAGAACTGAGATCCATATGTGTATAACAGTATACAAAAATTTTAGATCAATCCAACGGATAAATATTTAGAAACACACTGAATACTAAAGCTGCGCTGAATCGAAAATATATTCGCGTTTTCCATCCAAAACTCCGGGTAAAAACTCAATGGGATTAAAAACGTCCCCACAGACGTTTTTACGGATAGGGGTCGAATGAAAAAGGAATACGAAAGCAAGAAGTAAAAAGACACTATTTTTGTAGGTGGAAAACCTTTCTATAAACGAAAGGATAAAAAACCACCCCGGTCGTAGCCTTTGAATCCACTATAAATGTCAAATTCGTAGATTTACAATAGAAGAACATGAGGTAGAAAACCAAAGAAAAAAGATCGTGTTTTGATGGCCGTAGTCGTAGGTTTCCCGGGCGAAAAAGAAAAGAATAGCGGCCTCCTTCTTAGGTCAAGAATTTCAACTCTCCTCCTTAACACTTTAACCATGTTTATATAGGTGATTTGTTCAGCCCAATTATAACTCACTAGGCCCACCAATAATGGAGTCCAATAAATAATGACCCATTAATATCTAAATTATGCACATAGGTCCAGTAAATAAGTAACCTGATCCAAATACCACGATAAGCTATAAAGAATGTCAATCATCAAAATATCTCGATCTGCTTCATTTCTCAACTCCGGAATGACTATATAAAAATATATGTGTCATCGAATAATAAATTTCCCAGGGTGATATCACACTCGGTTTTACCAAATTTAGAATGTGATTTGTATGAATATTATAAGAATCATTTTTCACACAGTTACACATTTTCTAGGTGTGATGATTTTGATTTCAATTAAACTTCAATTGATGTTGTGAAAACATGAAAACATGTCGTTAGAACAAAGAATAACATGGATATAATTTGATTTATGTGTTTAAGCTATATTTTGAATGCTTATGACATGAAGTCATTTTGTTATGACTTTCACGATCATTCCGTTTTCGAACTTACTTTTTTTATATATACAATAAGTATTCGTGATGTTAGCCTTTATTTATATTGTATATACTTGGTTTTAAAAAGTTTACAATGAGATTTGTATTAATATGATATGCCTAATTTTTCACATATCTCCACATGTTCTCGGTGTGATGATTTTGATATCAATTAAACTTGAAATGATGTTGTTAAAACATGAAAACATGTCGTTAGAACAAAGAATTGTTTGGTTATACCTTGATTTATGTGATTAAACTATAGGTTAAATGAATATGACATGAAGTCATGTTGTGATGACTTTTACGATCAATCCGTTTTCGAACTTACTTTTTTTGTATATTGATCTTGTGTTAAAATATTTGTGGTGTTTTTGATCAGTCATATTTTTTTTTTTTTTTTTTTTTTTTTTTTTTTTTTTTTAAGACACGAGAAATTACGAGGTTGGGCCCACAATGTGTGGGCTTACGTCCTGGGGAGAGCGAAGCTCTACCTGGATGTTTCACTATGATAATAATGTCACAATTACAAAATATATCTTCTTTCTGACAAAAGTAAGTAATGTAGTCTCGATCTGGGACAAAAAATGAGCTCGATATTGGAAACCGACGCAAAAGTGCAGAAATCACTATTCACTGGAAATATTATCGCGAAAATAGCCCTTTGTGTGGAAATTATCGCGGATTTGGATCCAATTGGAACTGTCGCAGAAAATACTATTCACACTGAAATATTATCGCGAATTTCCAACTCAATAGAAAATTATCGCGGATTTGAACCAAAATCACTGTCGCAGAAAATACTGTTCACACACAAATATTATCGCGAAAATGGTGTTGCATGTAGAATTATCGCGATTTTTATGGCCTTTGAATATATTGTCGCGAATCTTAGTACTTAGGGAAATTATCGCGAAAATGATACCGGGAGTAACTTTATCGCGAATTTCGAGACTGAAGGTTTTTTTGGATTNAATCTCGTCTAAAAATGTTATTGAATGTTTATTTATGATCAGTCAATTTTTAATTACTCAAAATTTAATGATGTGAGGACACGAGCGATATACGAGGTTGGGCTCAGAATGTGTGAGCTTACGTCCTCTAGAGGGCGAAGCTCTACCTTGGTTTCCACTATAATAATCAAAGGATACAAGTATAATGATGTGATAATAACAATCCAGATGTGATATTACCCGGGTATATTCCCTTGTTTATCCTTACCCGGGGGCTCGTCCGACGTGGTTATTGGTATCTTCGGTATTTTCATATTTTTATCGGATGGCAATCCCAAGTGGTATTCTCGCAATTCTGGCACGCCGGGCCCCGTATAAAGCTTCTGTAAGCATTTTGAGATGTTTCGGGTCATTTCGGCCAAGGACGGAGCCAGGGGTATTTTCGTAATTTGCCACCCGGGAGCGCACCGGTCGGGTGCAATGATGTTATGCGGCTGCGTATTCACTATTTGGAGGCAAATAACTGACATACGAGGTTTTCGGGAATTTTCTAATCGTATTTCCGACTAATATCTTGTCCGGGATTGGTTCCCGAAGCTTCGGGATCAACATGGCGTTTGTTATATTATAATTGGATAAAATTTAATTATTTTGGGCTTAGTGGAGTAAATAGGCTTATGGGCTCAATTAAGTGGAGTTGGGCTGGATTTCTCTATAAATACAAGGTCCGGTGCACTTGGACGGGGTTCGGACTTTTATCACACTTCCCAAGGCAGAACCTGACTCTTGACTCACGACCAAACGCTCTTAGTCACGCCCAATCGCACTTAGCCGCGATCACCTGTTCAGACCCGCGATCAGTCGCCCACTCGCGACCAAATAGCATAGTCGCGACCAATGGTTCCCTCAACCAGTCGCGACCAGTGAGTACCCGCGACCAGTGGTTCCCTCGCGCCCAACCGTGTTGGTCGCGACCAGCCTGCCTGCCTGGAGTGTTCACTCGCGTCCAGTGGAACGCGATTGCAGTTTTGATCGTTTATCGAGCCGTTTTTGCCCGTATTATCATTATCACCTCATTGTACTTGTATAGAAGGACAACCGACCATAAGAAGGGATGAGTGTAGGGTAGAACATGTTCTATATTTAGGAATTGACGTTAATCTCGTCTAAAAATGTTTTAGAGAGTTTATTTATGATCAGTCAATTTTTAATTACTCAAAATTTAATGATGTGAGGACACGAGCGATATACGAGGTTGGGCTCAGAATGTGTGAGCTTACGTCCTCTAGAGGGCGAAGCTCTACCTTGGTTTCCACAACATAAGCTCACACATTGTGGGCCCAACCTCGTATATCGCTCGTGTCCTCACAACATAATATTTCGAGTAATTTTTAAATTGACTGATCTAAAAATAAACACCCAAAATATTTTTAGACTATATCAAGATGAAAACGGCTCGAATAATGGTCGAAAACACATCGCTGCACCCAAAAGGAGTGCAATCGCGAGTTGTGGTCAACAACTCGCAAATGGGCAATAACTCGAGAACAAGATCAGGGTGATAACTCGCGAGGCAGACCGGGGTGACAATAAGTCGCGAGTTCCTGATGCAGAGCGATAACTCGCGAGTATGACAATTGGTCGCGACTACGTGCAATAAGTCGCGGGTGCGGGATGAAAAGCAACATGTCGCGGCTAAGGCAGAAACAAGTCACGAATGGCTACGATCAAGTGATGAGTCGCGACTCTACAGTGTGCAGAGAAGCAATACTTTTCCTTGGGAAGCGTGATAACAGTCTAAACCCTCCAAATGCGCTGGGGCTTGTATTTATAGAGAAATCCAGCCCAACTCCGCTTACTTGACCCCATGAGCCCAGTTTACTTCACTTTGCCCAAAACACTTAAATAACCTCTAATTATATTGTAATTAATGCCACACAGTTTTGAAGTTTCGGGAACCCATGCCGATCGAGATTTTAGTCGGAAATACGATGAGAAAATACCGGAAAACCTCGTATATTATTCTTTGTCTCCAAGCAGCGAAAACGCAGCCGCATAACGTGGTTGCACCCGACCGATGTGCTCCCATGTGGCAAATTACGAAAATACCCTTGGCCCCGTCTGGGACCGAGATAACCCAAAACATCTCAAAACGCTTATATAAAAATACCGAAAATATTACATAGCCACGTCAGACGAGCCCCCGGGTAAGGATAAATACAAGAGAATATACCTGGGTAATATCAATAGTCCCATGATTTTCATATTCAGATTTTGAGTCATAAACCATATATGATCAGCTCGTCCCGGAAGCCGATTATCGTTCGGGGGTCCCCCTGGAGAAACGCTTAGTACGGTTGAAATCCTCTCACCAATACGATCGTTTTGACACTAAGAACGCCAGATTCTGAGATCATGTGAGAATTTCGGGATTTTTTTACTCGGGATATCAACTCTATAAATTCCATGTACGCCCTTCATAACTCATTTTCCCATGCGGAATCCTGAGCACTCGCGAGTTGTCGTAACATTGTGCCATCCGCGAATTTTTGAAACAACTCGCGACTCCTTGTAAACATCGATAACTCGCGAATACTGTACCACCCGCGACAAAACCTCGATAACTTGCGACTGCCAGACTTACTTTTTAACAACTCGCGAGCACTGTACTACTCACGACGTATCTGCAATAACTCGCGACTACGGACTTGAACAGTAATTCTCGCGACCTTTTGCCAACAACTCGCGAGACACTTACTAAAATTTGTAAAAATAAATTTAAAAAATAATTTTGAACTAAATTTCCAATGACTTTAGACAGCAACGAATCCTCGAGCTATGCCACTTCATCCTCAGATAATTCGGACTCCTCATCCGGTTCGGGGAGTTTCGATTCGATCACGGCCCCTTTTCCTTCCTGCCTTTCCACCTTCAATTCTCACATTTTCGAGAGGATCGCTCGTCTCGAAAACACCCTCGGCCCTCAAAGCTCCGCGGTTAAAGCTCTCAAATCCATTAACCAACCTTATAGCATGCATGCTCGGAAGTGGGTATCGGTCATTGAACAAAATCATCTCCCTTCCGACTGCGTCTTATACCAACCTGAGCCCACCGACCGCCTTTTGACTCCTCCGTTCACCACCCACACTATTTGACTTGAATACCTAGAGTATGGCCTTCGTTTTCCACTTCACCCTTTCGTTGTAGAGTTGCTCACGCATCTGCAAATTCATCTTTTCCAACTAAACCCTAGTTCGATCTCTTTTGTCATCGCCTTCATAATATTCATGGAGGTGAATTGCATTCATTTGACCATACACCTTTTTTTCCAAATTTTTCACATTAGTACTGCTATCAATTTTGGTGCCCAAGGTTGTATATTTTTCCGCCCGAGGCACAAGACAAGTCCATTCCCTTTTTCTACTCCCCACTCCAATCACGACTGGAAGAAACACTTCTTTTTTGTTTGTGGTGTGGGGGCTACGAGGCTGTCTCCTCTGAGTCTTCCTTGGCGGTTCCCTGTTGCAGGGGAACCATTTTTTCCTGAAGCCTACGGCCCCATTCCTTGGACGACCCTTCTGAGACCCCTGAGGAAGGCACTCCTAGAATGCTCTAGGTCGAATGGTGTTGACTGGACCGTGAAGACCTTATTCTACGCCCCGATCCTAGTTGCTTTCAACCTCCTTCCGGGCCCTCCCCATTTTAGTAGAGAACTACTAGGTATCTGAAACGCATATTCATATCGGGGCTAACTTGATAACTCTTCTTTGATAGAAAAGAACCTTAGGAACTTGATTTATACTTGCTTTAAATTTCCACTTCTCGTTTCTCACCTTACTTACTTGTCTTGCATATAAAATAATGGCTCCAGCTAAGGACCAAACAAAAAGGGGGGACCGGCTGAATTTCCTCCGTGATATAGTTGTGGAGGATGAAGAGCTTATCTTTGAGGCGCCAC
The DNA here is from genome assembly GCA_009725065.1 of Utricularia reniformis. Taxonomy (NCBI): domain Eukaryota; kingdom Viridiplantae; phylum Streptophyta; class Magnoliopsida; order Lamiales; family Lentibulariaceae; genus Utricularia; species Utricularia reniformis. The sequence continues at coordinate 86,694 of RWGZ01001083.1, forward strand.
CGAGGGCTCGGAACCGAACTGCTGCGGCCGAGCTGGCGTCGAGTTTACAGGAAGTGACGTCCCCGATTGGGAAATAAGACACGCCACTCCACCACCACAATCTGCTGCAACGATGGCCAATCTCGAGCCGGAAAATGAGGAGCCGGCTGCAGAACTTACTAAGAGTCCCGATGACCTAATCCCCCTGTCTCGGCGATTAGAATATGCTATTGAGGAGCCCACCCACAATGAAGGCATATACGACTTTGCCGAAACATTAGTGGATATCATTGGGGACGATGAGGAGGGCGAGATTAGTGAGGACAAGCCGATGGACCCGGTGGTGGAGGAAGTGTGCCAAGAAACCCGTCCGGAGGGAGAAACCAGCCAAGGCACACGTCCGGACACGGGGAAAAGACCGGTGGAAGATCCCACCGTCCTTGAGGTCGCAGAGCCCATCAAAAAGAGTGGTTAACCGCCAAATTCATCGACGCCTTCCGTATACACGACATCCCAAGATTAACAGTTAAGGAATGGCTCGATATGGGATGTCGGGCTGTCTTTGTGTTGATAAAAGATGGACTCACCTTTCGAATTCCGAGAGGTGACAATGTATCGAATCGGCAAGCCCTGGCATATTTGGAGCGGAACCCAGAGTTGCCGCCTTGTGGTCGAGATGACCACACGGTGTTTACCGACGTTGGTCGGTTAATGAGTCAGACAGCGACGATGCGTCGCTCCATTGGGGAGGTTCGTTGCGATACTAGCAATTGCTTCCCTATAACTTTATCTTTCACGTCATATATACTAACCATTCTTGTTTTCATTTCAGATGGAGAGGACAATAATCGAGTTGGGCACCGCAGCTGCAGTAGGGGAATACTGTTATCTTAGGCATTCAGAGCTCGACTCGTCGGACATTATTGCGGAGCAGACGAAGAAAGCAGCGGAGAAGCTGATGCAAAATCATCGAGATAAGCATGCCCAAGAGATGGCAGCACTCCAAGAAGAGCACAGTAAGGCGATCGAATCTCTACTTCGAGCTCATCGCAGCGAGCTAACGGAGAATTCCGCCTTTCATATCGGGCAAAGGCATACCTTAGAACAATCCATAGAAACCCTCAAGGTGAACGAGAAGTATGCACCTGACAAATTCAAAGAGAACCGAGAGCAAACTGAGGAAAAACAGAGGAAGGCCAAAGAGGAAAATGCGGCCGATAAGAAAGCTCTCGGGAATGCCACGGAGAAGGTTAAAGAGCTAAGAACAAGGAATGAAGGCCTCAAATCCATCAGTGATCGACTCCTGGAACGAATCACCAAGCTGCCGTCTTAGATTAACGACTGCTTCCAAAAACTGATATGGGAGTACACAGTACACTCCCCTACATTTCAGAATCTGGGGGCGTTAGCTAACGCCAAGTCGAATGTCATGTACTTCTTTAGAGGGAGTGTCCAGACGCAGAGAATCCTGGGCATATCCCTGACAGCTGAGGAGAGAAAGAAACTCGACCCCAAACTCACCGGGAAGTTCGAGCCTGTACCTGGTGAGGACATGTTCGATTGCTTACAGAATCCATTCGGGACGCTACAATTTAACTTGGACGAAGATCTTCACCAACAACTCTATTCGGAGGATGTCGAAACAGAGGAGGGCCCATCCCCGGATATATTTACGAGGTTGGCTACTTTATTTCCGGAGCCAATGGGCCCCCTCGTGGCGGAGCTCCTGAAAGATGATGAAGTGATGGCGGCGTATGATCCCCAAATATATACCCCCGCTAGTGTGGCTGGAGCTCAGGAGCGCCACGAAGATGAAATGGCGAGGTTCGCCTTTAAGAAGTTGACCACTGCGGGGTCTCAAGAAAAAGGCGTCAACCTTCCATCATCCCAAAAGATAAAGCTAGTGAAAAAGAGTCCTAGCGGACCTAGTGAAGGTTCAGGCTCTCAGAAGAAGAAGAAATAAACTTCCACATATAGTTTCTTCACTTCTGTATTCTCTCCCCATTTTGTATTCCCCATGTATATATAAAATTTGATTTTGTTTTCCTTTCAATTTCTCACTGCAATTTAATAATCATACAATTCTGAATAATCCATCTTCTCTTGTTTTCAACTTAATTTCTTGCAACGTTCACCGGGGGGGGGATAGCTCTGTATACTTAGATCATCCGAAGTTAGCTCCCCCAAAATAATAGACCTCTATACAAAATTTGATAAGAGGTAAATAATATACTGATGTTCCTCGAGTCATATTTATCTACCAAAATAAATATAATATTTTCTGCCAACTCCAAGTTGGCATAAGAGTCCTCAGTGTAGCGGGGCTTGAATGAATCCGCGATAACTCAGTAGGCGAACGCCCCTTTTAAACGAGTAGGTATTTGATCTTGAGATTGCTCTACCTTTATCAATATATCTTCGCCCCGGTATATACTTGCACCCGGGGCCATAAAATTATCTCGAACCATTCATAAAACGGTGTCACCACTTACTCGGCCCATCCATAAGACAGCGCCACCACATTCTTGACCCGTCCATAAGACGGCGTCACCACTTACTCGGCCCGTCCATAAGACGGCGCCACCACATTCTCGACCCGTCCATAAGACGATGTCGCCACTTACTCGGCCCGTCCATCAGACGGTGCCATTGCACTCTCGACCCGTCCATAATACGGCGTCATTCAGCCAGCCAATAAGACGGTGCCAGGCGGAATTGGACCAGCCTCCGACGAGGGCGTGACCCTCGTCAGCGTGTCATGGAGGAGTTAGGTATATACTTGCACCCTGATTTGCCACGGAAATATGCTCGGTTCTAAGCCGGCTACATCACAATAAACAGGCCTCTTAACATATTCCAACAGTAATTATGTATAGACGATTCTACCGTGGACAGGATGACTCATCATGTTCAAAATATTTTGATGCAGTATCTAATTCGACGAGATTGAAAATGATCGACTATAAGATAGGTGGTACATTGAATTTCTAATCTAACCTATTCAATTTATTCCATCCTCCTTCGTACTAAAATGCAATGGACCTACTCCCACCGTACCAGTCCCCTAGTCGATTGAATTCATGTCGTCAAAAAAGATACTTCTACCGGAGACACGCCTCAGAGCCATATACTAAAGAGAAGGGGCTGAATCCGGTAGTGGACCTCGGTGATGTCCGATATGCCCACATCACAATATGCAATTCATCCACCCTAGAGCCTTTGGATTCATCTATTCGTGTTTTCAGCTGTTGCAGGATAATACGGTTGATAACCTCTGTAAGCTCGTTCGTTTATGGGTGTGCCACGGAAGTCAACCGCTGTTCAATTCCATAATTCTCACACCATTCATTAACCCTCTTTCCAGCAAATTGCGTTCCGTTATCTGATACCAAAATCCTTGGAATTCCGAATCGACATACAATATATCTCCAAAGGAAACTAATAACTTCCTGTTCCTGAACTCGCGATGCAGCCTCAACCTCTATCCACTTAGAAAAAAGTTCCACAGCCACAATACAGAATTTCTTTTGTCTAGGTGCCTTCGGAAATGGTCATAAAATATCGATGCCCCACGTATCGAAAGGACATGTTTTTAGCAGAGGCTTCATACTAGCTCTTGGTATATGATGGACATTCGAGTGGAACTGACAAGCAGAACAAGTCCGAACAAAATTCACACAATCTTTTACCAGCGTTGGCCAAAAATAACCGGCCCTCTTTACCTTATTTGCTAAGGATCGACCTGCTGAATGATCAACACAGTCCCTAGCGTGAACTTCTTCTATAACGGCTTTATTGAATGAAATGCACTAACACCTGGGCCTTTATTGGCCGCCTGGAGATATACTCTATTTGATACTGCCCTAACTCGATATTCCACTTTGCTAGTCTACCAGAGACATCAATCTTTGATAACACGCTTCGGATAGGCTGATCTGTCAAACTTGCAATATGATGCCCTTGGATATAGTGTCTTAATTTCCGCGAGGCGACTATCAGAGCTAATATGAACTTCTCTAGATCTGTATATCAGGACTCTGCGCCCTGCAATTCCCTGCTCACATAATATATCGGTCTATGTTCCTTATCGCTAAGTCTGACTAAGGCAGCACTCATTGCCTCTTTGGTCACTGCCAAATATAAACCCAACGGTTCCAATTTGATACTGCCTTGTGATGGGGGAGACATAAACGGTGGTTTACTCATATAGTCTTTCAAACTCTCAAAGGCTCTGTTACATTCATCGTCCCAATACAAAAGATTCGTCTTACGCAAAACCTTAAGAAATGGCAAACTTCTCTCTGCAGATAGCGAAATGACGCGATTCAATGAGGCCAATCTCCCAGTTAGCCTTTGAACTTCCCTAACAGTCGCCGGAGGAGTCATTTCTTGGATAGCTGTTGTCATGTCAGGATTCATCTCAATTCCTCTTTCAGACACCATAAAGCCGAGGAACTTGCCTCCGTTCACACAAAACGCACACTTAAGCGGATTCAATTTCATCCTATACTTTCTCAGTATACCAAAACAATCATTCAAATACTAAATGTGGTTATCCCCATGTTTACTCTTTATCAATACATCGTCGATATAAACCTCCAAAGACTTTCCGTTCATATCTTTGAACATCGAATTCATTAAACGTTGATAGGTGGCCGCAACATTTTTCAACCCAAATGCATAACTCTATAGTAAAAAATGCCTTTATTTGTCATAAATGAAGTAAACAACTTGTCCTCACAATGCGTAAAAATTTTATTATATCCTTTAAAAGCATCTAACATACTAAGGAATTTAAAGCCACATGCCACATCCACCATCATGTCAATGGCCGGCAGCGGATACGGATCCTTCGGGCATGCTTTATTCAAATCAGTAAATTCAATGCAAACTCTCCAGCCATTATTCGACTTTGGGACCACCACTGGATTCGCGACCCAATCCGCATATCTAACAGGCTCTATGAATCCTACCTGCAACAAACTTTCCACCTCCTCATCAATCGCCCTCTCTTTCTCATGGGAAAACTTCCTCTTCTTCTGATGAACTGGTCGCACATTTGGGTTAACATTGAGTCTATGAGAATAGACTTGGGGATCAACCCCCACATAATCCTGATAAGACCAAGCAAAAACATCTACGTTACTTTGCAAAAAAGAAATTACCTCCTTCTCAACCTCTTGTGACAACTCAGAACCGATTGTCACTGTATTTTCCGGGTTACCGGGGAATAAGGGCACTGTCTTGATTCCCAGAGGTTCCATCTTCATATCGTTTTCCTTAAACTTCCTAAGTGACAGTCCGTCATTTGCATCAATAACTTCATCGGACGAGAATTCCACCATACAAACGGGTACCTTTGCATTGGATCCATCCATAACACTTATACACATCACATTATAACAGGAGCGCGGCAGCTCTTGAACTCCCTTCATCCTCCCAACCCATAACGGTGTTGGAAACTTCATCATCAAATGTGGTTGGGATACCACAGCTCCAAATAGGTTCAAACAACTTCTCCCAAGAATTGCATTATAGGGGAGTATAGGGAGGTCCACCGCCACAAATTCAACCATTAAAGTCCTTGATATTTCTAGATCTCCCAAAGTTAACGACAGAAAAACAGATCCCTCTGCAGCGACAACACTATTATTAAAACCAACTAACTTTGTATGTACGGGCTGGAGCTGGGTGGTTCCTTTCAAAGCCATCTGCTCAAAGGCTGCAAGAGTCAATATATTGGTAGCAGCTCCGGTATCTACCGGCACTCGAGAAACAAGATGATTAGCAATAATAGGAGAGACAACCAACGCATCGTCTTGTGGGGAGAAAACCCCAGATAAATCCTCATGTCCGAAAGAGATTGTCATTCTATCCAAATCTGTTAACTGGACCGTGTTAACTTCCATGAAGCGCCCCTTCTGGTGTAGTGCCTAATAAGAACGTTTACGGGCACGGTTCGAATCACCGACGCTTCTTCCCCCTGCGATAGTCATAATGTTGGGCCTAGATTACCCCATCTCAGTTGAGAATTCTCAACATTCAATATCGGTTGGCCCGGGTCGATGCCAGCTGGAGGAGGAGGTAGTGCTTGCTGATTTGCAGGGGCTGGTGGGTAAGCATCATACATGTACCATTGCTGATTTCTTTGCGGCTGATTTCTGCAGCGACCACGATAGTGGTTTCCTCTTCCTTCGTCTCTTTGATTTTGTCTACCACCATTAAAGAATCCTCTCTGGCCGCCTCCTTGACGCTGGCCATGCTGTCCTCCATATACACGTCCTCTCATGTTTGACCGCGGCGCATCGGCTTTCGGGGGTTTAGGTGTTGTCCCCATTGGGACACTTATATCAATCTTTCCCAGCTTAGATTCGGGCACAACCTCCACATTATTGATCAGTTCATCAAGCTAACCCAACTCTAGCAACCTTTCCACCTCAGACATTAATTCCCAACAATCATTTGTTGCATGTCCAAAACTCCGATGAAAACGACAAAATACTTGAGACTCGTAAGTCCCCGGCGTTAGTTCTTTCAAAGGAGGGGGGTAACGAAGAGATCCACCCTTCTTTTGTTCGATTATGGCAAAAATCTGTTCATAAATGTATGTGGGAAACACTCTCAACTTAGGTTTCGCAGGTGGGACAATCTTGTCCAGCCCACGACTTGCAACAATATTATGAGATCCATACCCCCGAATCTCGATCACTCCGTGATCCCGCAAGCCTTCATCTTCTCGGATGTATTGTGTTAATCTCAATGCCAAATCCTCCATACTTTCCGGGGGATCCGTATTCAAAAAGTTACATAATGGGTGTCCAGCTAGAATAAGCTGGAGTACCCCAACCTTCTCACTTACAGTAATCCGAGGTATCTTCCTACACTCGTCCTCAAAACGGGGAATAAAACCCAACATCCTTTCTGAAGAATCATACCGCAACGCGGTCAAAGATGTAATAGACTTTATTGGCGTATTGAAAGGTGCGAAAGCTGAATTATATTGATACTTAAAGTCCTTATATGAAACAATCGACCGCCTCGGTAAACGATTAAACCACCGAAGGGCTGATTCCTTAAGAGAAGCGGCAAAAACAAAACACATGGCCTCGTCACTGAAATTCATCAAACTCACATGAATCTCCAAATTCGATGTATAAGTGTGTGGGTCAGTCGTCCCGCGATACTGTGGAAGATCCTTAGGCAATTCGATAAACTCCGAACGGGTGGCACTAATAATTGCCGTGGAAAACGGAGATAAAGCATTTGAAGTGTTCCACGGACTTTGCAAAACTTCGATCGACGGCAGAAGTTTTCCTCGACCGCCAGTGGTCTCATTAGCCCTCTCATTCTCAGTATAATCTCCCTCATAAGCTGAGCTCTGATGAGTATCCCGGGTATGCTCCCCGTACACTCGTCTCCTTTCATGGCCAAGAGTCAGGTTGGCCTCCAATTGGTTCATCCTGGCCTCGTTTTGTTCCATCTTGCCGCTCATCTCCTTAAACTTCAACTCTATCAACTCTCCGATATTTTGTAGAGTATCGCTCTACTCTCCGGTTGCTGCAGTATTCGCTCGCGGTTTCGGAACATGATCAGTATCTTCCTCCGCCACCTCGTCATTATTGGGTTCCGGGGTGACATTGTTCCTATGGATTTACCTTTGGGCCTCAATTTGCTCTAATTGAGCGATTAAAGTATGCCTTCGCTCTTCCAATTCTTCATCGGTTTCTGTTTGATCAGCAGATCTAGAACGTGCAGGTGGCGAAAGGCGGGCATAATTACGGACTGCAACTCGGCCAATTCTCGCAAATTCATAATACTTAGATAAACACTTACGTTGAGGAGGATAAAAACTAGGTGCCCTTCCGGATGAAAACCCGCTCCAGGAGGGTCAAACAGTGACATTTTGAGCGGGGGGCTCCTCCAGGACTGACGATTGAGCCCTCGGTAACGCAGCAAATCCATCGTTCGCCCGAGGATTTGGGTCTACCTCAATCTGTTCATCGAAACATCTTCATCAGAATTCCGAGTAAACATGATAACAGAAATCCAAACTCAGCAATAAAGCTCTCAAAAGGGATAAAATCTCGGGTCCGCATGTACGGTGACAAATTTATCTAGTCTAAAAATGTTTTTGAATGTTTGTTTATGATCAGTCAATTTGTAATTAATCGAAATTTAATTGTTGTGAGGACACGAGCGATATACGAGGTTGGGCCCACAATGTGTTAGCTTACGTCCTCGGGAGAGCGAAGCTCTACCTTGGTTTCCACTATAATAATCAAAGGATACAAGTACAATGTTGTGATAATAACAATCCAGATGAAAACGGCTCGAAAAACGGTCGAAACACTTCGTTGCACCCAAAAGGAGCGCAGTCGCGAGTTGTGGTCAACAACTCCAGAATGGGCAATAACTCGCGAACTGGATCAAGGCGACAACTCGCAAGGCAGACCGGGGTGACAATAAGTCGCGAGTTCCTGCTGCAGAACGATAACTTGCGAGTATGACAATTGGTCGCGACTACGTGCAATAACTCGCAGGTGCGGGATGAAAAGCAACATGTCGCGGCTGAGGCAGAAACAAGTCACGAATGGCTACGATCAGGCAATGAGTCGCGACTCTACAGTGTGCAGTGAAGCAATGCTTTGCCTTGGGAAGGGTGATAACAGTCTGAACCCTCCAAATGCGCTGGGGCTTGAATTTATAGAGATATCCAGCCCAACTCCGCTTACTTGAGCTCAGTTTACTTCACGTAGCCCAAAACACTTAAATAACCTCTAATTATATTGTAGTAAATGCCACACCATCTTGAAGTTTCGGGAACCCATCCCGGTCGAGATTTTAGTCGGAAATACGATGAGAAAATACCGGAAAACCTCGTATATTAATTCTTTGCCTCCAAGCAGCGAATACGCAGCCGCATAACGTCGTTGAACCCGACCGATGTTGTCCCGCGTGGCAAATTACGAAAATACCGCTGGCCCCGTCTGGGATCGAGATAACCAAAACATCTCAAAACGCTTATAGAAGCTTTATACGGGGTCCAGCGAGCCTGAATTACGAAAATACCTCCTGAGAACGCCTCGCGATAGACATATAAAAATATCGAAAATATTACATAGGCACGTAGGATGAGCCCCCGTGTAAGGATAAATACTCAAGAATATACCCGGGTAATATCAAAACTATAGCTTAAATGCTTATGACATGAAGTCATGATGTTATGTCTTGCTTGATCATTCTGTTTTCGAACTTAATTTTTTTGTATATACAACAAGTATTCGTGATGTTATCCTTAATTTAGTTCGAATTTACTTGGTTTTATCAAACTTATAATTTGATTAGTATGAATATGATATGCTTCATTTTTCACATAATTACACATGTTCTAGGACTCATGATTTTGATTTCAAATAATCTTGAATTGATGTTGTTCAAACATGAAAACATGTCGATAGAACAATGAATAACTCGGTTATGCCATGATTTAAGTAAATATACTACATTTTAAATGGTTTTGGCATGAAGTCATGTTGTTATGACTTTCACGATCATTCCGTCTTCGAATTTACTTTTTTTGTATATACAACAAGTATTCGTGATATTAGCCTTTATTTAGTTTGAATACATGTGGTTTTACCAAATTTAGAATGTGATTGGTATGAATATGATATGCCTCATTTTTCACTTAGTTCCACATGTTCAAGGTTTGATGAATTTGATTTCAATTAAACTTGAATTGATGTTGTTAGAATATCAAAACATGTCAATAGAACAAAGAATAACTTGGTTATTGATCTCGTCTAAAAATATTTTGGGTGTTTAGTTTTAGATAAGTCAATTTATATTTTACTCGTAATTGTATTGTTGTGGAGACACGAGCGATATACGAGGTTGGGCCCACAATGTGCGGGTTGACGTCCTCGGGAGAGCGAAGCTCTACCTTGGTTTCCACTATAATAATCAAGCGGTACAGATACAATGAGATGAAAACTATAATACGGACGAAAATGGCTCGAAAAACGATCAAATCTGCAGTCGCGTTCCATTGGACGCCAGTGAACAGTGCAGGCAGGCAGGCTGGTCGCGACCAACGTGATTGGGCGCGAGTAGGTCACTGTTCGCGGGGAGTGATGACTGGTCGCGACTGGCTGGCAGGTTGGTCGCGGCTGGAAGGCTGGTTGGTCACGGCTGGAAGGCTGGTCGCGACTTAGTGGGTTTGGTCGCGACTAAGTGGGTTTGGTCACGAGTCGACGGTCAGGTTCTGCCTTGGGAAGCGTGAAAAAGTCCGAACCCTTTCTCAATGCCTTGAGGCTCCTATTTATAGAGAAATGCAGCCCAAAACCCACTCACTTGAGCCCATAAGCCTATTTACTCCACTAAGCCCAAAAATACCAAATTGCAATATAATAAATACCATGTTGAGGACGAAGCTTCGGGAACCACTTCGGACAAAATATTAGTCGGGAATACGATCAGAAATTTCCCGAGAACTTCGTATATTGGTCCTTTACCTTTAGATAGCGAATACGCAAGCACATAACATCATTGCACCTGACCGGTGCACTCCCGGGTAAAAAATGACGAAAATACCCCTGGCCCGGTACGGGGCCGAAATGACCCGAAACATCTCAAAATGCTTGCAGAGACTTTATATGGGGCCCAGCAGGCCAGAATTGCGAGAATACCACTTGAGAATGCCATCCGATTAGAATATGAAAATACCGAAAATACCAATAACCACGTTGGACGAGCTTCTGGGTAAGGATAAATACAAGAGAATATACCCGGGTAATATCAATAGTCCCCTGTGTTGTGGTTAGAAAACCAGGGGTGTCAACAGTCGACCGGTTCGTTACAAGACGAACTCGGTTATGATTTGTTTATGTGTGGAGAAGAGTTAACGGTTTAGAGGCATAGAAGGCAAAAAGGATTTAGAGTGGAAAACCTCGGAAGCGAGGAAAAAACCACTTGACTAAGGGCGGAAAGAAAAGCCCTTAGCCCTTCCAATAACCAAAAACAGGATCATACAATGCATGTTTTCAGATCAATACCAAGGGGGACCACAAAACGCTTCGAAAATAAATCGAGAGGAGCTGTGAAACCACGGATGTGGGGAGGAAGAACCAGGAGGATCCCAAACTTCTTCCGTCCTTTCTTTCTGATTCAAAAAGGCTCTCCCTTTTTTCGTTCTCTCAGCGTCCTTTTTATACCTGCACAGTACTACGTGCAGTAGGCCGTCGTTTTGTGCTTGTCCTTTGCCAATAGGTCGGCTAACGCCAGGCGGATCAGCCGCCGGAACTGGCTCTACAGTGGCTGCACGGCGCTTAGGCCTTACGGCGCTGCCAGCCGGCTACTCTTTGGCCTTTAGCGGCTTGCTCCCATGACTGGACCATAGTCCTGACTGATTTGTCGTGGCTCGCTATCATACAGGACGATCGGAAATGGCCCGAGGGGGAATCTGCAGCTAGTGGACCGAACGGTCTGACGCTTCATGGGAGGTTGGGTCCCACACCTTGGGACCGATCGCCTAATATGCCCGATCGGGGCAGCCACACAAATGGGCCTTCCTTTAATTTGACCTCCAAGCTTGGTCCACTCGCTTGGGCCGCCATAGCTTGGGATGGTTCGGACCCTGTTCGGGGTACCGGGTTCCGATGGTCTCATCACCCTGGTTTTCAGATTCAGAGTCTGAGTCGTAAACCATATATCATCAGCTCGTCCCGAAAGCCAGTTATCGTTCTGGGGCCCCGCCGAGGAAATCCTAAGCACGGTTGAAAACCTCTCGTCGATACGATCGTTTTGATACTAAGTACGTCAGATTCTGAGCTCGGGTGAAAATTTCGGGATTTTCCGTCTCGGGATTCTGCCCCTATAAATACACTGTTCGCTCCTCACAATTCAATCTCTCGCACGGAATTCTTATCTCTCGCGACAAATCAACTCTCGCGACCAATCGCCTCTCGTGACCAATCGTGTTACTGTACCACTCGCGACCAATCAACTCTCGCGACCAATCGCGTTACTGTACCACTCGCGACGAAACTTAGTAAGCCGCGATGAATCGTATAACTTAAACCAGGACTGTGCTACTCGCGACAATAACTCGCGAGAACTGTACCACTCGCGACGAAACTTCACTGGTCGCGACTCGGACTAAAAAATTGTAAAATTAATTTCAAAAAATAAATTTGAATTTAAATTTACCAATGTCTTCCAATCGCACCGAATCTTCGGGGTCTGCCACCTCATCTTCAAACCATTCGGACTCCTCATCCAATCCGGGGAGTTTCTATTCGATCTCAGCCCCGTTTCCTCCTTGCCTTTCCACTGTAAATTCTCATTTTTTCGAGAGGGTAGCTCATATTGAAAACACCCTATGCCCTCAAAATTCCGCGGTTAAAGCTCTTAAGTCCTTTAATCAACCTCATAGCATGCATTCACGGAAGTGGAGATCTATTCTTGAGCAATATTATTTCCCTTCCGACTGTGTGCTATATCAACCTGAAACTAGCGATCGTCTCTTGACGCCTCCTATCACCACCCATACTGTCTCTCTCGAACACTTAGAATGTGGCCTTCACTTCCCTCTGTTAGGTGTGGAGATCGATATTGATATCGATCGGTTACACTTAGACAAGGACCGATTGGCAATGTGGTCGATCGGGGCACACATGGAAGACGGGATGGTCGGTATTGGTACCGATCGGTCGAGGACCGAAGTACGCAATACCGAATGTAACAAAAAGGACCGAAGCAATCGGTAGAGGACCGATGGCACGTGACCCGAAGATATGAGATGGAGGCAATCGGTCGAGGACCGAACTGAGATATGGTGGGGCTCATTAGTCAAAGATATCGGCAGTTATGGAAAGAGATATTGAAGGAAATAATATCATATCAAATCAGTATATATGGACGCATATATATGATTTGATTATGAATAATCATATATGGAAATATGATCAAATATTAGGAATATTTGTTTATTACCTTAATATCTCAACCACCTCATCTATATAAAGGGGTCTTAGGGTTCATTGTTAAATACTCCAATACTCTTGTATTCCGGATTTCCTCTTCGTGTGTGTGTGTTGTAATCTTCTCAAATGATAGTGAATTTGGCCGTTTCCGCCGGTCACGTGGTTTTTTCCCTTTCCGGGTTTCCACGTTAATTTCTTGTGTCGTTGTTTTCTCTTTGCTTNCCCTTTTTCCACCCGGATCCGTTCTGCCCTTTTCGTACGTATCTTTTCCTCTTTGGAACTTATCGTTCCCTTCATCAGGCATGCCCTTCCTTTGGCGAATCGTGTGCTAGGCACGTTGCCGGGTTCGGTCGGACGGTCCATCTTTCCTCACCCCGAGTCTTATTACCATTTATCTCTTTCGTTCGTGTCTTTTCTTTCATCTTTATTATCCCAATCCCATTCCCTAAGCCTGAACCTTCCCTTATTATATTGTGTTTACTCCGCTTACTGTTCGCTTTAGCTTGTTATAATCTTTCCATGCTTCCCTGCATTTCGTAACAGGTCTAAGTTATTCGAATTATGTGATTACCGTAGACCCTTATTACCTTATTGTTAACTATGTGATTACCGTAGACCCTACGTGTCCTTTTCCTCCCACGATCCGACTTTGAGCCGAAACGAAAACACTCGAACTTGGTATTTCCGCGATAATACACTTCTGCCTTGAAATCCGCGATAATTCTACACTGGGACCAAAATCCGCGACAATTCTACACTGGGGATGAAATCCGCGACATTTTCATGCTATGCACAAATCCGCGATAATTTATGCTATAACTGGAAAACCGTGACAATTTCACACTTCGTGATTTCCGCGACAATTTTGTTCATCCTTATTTCCGCGACAATAATTGCCAGGCCAACTTTCCGCGATAATTTTCCACTACCATATTTTCGCGATAATTTTACTTCTTCGCGGCAATTTTTGAATTTTCGTGTCTGAATGATAATTAACTCGTTTTTGGGCCTACTCACCCCTATTTATAGACATCCTAACTTTTCTAATTCACACTTTAACCCCTCCTTCCTTTGCTTTTTGACCCTCCTTTATCTTTTTCTTTACTTTTCTATTTTTCATTTCCTTTTACGTTCTTTCGTTCCCGTACCCCTCGTTATTCCCTGTCTAAACTTTACCGCTACACTCCCTTCTATTTGCTCCATCATACCTTTTTCCTGGCTATTACATCCATGTTGTTAAAACATGAATACATGTTGTTAGAACATAGAATAACTTGGTTATACCATTATTTATGTAATTAAACTATAGTTTAAATGCTATGTCATGAAGTCATGTTGTTATGACTTCACGATCATTCCGCTTTCGAACTTTGTTGTTTTGTATATACAACAAGTATTCGTGAAGTTAGCCTTTATTTACTTCGAATACACTTGGTTTTACCAAATTTACAATGTGATTTGTATGAATTTCATTTGGCTCATTTTTCACATAGTTCCACATGTTCTAGGTGTAATGATTTTGATTTCGATTAATCTTGAATTCATGTTGTTAAAACATGAATGCATGTTGTTAGAACATCGAATAACTTGGTTATACCATGATTTATGTGAATAAACTATAGTTTAAATACTATGACATGAAGTTATGTTGTTATGACATGCACGATCATTCCGTTTTCGATCTAACTTTTATTGTATATACAACAAGTATTTGTGAAGTTTGCCTTTATTTAGTTTGAATACACATTGATCTCGTCTAAAAATGTTTTAGAGTGTTTATTTTTAGATCAGTCAATTTTTAATTACTCGAAATTATTTTATTATGAGGACACGAGCGATGTACGAGGTTGGGCCAACATTGTGTGGGCTTACGTCCTCGGGAGAGCAAAGCTCTACCTTGGTTTTCACTATAATGATCAATGGTTACAATACAATGATATGATAACAACAATCCAGATGAAAACGGCTCAAAAAACGATCGAAAACACTCAGTCGGGCTCGAAAGGCTCGCAATCGCGAGTTGTGGTCAACATCTCGCGAAATATACTGTACCAGCAACAAGTCGCAAGACAGGCAGGGAAGCAACAAGTCGCGACTGCGTGCAGCAGAGCGATAGCTCGCGGAATATACTGTACTAGCAACAAGTCGCGTATGCGGGATGAAGAACAATAAGTCGCGACCCAGGCTAGGAGGCAGGCAACAAGTCGCGGCTAAGGACGAAAAGTCGCGACTCTACAGTATGCAGAATAATACTTTGCCTTGGAAAGTGTGATAACAGTTTAAACCCATCCAAATGCACCGGGACTTGTATTTATAGAGAAATCCAGCCCAACTTCACTTACTTGATCCCATAAGCCCAGTTTACTTCACTTGGCCCAAAACACTTAAATAACATCCAATTATAATATAATAAATGTAATGCTGATCCCGAAGTTTCGTGAGCCTATCCCGGTCGAGATATTAGTTGGATATACGATGAGAAAATACCAGAAAACCTCGCAAATTAGTTCTTTGCCTCCAAGCAGTGAATACGCAGCCACATAACATCGGTGAACCCGACCGATGTGCTCCCGGGTGGAAAATTACGAAAATAACCCTGGCCCCGTCCGGGGCCGAGATAACTCAAAACATCTCAAAACGCCTACAAAAACTGTATACGGGGTCCAGCGAGCCTGAATTACGAGAATACCCCCTGAGAATGCCTTGTGATAAAATATGAAAATACCGAAAATACTACATAACCACATCGGACGAGCCCTAGGTAAGGATAAATACAAGAGAATATACCCGGGTAATATCAATAGTCCCCTGCTTTTCAGATTCAGATTATGAGTCGTAAACCATATATCACCAGCTCGTCCCGAAAGCCGATTATCGTTCGGGAGCCCCGCCGAAAAAATCCTTAGCATGGTTGAAATTCTCTCGTCAATACGATCGTTTTGACACTAAGAACGTCAGATTCTGAGCTCGAGTGAAAATTTCGGGATTTTTCGACTCGGGATTTCACCCCTATAGATTCCCTGTACGCCCATCATAACTCATTTTCTCGCGCGGAATCCATTGCACTCGCGACTTATCGCAACTCGCGACTTATCGTAACACTGTGCTATCCGCGACTTATCGTAACTCGCGACTACTGTACCAACCGTGACGAAACGTCGATAACTCGTGACTTCAGAAACATTTGCAATAACCCGCGAGCACTGTACCAATCGCGACATAACTCCCACAACTCGCGACTAAGGACATAAACAATAATTCTCGCGACTTTTCGTCAATTACTCGCGAGACACTTGATAAAATTTGTAAAAATAATTTCAAAAAATAAATTTGAATTAAATTTACCAATGACTTCCGATCGCACCGAATCCTCGTGCTCCGCCACTACTCCATCCTCAGATCATTCGGACTCCTCATCCGGTTCGGGGAGTTTCGATTCGATCACAGCCCCTTTTCCTCCCTGCCTTTCCACCATTAATTCTCATTTTTTTGAGAGGATCGCTCGTCTCGAAAACACCCTCGGCCCTCAAAGTTCCGCGGTTAAAGCCCTCAAATCCTTTAACCAACCTTATAGCATGCATGCTCGGAAGTGGGTATCGATTCTTGAACAGTATTATGTCCCTTCCCACTGTGAACCCACCGACCATCTTTTGACACCTCCGATCGCCACCCACACTATTTCTCTTGAATATTTAGAATGTGGCCTTCGTTTCCCTCTTCATCCTTTCCTCGTAGAATTGCTCTCGCATATACAAATTCATCTTTTCCAACTGAACCCTAATTCAATCTCTTTTGTCGTCGTCTTCATAATATTCATGGAGGTGAATTGCATTCCTTTGACCATAGACCTTTTCTTTCAAATCTTCCACATTAGTAATGCCGTTAATTTTGGATCCCAAGGATGTATATTTTTCCGCCCGAGGCACAAGACAAGCCCGTTCCCTTTTTCTACTCCCCACTCCAATCACGATTGGAAGAAACACTTCTTTTTTGTTTGCGGTGTGGGGATACGAAACTGTCTCCTCTGAGTTTTCCATGGCAGTTCCCCGTTGAAGGGAACCATTTTTTCTGTAGCCTACCGCCCTATTCCTCGGACGACCCTTCCGAGACCTCTGAGGAAGGCATTCCTCGATTGCGTTAGGTCGGACGGTGCTGACTGGACCGTGAAGACCTTATTCTACGCCCCGATCCTGGTTGCTTTCAACCTTCTTCCGGTCCCTCCCCATTTTAGTAGAGAACTACTAGGTATCTTAACCGTATATTCATATCGAGGCTAAACTTGATAACTCTTCTTTGATAGGAAAGAACCTTAGGAACTTGATTTATACTTGTTTTAAATTTCTACTTCGCGTTTCTCACCTAACTTACTTGTCTTGCATATAAAATAATGGCTCCAGCTAAGGATCCAACAAAGAAGGGGGACCGGCTGAATTTCCTCTGTGACATACTTGCGGAGGATGATGAGCTCATCTTTGAGGTGCCACCGGGGACTCGGAACCGAACTGTCGCAGCCGAGTTGGCGTCAAGTCTACAAGAGGTGGCATCCCCGACTGGGGAAATAAGACGCGACACTCCTCCAACACCACAATCTGCTGCAACGGTGGCCAATCCCGAGCCGGTAAATGAGCAGCCGGCTGCAGCAATTACTGAGAGTCCCGAAGACCTAATCCCCTTGTTTCGCCGATTAGAGTACGCTGTTGAGGAGCCCACCCCCGATGAAGGCATATACGACTTTGCCGAAACATTAGTGGATATAATCGGGGACGACGAGGAGGGCGACATTAGCAAGGACCAGCCGATGGACCCGGAGGTGGTGGAAATATGCCAAGAAACCCGTCCGGAGGGAGAGACCAGCCAAGGGACCCGTCCGGACAGGGGAAGAGACCGGCGGAAAGTCCCACCTCTTGGAGATCGCGGAACCCATCAGAAAGAGTGGGTTAACCGTCGAATTTATCGACGCCTTCCGTAAACATGACTACCCGAGACTAACGGTTAAGGAATGGCTCGATATGGGATGCCGGGCCGGCTCTGTGTTGATAAAGGACGGACTCACCTATCGAATTCCAAGAGGTTACAACGTATCGAATCGGCCATCCATGGCATATTTGGAGCGGAACCCAGAGTTGCCGCCTCGTGGTCGGGATGACCACACGGTGTTTACCGACGTTGTTCGGTAAATGAGTCAGACCGCGACGATGCGTCGCGCTATTGGGGAGGTTCGTTGCGACACTAGCAATTACTTCCCTATAACTTTATATTTTACGTCATATGTACTAACCATTCTTGTTTTTATTTCAGATGAAGCGGACGATAATCGAGTTGGGCACCGCAGCTGCAGTAGGGGAATACTGTATGCTTAGACACTCGGAGCTTGACTCTCCAGATATTATTGGGTAGCAGACGAAGAAGGCGGCGGAGAAGCTGATGCAGAATCAGCGAGATAAGCATGCCCAGGAGATGGCAGCACTCCGAGAAGAGCATAGCAAGGCAATTGAATCTTTGCTTCGAGCTCACCGCAGCGAGCTGACGGAAAATTCAGCTTTTCAAATCGGGCAAAGGCACGCCCTAGAGCAATCCATAGAAACCCTCAAAGTCAATGAGAAGTACGCACAGGACAAGTTGAAGGTGATCCGAGAGCAAACTGAGGAGAAAATGAGAAAGGCCAAAGAGGACAATGCGGCCTATAAGAAAGCTCTCAGGAAAGCCACGGAGGAGGTCAAAGAGCAAAAAACAAGGATTGAAGGCCTCCAATCCATCACCGATCGACTGCGGGCATGAATCACGAAGCTGTCGTCCTAGATTAACGACTGCTTCCAAAAGTTAATATGGGAGTACACAGTACACTCCCCTACTTTCCGGAATCTGGGGGCGTTAGCTAATGCCAAGTCGAATGTCTTGTACTTCTTACGAGGGAGTGTCCAGACGCAGAGAATCCTGGGCATATCCCTGACAGCTGAGGAGAAAAAGAAACTCGACCCCAAACTCACAGGGAAGTTCGAGCCTATACCAGGTAAGGACATGTTGGATTGTTCACAAGATCCGTTCGGGGCGCTACATTTTATCTTGGATGAAGATCTTCACCAGCAACTCTACTCGGAGGATGTCGAAACAGAGGAGGGCCCATCTCCGGATGAATATAGGAGGTTGGCTACTTTATTTCCGGAGCCAGTGGGCCCCCTCGAGGCGGAGCTCCTGAAAGATGATGATGTGATGGCGTCGTTTGATCCTCAGATATATCCTCCCGCTAGTGTGACTGGAGCTCGGGAGCGCCACGAAGATGAAATGGCGAGGTTCGCCTCCAAAAAGTTGGCCACCGCAGGGCCTCAAGAAAAAGACGTCAACCCTCCATCCTCCCAAAATATAAAGCTGGTGAAAAAGCGCCCCAGTGGGCCTGGTGAAGGCTTAGGCTCTCAGAAGAAGAAGAAATAAACTTCTAATACTTTAATATCTTCACGTTTCTTGTAATATTATAACAACGAAAAACTTTGTTATACCATGATTTAGGTGATTAAACTACAGTTTATGTACTATGTCATGAAGTCATGTTGTTATGACTTGCACGATCATTCCGTTTTCGAACTTAGTTGTTTTGTATATACAACAAGTATTCGTGAAGTGAGCCTTTATTTAGTTTGAATACACTTGGTTTTACAAAATTACAATGTGATTTGTATGAATTTCATTTGGCTCATTTTTCATATAGTTCCACATGTTCTAGGTGTGATTATTTTGATTACAATTAAACTTGAATTCATGTTGTTTAAACATGAATACATGTTGTTAGCACATAGAATAACTTGGTTATGCCATGATTTATGTGATTAAACTATAGTTTAAATGCTATGACATGATTTCATGTTGTTATGACTTGCACGATCATTCCGTTTTCGAACTTAGTTGTTTTGTATATACAACAAGTATTCGTGAAGTTAGTCTTTATTTAGTTTGAATACACTTGGTTTTACAAATTTACAATGTGATTTGTATGAATTTCATTTGGCTCATTTTTCATATAGTTCCACATGTTCTAGGTGTGATGATTTTGATTTCAATTAAACTTGATTTCATGTTGTTATGACTTGCACGATCATTCCATTTTCGAACTTATTTGTTTTGTATATACAACAAGTATTCGTGAAGTTAGCCTTTATTTAGTTTGAATACACTTGGTATTACCAAATTTAAAATGTGATTTGTATGAATTTCATTTGGCTAATTTTTCACATAGTTCCAAATGTTCTAGGTGTGATGATTTTGATTTCAATTAAACTTGAATTCATGTTGTTTAAACATGAATACATGCTGTTAGCACATAGAATAACTTGGTTATGCCATGATTTATGTGATTAAACTATAGTTTAAATGCTATGACATGATTTCATGTTGTTATGACTTGCACGATCATTCCATTTTCGAACATATTTGTTTTGTATATACAACAAGTATTCGTGAAATTAGCCTTTATTTAGTTTGAATACACTTGGTATTACCAAATTTAAAATGTGATTTCTATGAATTTCATTTGGCACATTTTTCACATAGTTCCACATGTTCTAGGTGTGATGATTTTGATTTCAATTAAACTTGAATTCATGTTGTTAAAACATGAATGCATGATGTGAGAACAATGAAAAACTTTGTTATACCATGATTTATCTGATTTGAACTATTGTTTGTGTAATAGCCGAGAAAAAGGTACGACGAAACAAATAGTAGGGAATGTAGCGGTAAAAGTCTAGACGAGAGATAATGAGAGATACGGGAACGAAAGAACGTAAAAGGGAACGGAAAATGGAAAAGTAAAGAAAAAGAGAAAAGAAGGGTCAAAAGTAAAGGAAGGAGGGGTCAATGTGTGAATTAGAAAATTTAGGATGTCTATAAATAGGGGCAAAGTGGCCCAAAAACGAGCTAATCATCATTAAGACCCGAAAATTTGAGAATTACCGCGAAGAAGGAAATTCTCGCGAAATTTGGCCTCCATGTATTTTTATCGCAGAAATTTGTATGAAGAAATTGTCGCGGATTTCATGTGAAGAGGAAATTGTCGCGAAAATGGAACATGTGTAAATTATCGTGGATTTGATGATGAAGAGAATTATCGCGGATTTCTTTGGAGAAGAGAATTGTCGCGGAAATTAAAACGTGAGTAACTTTATCGCGAAAAAGCTCTCAAGTGTAAAATTATCGCGGATTTGGAGTTTCAGCATAGAATTATCGCGAATTTCGAGGAAAGAAGTAAAATTATCGCGGAAATACGAAGTTTAAGTGTTTTCGTCGCGTCTCGACGTAGCATCGTGAAAGGAAAGGAACACATAAGGTCTACGGTAACCACATAGCTAACGATAGGATAATAACGTCGAAATTCGAGTAACTAAAACCTATTACGAAATGCAGGAAAGCGTGGAAAGACTATAGCAAGCGAAAGCAATGGTAAGCGGAGTGAACACGATATATTAAGGGAAGGTTCAGATTTAAGGAACGGGATTGGATTAATAAAAGAAAATAAATGATACGAATGAACGAGATAAACGATAATAAGACTCGGGGTGAGGAAGGATGGACCGTCCGACCGAACCCGGCATCCTGCCTAGTACACGATTCGCCAAAGGAAGGGCATGCCTGATGAAGTGAAGGATAAGTTCCAAAGAGGAAAAGATACGTACGAACAGGGCGGAACAGATCCGGGTGGAAAAAGGGGTAGCGCCTAAGTACCCACCCGGGGAAGGGATGCATTTGGCCCGTCGAGTCATCCAACAGCTAACGGTTGGCTTGGGCGGGACATGCACTGAGCATGTTAATCTCGGCAAAAGAAAAGTTAATGAATGATGGAAATGATAAGGGTAAAAGAAGAGGGAAATAAGAAAACGGTTAAGTGAAATGGTTCATGTGTGTGTGTATGATGTAACTAAGAAGTAAGAAAGATAATGTGTAGTGTGTGTGAAGTTTCCTTTAATAGATTGTGACCGCTTTACAGATTTTGTAGGTGACGCAGGTGAGATATGATAGGGACGGGAAAGGAGGTCGTCGGTTGTACGGTAATAGAGTCCGGTCTTTCGGAGAACACTCTAAATTATGCAGTCGTACTTTAATGTTTCGAACTATGTTTTAAATTTGCTTCCGAATATTTC
Source organism: Utricularia reniformis (assembly GCA_009725065.1). NCBI lineage: Eukaryota > Viridiplantae > Streptophyta > Magnoliopsida > Lamiales > Lentibulariaceae > Utricularia > Utricularia reniformis. Next base: position 108,784 of record RWGZ01001083.1, read on the forward strand.
CGTTTTAATTATCATGTTTTAACAAAACAAATAGGCCCAAATTAGGGTCGTTACAGTTTATGTGCTATGACATTAAGTCATGTTGTAATGACTTGCACTATCATTTCGTTTTCGAACTTACTTTTTTTGTATATACTACATGTATTCGTGATGTTAGCATTTATTTAGTTTTTTAATACAGTTGGTTTTAATAAATTTACAATGTGATTTGTATGAATATCGTGTGGCTCATTTCTCACATAGTTCCACATGTTCTAGGTGTGATGATTTTGATTTCATTTAAACTTGAATTTATTTTGTTAAAACATGAATACATGTTGTTAGAACATAGAATATCTTGTTTCTACCATGATTTATGTGATTAAACTATAGTTTAAATACTTTGACATTAAGTCATGTTGTTATAACATGCACGATCATTCTGTTTTCGAACTTATTTGTTTTGTATATACAACAATTATTCGTAATGTTAGCCTTTATTTAGGTTGAATGCACTTGGTTTTACCAAATTTACAATGCGATTGGTATGAATATCATTTGGCTCATTTTTCACATAGTTCCACATGTTCTAGGTGTGATGATTTTTATTTCAATTAATCTTGAATTCATGTTGTTAAAACATGAATACACGTTGTTAGAACAAAGAAAAACTCGGTATAGGTGTGATGATCTTGATTTCAATTAAACTTGAATTCATGTTGTTTAAACACGAATACATGTTGTTAGTACATAGAATAACTTGGTTATACTATGATTTATGTGATTAAACTATAGTTTAAATGCTTTGACATGAAGTCATGTTGTTATGACATGCACGATCATTCCGTTTTCGAACTTATTGGTTTTTTATATACAACAAGTATTACTAATGTTAGCCTTTATTTAGTTTGAATACACTTGGTTTTACCAAATTTACAATGCGATTGGTATGAATATCATTTGGTTCATTTTTCACATAGTTCCACATGTTCAAGGTGTGATGATTTTGATTTCAATTAAACTTGAATTCATGTCGTTTAAACATGAATTCATGTTGTTAGTACATAGAATAACTTGCTTATTCCATGATTTCTGTGATTAAACTATTGTTTAAATGCTATGACATGATGTCATGTTGTTATGACTTGCACGATCATTCCGTTTTCGAACTTATTTGTTTCGTATATACAACAAGTATTCGTTATTTTAGAATTTTTTTAGTTTGAATGCACTTGGTTTTACCAAATTTACAATGTGATTTGTAAGAATATCATTTGGCTAATTCTTCACATAGATCCACAAGCTCTAAGTGTGATGATTTTGATTTCAATTAAACTTGAATTCATGTTGTTAAAACATGAATGCATGTTGTGAGAACAATGAAAAACTTTGTTATACCATGATATATCTGATTAACTTATAGTTTATGTGCTATGACATTAAGTCATGATGTAATGACTTGCACTATCATTTCGTTTTCGAACTTACTTTTTTTCTATATACAACAAGTATTCGTG
>RWGZ01001083.1:111534-170959 GCA_009725065.1 Utricularia reniformis
AGAAAAGTTAATGAATGATGGAAAGGATAAGGGTAAAAGAAGAGGGAAATAAGAAAACGGTTAAGTAAATGATTCATGTGTGTGTGTATGATGTAACTAAGAAGTAAGAAAGATAATGTGTAGTGTGTGTGAAGTTTCCTTTAATAGATTGTGACCGCTTTACAGATTTTGTAGGTGACACAGGTGAGATATGATAGGGACGGGGAAGGAGGTCGTCGGTTGTCCGGTGATAGAGTCCGGTCCTTCGGAGAACACTCTAAATTATGCAGTCGTACTTTAATGTTTCGAACTATGTTTTAAATTTGCTTCCGAATATTTCCGTTTTAATTATCATGTTTTAACAAAACAACTAGGCCCAAATTAGGGTCGTTACAGGAAGACTCATCACGTTCAAAATATTTTGACACAGTATCTAATTTGACGAGTTTGAGAATGATCGACTATAAGACATGTGGTACATTGCGTTTCTAATCTAACTTATTTAATTTATTACATCCTCACTCGTACTAAAACGCAATGGACCTACTCATATCTTACCAGTCCCCTAGTCGATTGAATTCATGTCGTAAAAAAAAATACTTAAAAAATTAGAGTGTGACCACAAAAAAGAGGGGAAATTTTTATTTTCAAAAAGATCGATGAGTCACGTCTATACATAATACTTGCACAAATTGGAAATATACCAAGTCCGTGGCAGCTCCTCCCCGCTCATATTTGCGATTTTGTACGTTCTTTCCTTCACTACGGCCGTTACTCTGTACGGTCTTTCCCACTTTCGATCCAACTTGCCAACATGCTTCGAGACTTTCACTTTCTTAAGAATCAAGTCTCCAACTTTTAACAACATAGGTCGAACGCCTTTGTCGTGCTTCTTATCCATCCGCCTTTTACATACCTCCATTCGTATGGCAGCTCTATCACGGATATCATCAACACAGTGAAGGTCCAACTTTCCCATATCCTCATTCAACACCTCGTCATAAGCGATAACTCTTTCTGATAAAATGGTCACTTCTACCGGAGACACGGCCTCAGAGCCATATACTAAAAAGAAGGGGATGAATCCGGTAGTGGACCTCGGTGATGTCCGATATGCCCACATCACATTATGTAACTCATCCACCCAAGAGCCTTTGGATTCATCTATTCGTGTATTCAGCTGTTGCATGATAATACAGTTAATAACCTCTGTAAGTCCGTTCGTTTCTGGGTATGCCACGGAAGTAAACCGCTGTTCGATTCCATAATTCTCACACCATTCATTAACCCTCTTTCCGGCAAATTGCGTTCCGTTATCTGATACCAAAATCCTGGGAATTCCGAATCGACACACGATGTACCTCCAAATGAAACTGATAACTTCATGTTCCCGAACTCGCGATACAACCTCAACCTCTATCCACTTAGAAAAATGTTCCACAGCCACAATACAAAATTTCTTTTGGCTAGGTGCATTTGGAAATGGTCCTAAAATATCGATGCCCCACGTATTGAAAGGACATGTTGTCGGCAGAGGTTTCATACTGGCTCTTGGCACATGATGCACATTCGAATGGAACTGACAAGTAGAACAAGCCCGAACAAAATTCACACAATCTTTTACCAGCGTTGGCAAAAAATAACCGGCCCTCTTAACCATGTTTGCTAAGGATCGACCTGCTGAATGATCACCACAGTCCCCAGCGTGAACTTCTTCTATAACGGTCTTTGCTTGTACTGGGGGAAAACATCGAAGATATGGGCCTCCGAAATTCTTCTTATACAGCTTATCATCCACATAGACAAAATTCGTAGCTCTTTGCATAGTCCTTCGAGCCTCACCTTCGTCGGTGGGCAATTCCCTCTTGATTAAATAATTTACGATAGCATCCTTCCAAGATGGTTCGTCGGTTACGGCATCCAATAAAAACCACGTTTCATTCGAAAGTTCCAAATTAGCCACCTCGGCTGTATGTTTCTCCGCAGGACTGATAGAGGGCTGGTAATGTATCATAGTTGTTATCTTTGACTCATCCGAGAGTTTTAAAATTGTCGCCGCCTTTGCAAGACCATCTGCACGAGTGTTTTCATCCCTTGGGATATAGGTAAGCGTGAATATCTTAAGATTTTTAGCCGCCTCTTTCAGCTTTTCTAAATACCTCCATAAATGGTTCCCGTTGGTGGCGTAAGTATCTGCGAATTGGTTCACCACTAATTGCGAATCGGAATGAGCATGCAAACGGACGATTCCAATTTCCACTGCTAAATTAATGCCAAATATTAAGGCTTCGTACTCGGCTACGTTGTTAGTCGCGGGAAAGCGCAACTTCACAGCATACTCATGTTCTTCACCAGACTTCCTTTCCTTAAAATAAACACCGATACCGGCTCGCCCGGCAGAAACTTATCCATCCACAAAAGCATCCCAATACTCCTGAATACCCAATTCTTCCGACCGAGTCATCTCTACTATGAAATCCACTAACACCTGGGCCTTTAATGCTCGCCTGGAGATATACTCTATTTGATACTGCCCTAACTCGATATTCCACTTTGCTAGTCTACCAGAGGCATCAATCTTTGATAATACGCTTCAGATAGGCTGATCTGTCAAAACTGCAATATGATGTCCCTCGAAATAGTGTCTTAATTTCCGTGAGGCGACTATTAGAGCTAATACGAACTTCTCTAGATTAGTATATCGGGACTCCGCTCCCTGCAATTTCCTGCTCACATAATATATCGGTCTATGTTCCTTATCGCTAAGTCTGACTAACGCGAGATCACTGCCTCTTTTGTCACTGCCAAATATAAACCCAACGGTTTCCCCAGTGAAGGAGGTGACATAAATGGTGGTTTACTCAGATAATCTTTCAAACTCTCAAAAGTCCTACTACATTCGTCGTCCCAATACAAAGATTCGTCTTACGCAAAACCTTAAAAAATGGCAAACTTCTCTCCGCTNCTAAGCTAACCCATTTAAGTCAACATGTTGGCTGAGTTTGGCTAACGCTCAAACCCAACAGATCAAATCATTAACGGATTGAAATATAACATCAATTCATTGGATCAACCCATATTGATCAGTGGATTTAATAAGTTGAAAGAGTAACCTATTGAACTAATATATATTTAGTTCTAATAATTAAAATATAAATATAATTATTTTATATATATCTAAAGATAAATTAGTAATTTTATATTATTATAACAATATAATTTTAAGAAACACTTTAATAAAATAACTATCATCTTATTTATAATTTAACTATCATTCATCTTATTAATACTTCAAGTTCAACGCACAATATTTTTTAAAAAAATAGACCCAAAAAAACTCATCATATCATTGAGAATTGTGATCATCTTAACATAGAAAAATAGCGATCATTTTTAAAAATAATGATATGATAGCAATTTATAACTTTTTTTAAATTTAAATAATCAATGGACATTAAAAAAATGATAATAATTAATTTGTTGAGGTTCGGTGGCGAGGGCCGGGAGTCCTGATAATTCATCCTGCGAAGAACGAGTCTTCTTCACGCTTTGGTGAAAATAGACTAACGCGGAGAAGATCGGGAATGATTTCTCCTTTGTGCTTCGCTTGAATCGTTTATATCCGTATTGACGTCTATCTACAGTGATTAAATTATTGACGCGGTTTCAGGATTGGGGGATCTTATCGTTTTTTCTCTTTATTATTGATAATTGCCGTTTGAAAGAGGTCAAAGATGTTTAACCGATTATTCGGAAAGCCTAAACAGGAGACAAATGCTCTGGCGACGCTGGAGAAATTAAACGAGGTATGGTTATTGATTTTGATACAAAATTCGCCTAAATTAATTTGTTGGGCAATTCATTTTGTTTATGAATATTTCAAGGCTTGTGTTTGAATGATTTGTAGACTCTTGAAATGCTTGAGAAAAAAGAGAAAGTTCTCCAAAAAAAGGCTTCTGATGAAGTTGAAAGGGCCAAGGAGTACACCAGAGCTAAAAATAAAACTGGTATGTTTCGTTTATTAATCAAGCCTTTATGTAAATTCTTGAGGTTTTTCCTTGTATTTTTATCTAGCTGCAATAAGATGTTTGAAGAGGAAAAGGCTTTATGAGCAACAAATTGAACATTTGGGAAATTTTCAGTTGCGGATTCATGATCAGGTTGCCTTTTAAGCATTCCTTCCATGTTTCTTCTGTGAAGTATTTGTTTATTTTAAAACAATTAGCATACCTTGCACTGAAGTTTGTTTATGTTAAAACAATTAGCATACCTTGCAATGAAGTTTGTTTATGTTAAATTTATAGAGTCGAGTCAATTTACGTGGGGAGTGTGCTCGGGTATAACGTATAAGAGGGAGGAGACCAAACCGTAAAAGACTTTGAACAAGTCAATTACTATGGTCCACATTCTCTCTTATAAACCAATCCAAGCACTTTCATTTTCCGATGTGGGACAATAGCCACAATTTCAACACACACCCCTCAAGTCCAACCACTTGACAAGTTGGATTTGACAATTCAAATCGGTGGATTACCAACCGATCAAATAAACCGGACTAACCCCTGGCAAGGTCACTCAGGATTTTTCCGAACCTACTCCGATACCATGTTAAATTTATAGAGTCGAGTCAATTTACGTGGGGAGTGTGCTTAGATATAACGTATAAGAAGGAGGAGAACATTGTAAAAGATTTGAACAAGTCAATTACTATGGTCCATATTCCTCTTATAAACCAATCCACCCCACTTTCATTTTCCAATGTGGGACAATAACCACTATTTCAAAAGTTTATTAAAACGATTAGCATACTTGCACTAAAGTTTGTTGAAATATCCAATCGTCCCACATTGAATTTGGGATAAAATTTAGACTGGTTTATAAGAGGGAAGGTTATCTTAGTCAATGATTTGTTCAAGTCTTTTACGGTGTGGTTTCCTCACTTTATACGTTATATTCGTGTACATTCCCGTCATAATTTCGGCCAGACTATAATTTCAACAAATTTGTGCTGAAGTTGTACTATTTGTAGATGATTATGATGGAGGGAGCAAAAGCTACAACAGAAACAGTAGATGCTTTGAGAACTGCAGCAGCAACTATGAAAGCTATGCATAAGGCAACGTAAGATTGATTTCCTTCGAGTATATGTTTTATTTGCTTTGAGATTATGTGACTGGAAAAGGCCAGAAGTTCTTAAGCTATTGTTCATTTTACGAATGTAGTAATATCGATGATGTTGACAAGACAATGGATGAGATCAATGAACAGACCGAAAACATGAAGCAAATTACTGAAGCACTAGCTACACCACTCGGTGCAGCAGCTGATTTTGATGAGGTTTAGCATTTTTTCCTTTATGTTCATTTTGTTCACATTTTTACCTTCATAGTGTAGAAATTCAGGATTCAATGGGCCGGAAGAATGTAGGTGTAGCCCATTACACAAGAGTAGTAAATCATATTGAAAAGGCTTGGGTTAAGCCAATTACTTGTGATTTCACTCAACTTATAAACTAGGATTTTTGTATTTCTACAATCACTCAAGTCGAATTGGCCTTGGTCTGGTTCAGACTTGCTTCAATATACTTGGTAGTGCTCGAATCATAGATCGATCTATTTTTGTCGCCTAAGCTGATGCACTTTTCTACCAAAGTTTTTTTTGTCTAAATCGGTACGGATCAGCCTGAAACCACTCGCAGCTCCGATACCATGTAGAAATTCAGTATTCAATGGGCCGAGGGCCGAAAGAGTGTCGATATAGTTAGTACATAAGAGAAGTGAATCACATTGAAAAGAATGGACCAAGCCAATTACTTGTGATTTCACTCATCTTATAAACTAGGATTTTTGTATTTCCACGACTTATATGAGATATATTTCAACACATAGGACCCGATTTCTTACATGGTTATTTGGACAGGATGAATTGGAGGCAGAATTAGAAGAACTGGAAGGGGCTGAGCTGGAGGAACAGCTTCTTCAACCTGCAACTAAAGCCCCTTCTGCTGTTATTAGACAACAACCAAAGAAGGAGCGTGAGGATGAACATGATGATGAGCTTGCTGAATTGCAGAGGGAAATGGCACTTTAAGGTCGGTTTCGATACTCCGATATGGTGTTCTTTGGTGTTTTAGATTTAGTGATGAAAATTACATGTTAATTGTGAACATTGTGTAATAGAAAGTGGAGCATGAAGTTGGTGTTTTCTATTGAAGAAAACTGTATAGCCGACGTCAACAACTTGTCTTGTGCTTGTGGATTGGTATTGGTAAGAATTAAGAAGAGAATGCTTTGTTGTTGTGTGTTGATTTGCATTATTATTGTGACACATTCTACTTTATGTCAAAACTTTTTATACTGGTTTCGGGTCAAGATGGAGAAAATGAAGTGTTCAGTCTTTTAAATTTTATAATTTTGGCAAATTTGTTACTTATATTTTGTTATTGCATATATAATCTCAAAACTTTAAAATTTAAGCAAATTTGATTCTCTAAGTTTGTAATATTTGATTAATCAGATAATCAAAGTGGCAAATTGATCCCCAAAATTTGATTTTAATCGAGGATTTCATGTGCCAAAACAAAAAAAATTGGGACTAATTATGTCATACACATTAAATTTTGAAGATTTGTTTTACAAAAACTAGAATAGTGATAAGTTTTGTTGTTTTCGTATTTTGAGGATCAAAATGATTAGTCATACAATTTTGTGGATCAAACTGCTAAAACAATGATATTATAGTGGCCAAATTTTATTGATTTTTTATTTAGATAATATCGGATTAGGATTAGGATTAGGATTAGGATTAGGATTAGGTGTGCAATGAATCAAGATGGTTCCTTAATGTTTTGAGCCGCACCAATCAAAGTTCGATTTTTCGAATTCCAAATTCTATATGATTCATTTTATTGTCAAATTAATGAAATTATATATGATTGGTTCCAGTTCGAATTCCAAATGAGCCATATTGCAAACTTCACTAATAAACAAGTTGAGTATGTGAATTAATAATATTACAACATTTATTTATTTAATAATATAATTTTTTTTATTGGGTTTATTTAGTATAATGGTGATAAAGTTAGAATAGGTGTGTGACCAGTAATTCTATCGTGAGTTGAACGTAATTTAATTTTTACAAATTACAAGTGAGATGGATGTTATCATAAGTAAGCATGTAATATAATGAACTATAAATGCGGGGAACAAAAAATTTAGGAAAGGAATAAGTAGTTCCTAGTCTTTGACACAAGAAAGATGTTTTTTTTTACTGAAATATCCACTGTAAAAGTGAGTATTTGCCAAAATATCCATCTACAGTGTATTTTGACAGATGGATTTATACTGAAGATGAGTATTTTGATAAATACTCACTTTTGCAGTTGGTATTCTATCAAAAGAGCCTAAGAAAGGGGTGTAGAAAATTCCTTTTCTTGTGTCGAAATAGTATTGACTCAATTAGGTATTGCTCTAGCTTCTTTAGGGGTACAATTGTACTTGTTATTCATAGCGGTTCCGAAAATATAAAAATTTAAATTGAACTTAACGTGATTTTTCTTTTATTTGTAAAAATAATATTTTTCATGAAAACAATGCATCCCGCACCTAAACCAAACACAATGGAACTCAAAACTTTTGTTCCTTTGTGGGGCTCAAATGTCTTCCAAATTTAAGTGGGGCTCAAACTTTTGTTCCTTTGATGTTGACATTAATGTTTATAGGTGTTAAAATATGTCAAATTGTCCGACATCGAAATCATATGTCATTTGGATTGTTTATAATATGTATTTTGGACCATTGTAATAGATTTGTTCAAGTTTTTTACGATGTGTTTTTTTTCTTCTTATATGGTATATCAAAGTACACTTGGTACATGAAATCTAAAAATTTAAGGTTAATTTTGTGTACCGGTGAACCACATTGTGTCATCAATAAAGTAAAAGAAGTCAATGGATACGTTAGTGCTATCTTTAGTTGCATCAGTTTGCATGTGTTTAATATTAATTTACTGGTGTAACAAGTAGAGAGATGGTACGGACATACATTTCTTCTAGGAATGTGTATTCTTTTGTATTATATGAGTTTGTTTCTACCTTCTGTTCACCAAACCGCGTTTTGTAAAAATGCACAAAACAAAAGAAAATTACATGAAATATCGGATTTTTGTCGTGTCAAGTGAAACCAGTTGTGATACTAATATTAATGATTTTCTTTTTTTATAACATAATTATTTTTATTCTTTTTTATGCATATGATATATTAATATTTTTATATAAATTATACAATCATTTTATCAAATATTTTTACAAATTCACGACATCACATATAACTATATACAATTATTTTAATAAATATTTCAAGAAACCGTCTCATCTCATAATTGGGACACATCAGTAAAAAATCTGTTCGATTCTAAACTAAATGTTAAAGATCAACAAAAACCGATTCGATCAATTAGAATGAGTCTATTATGCCAAAATTTTGACCCAAAAACCTAAATTTCGGTAGATATTCAATATATGAAGGGAAATAAGAATTTTGCTTATTTACAATTAAATTAAGAAGAAAACTAGTATTTTAATTATTTTATAATTAAATAATATATTAATATTGTAAATATATATATATATATTAAAATCAATTTAAACCAATCCAACCATCCAACTAAACCAATATAAAAGATTTTCCATTCATAAACAATTTAAAAAACCAAGGGCCTAAGCACCTATGCGGGACCAACTCTTCAATTTTTCACATTTTCCTGTATCCAGTCGAATCGAACTCTCCGACTCTTGACACAAAACGACGTCGTTTTGATTTCTTTCTTAATTTGATTTTTGTATTAATCGGAAACGTATCTTATGTATTTCACGTCTTTTTAATGTTGTCGATCTACTTGTCAATTCTTCGTACAAGCGATGATGGATCAAAAAGTGGTTGTTTTTTGGGAGATGGTAGAATCGACGAACGATGTTCATTTTTTATAAGTTAAATTTTCTTATATAATAAATTGATAAATATTTGTAGTTTTAAACTTGACTTTATGCAATTTTCTACAAATTCTAACAAATATTTTTTTTAATTTTGCTTTTAATTAATATTATTTTATTTAATAATACGAACCGAGTCGAAAATCTGACTCTTATACTCTAGACGAGTCGTTTCGCATCGAGTCGGTCGGACGAATCAATGCCGCATAGCTAAGCACAAATCAAGTCCAAATATCTAATAAACCCAATCTCGAAGTATTTAAACTTGCAAATGGAATCACAAGTAAATAAAAATCGAGTTTCAATCGAACAAAATCTAATCCATTTATGGAACCCTATTTTCCAAAGTGATTACAAAATCATGAAGAAAACATCACCATTACATTTCCAAAGCCTCAAAATCACAATCAATACATTATGGCTACCTTGAAAATGTACGTACATATTTCAGCCTCATAAATTGTGCATTCATTCATCTTCTCCTCTTCTTAGAGCTCTTAGTTGTCTCTTGTTTAGAAATCTCAATATTTTTCCCTGTAATCTTTTCAACATCCCCTTCTCCCTTAACTTTAGTTGTACTACAAGAGTTTGTAGTTTTACCAGATTTATTCTCTTCTTTATCTTGTTTCTTATGGCTTCTTGAACTTGTATCCTCATTTGATGCATTACCAGAACCACCTTGTTTACCAGATTTCGATTCCGGCGTACATTTTACGTCTTCTATTGGAGATTCTATATCTTCCCTGAAGATAAAAACGCTCAATAAGATGATGAAATGGAGAAAACAACGTCTTTAGTCCCCAAAACTTGTACAGTTTTGGCAAATTAATCATCGTAATTTGTAATGCCATATTTAGTCCCCGAACTTTTAGTTTTTGCAGATTTGATCATCCAAATTTGTAACATTTGGCAAATCAGACTCCAAAGGTCCCTAAAATTTGATTCTGACCAATGATCTCATTTGCAAAAATGAAAAACTTTGGAACCAAATATGTCATACATGCTAAATTTTGGGGATTGATTTTGCTAAAATGTAAAAGATATGGGGACCAATTTTGCGATCAAAATTGCGTAAATGAGGACCAAATTTGCGTTTCGCCTCATTGAAATGCTAAAAAACTTACATTTTTGGGGAATCCTCCGATTTTCGACGCTTACGTGATGTGCTCAGAATTGAATTTCTCTTCCTCTTCTTTTGCCTGGTACAAGTTATCAATAAGACAGGAGAAGCAATAAATAACAAAACTCCAATTTGCAAGAATCACTTCATTCATTAAGCAAACTTCTAGAAAAAAAATCAAACTTACATATCGGGAGCGTGATCATTCGAATGTTCAACCTCCTTTTCCTATTCAAGTCGTTGTTAGTAACGAAGGATACTAACTATGAGGAGAATGGTTTTAATAAGATTATCGAATTGTATACCTCATCGGAAACCAACTCATCCTTGACATATTCCCACTTCTGTTTCTGGAGATTCAATATTTCCATATCTCCATCGGTATACAACACCTGAAACGACGAATATTTAACTTGATAGAAAAGTTCCTATACATAACCAAAGAAACTGACCTTATGCCTCTTTTTAGCAGAGTCGAAAGATGCAACGACACCCTCGTAAAACCTGAAACGATGATAAACATTCATTCTGATGTTGAGAAGATTTTTAAATGATATCAATACTTACATTTGATCTTTTGGCCACCAAACTTTAATTTTTAAACCAATCAGATCTTCACGATACTCCGTGGATTCTGATCCCTGGAAAAATATTAAGTAAAGACTTTCAGTTTTCAGCATCCATTCATCAACACAACACTAACAGAACAAAAATGTATTAAGCAGTAATTCCAGATGTGAAATCGATTAAATGAATCCCAACAGTTATTAACTACACAAGTATCATTGTCCAAAAAGAAAAAGATCTTCTCATTCTCTATCCAAAGAGAAACTCGAATGACAGGGCGACTCAAGACCATAAAAAGCTCATAAAAAGCATCCTAAATCTTGCAGGTGTAACGGGTTCATTGTCCACAAGAAACAAGCTAGAATAGCATTGTGCCTCATATAACATAAAATGGAAATATCAAGGTTGAAAATCTACTTTTCACAGAGTAGTACAGGAAATTTATACAAGGAGATGGATGGAATGCAGTCATGTTGACAAAATGAAAAAAAGTTTCTTTAAGTTTGGTGCAGTAACACGAATATCAAAAAATAAATCCCAGTGACCATTTTCCTTGAATAATTCATAAATAATAACAATGGAACACTCAATACTCCTCACCAATATAAGATGCAAGAGTTTAAAAGATATGCATCACTCAATATATTGCTATTAATTCTCACGGTTTTTTTTCAGAAATAGCTACGAATGCCAAGGAAAGGAGCCAACCATTTATTTTATTTATAAGTTAAACAATTCAAGAAAAATAAGAGTGGAATAACATACTTTTTCGGTTTCTACAATTTGCTTTCCTTTGCTGTTCATTCGTGGGGTTCTTTCATTGATTACTTCATCCCCTTTTGACTTTGAAAGTGCACTTGATGAACTCTTCTCCTATACCATAAGCAATAATAAAATCAATAAAAGGTGTAAAATGTGATCAGGTTCAAATATCTCAAAGCCATATAGCATGAGTATAGAAATAAGAATAACCTTCACATGATCTTCACCGGTAGATAATTTTGACCTATCCAGCCTCGGCCTCCCTCGTTTACGCTTCTGGACAACTGATTCTGACCCAGCACCACTTGTAGTGCCACCGCCATTTTCTCTACTGTCTTTCATTGACAAGGATTCACCTTCAACCTTAACACTATTAGCTGCAATCCTTTGGTCAACAGAGACTGCCTCAGAATTGCTTGCACTGCCACCATCACTTTTATGTGCACCCTCATCAGCAGAGCCTTTACGCTTGTTGCTTACCTTATCAACTTGCCTTCCCTTAGAACTCTTCTGGTGCTTTCCTTCTGAGAGATTATCTCCTTCAGACACCTTCTGATCATCAGATATGGGTTTCTTTTTAGAACATTCCCTTTCTACGGGACTGCCTTCTCGATCAGACTGAGATACATCTACAATGCTACCTTGAGTAGGCAATGTTGCCTCTACTGCTTCATTTTCGGATGCTTGTGATGGAGAACTCATGATACTTTCTTTCCTTGCTGCAATGGATTTGCCTTGTTTGGAAGATTTAACCACAGCAGGGCAAACACGAACAGAGTCAGTTGTAATTTCATGGCTATCCGGTGTCTTCTTAGCTTCTACGCAATCGCTCTTAGCATCTGGTATCACAGGCCCTTCAGGATCTAAATTGTCCATCTCACTTCCATGTGTTGATTTGGCATTGGACAGATTATTGGATTGGGGCTTTGAAGAAATCACTGCTTGAGTATTTAATTTACTCCTAATTTCATTTGAACCATTACTGACAGCTGACATTGGAGCTCGGGCAGTGGCAAGATTCTTTTGGTGCTGAATTGATTCAGCATTGCCATCCTCCTTCTGTGCTACCAATAACATTAACACGTAGTTTTTAAGAGCAGGTAAAGACATTAGATTGGTCTATATATACTGAAGATAAAACAGAAGCATACCGTTTGATACTTCAAGATGCTTTCATTACTATGTTCCAAAGAAGGCTTTTCATTGCATATTAATGCTACAGTCTCACAATAATCTTCCAAAGAAGAATTTAATGACTTTACAGCTTCCGCTAAGTGTGGTCTAAGCTTGTCTGAGGTGTTTTGGATAATCCTCTCGGCCAAATTCTTTGCAATTGGATCAACCTGTCAAAACATTCTAGGTTATTCATAAAAAATATTAAAAAACAAATCCATAAGTGCCAAGAGATTAACCTCATTGTCCTTTCTTAGAGTAGATAAAATCAAATTGATTAGATCAGCAGAAATTTCTTCACTTTCTTCTAAAACAAGTGTCATTATCGCTTCCATAGAAACAATTATAATCTCTTCATGATATGGTCTGAAAATGAAAACAGGTAGTTCACATTTCCATTTGATATGAAAAAGAGCTTTTAAACGTAACATCACTATATAAATTAGATAATGGAACTCATGCTGATTGTACTGCTCTAAGTGCTCAATTGATCTTTCAGATTCACGAAAGGAGGAAGCACATACTTAAGCTAATGTAAACTGAATATTAAATTTCAAATCTACAAATAAAAAATGGTATAAGAAATGCCTAAATGGTGATATTCACAAATCCAGAAATACGTGCAACACATGAGAATCATATACAGGTTGAAGCGATACCTAATATAAATATGGATAAAATGAATCTATGCGCACTCACCTATCAGCAGAAAAGAAAAATATAAAGAGGAATAAGAAAAAAAGCATACAAAGGAAATGCAAGAGGCTAGGAATATTTTTAAATAAAAAATATACAAATTGTGCTTTCTACTTAAAAATGATTTTAGAAGTAGAAAAAGGGAATAGTATCTGATGTGAAAACTGAAAAGAACTAAAGACTTACAATCATGAGCATCTAACATTACAAACTTACCTTATAGCTTTGAAAAAGTTCTTGAACATTTCTAGAATCAATTGATCACACTCCAAATCCAACAATATAACACATGATCTCACTTTAGCAACAGTTTCGAGTATACTAGCCTTCCGTTGTAAAGATCTGCTCGGAAGATCTGACAATTTCTCGAAGGATGATATAATTAACTGAAAGACAACCTGATACCCAAAAGACAGCAATAAGAAAAGGAAGATTATGAAGAGACACTTAGAGAGGAAAATAAGATCACCTTCATCTTCTCATCATCATATGGAGCATCAGGTGCAGTAATTCTAGTTATTTCACAAATACAAGCAGCAACACCTGCTTTTATCTCATCATTGGAATGATTCAGCAACTCATCGCCGGCTATTGCTTTCATTAGTGGAGAGAGAGCAGCTTGCATGGATGTTGAAGGTGATTGCTCCACACATACCAGGTGCTTGTCAATTTGCTAGAACAGGCGAAAATAAATAAATAAGCTTAATAAAAATACATTAATAAATGTCACAAAACGAACTCAAACAAATATAACAAAAGCAATGCCGATTCTTGAAACAAAGACACAGATTGTGGATCAAGTACTATTATCACAAGCTCGAAAAATTAAATTTACAACGTTATCCGTAAATCCTATACATAAAACATCTATATAAGTTTCGAAATATGGTGTCATAAACAAGAAAAAAGCTCTTCTTAAAAGGCGTGTAAAAAGACAAAACATCCAGTAATCTCATAGTAAAGAGGTAACACCAAAATAACGAATTCATGTCAATTCTTATGTGCTTAACAAAAGATCTCGCCTTTGGGAACTGGAACTTACATTGAGAAGCCTTAAAAGTTCTTTTTGCGAGGAAGGAGGCTTAGTAAGGGATTTCCCTAACAAGGTAAGCCGTTCTTCTAAGGTTTTATCTGAACCGTGCTGCATCCTTCTTTTTCTTCTTCTCCGTACCAGTATATCTCAGATCTTGCTGAGAGAAAAGTACCAAATTAACAGAATTCCCCCGAATATTCCGTAAGAACCCTAGGTTCGAGGAAGACGGGAACACTTGTTGCCTCCTCAGAAACAGCAGTTTCCTTGTTACAAAGAAGATGAAACTAAAAGGGGGGATTCTTGAAACCCTAGTTCTCTTTATTGAAGGTATGTGTCGAAATGAATGTAAGTGCCGTCGCTGAAATTTTCATTTGAATGGCTCCACAGTTTCAGACCACCATTTTATATCCTAATTTCATGAAAATTTGCATTTATTATTTTTTTAAGAAACATTTATTATTTATATATATAATATATGCCTATTTCAAAAAACAGTTAATTTACAGAGTCGTTCACATTTACATAATGACTATTTTAACAAAAAACCACTCTTTATAAATTTCCGGTATCATTAAATTTCAGGCATATTGGTTATGGGCGAAAAAACTCATTTTTTAAATTTATGGTATAGTGATCTAATATCTCATTAATTTCCTATGTATTGGTTTTGGTCTATATGTATGGGTTTTGAGCGACTCGTATCCATCTAAATTGTTTGATTTAGAAAAAAAGAATGACGTTTGTCTACAACCCCCAACTTACGGGTTGTGTAAAAGATATGCTCTCGAAGTTATGATATTGCAAATATAATACGTTTTTTGAGCAAAAATATTCATTTGTAAGCCCTTAACATCATTTAAATGCACATAAGATACCTCAATTTTTCAATATCGTTTCTCATTGACATTTTAATGAACTCGTTAATATTTAATATTTTATACATAATTCTCGAATATCAAATATCAATTTTGTATAATTTTTCAAATATATTTTATTTGCGTACTTTATGAGATGTTTTCAAATGATTTCAACTTACGGAAAATCGGGGTACTAGAATGTCAGATGTCATAAACAAACAATATTAATAATTTTAGTTGATATTCTTGTAATTTCGTAAGTTTGGGACATGTTCTTTACGCACCTCGTAAATTGGAGAACTCATTATACAATTTTATCTTACAAAAAATATATATGAAGTTTGTCATATTTTTTTGAATTAAGAATAATATAAATTGAGAATTCGTGAAATAATTGTGTATTTTATCTAGTTTAATAATTTATTTTATTATTCATGTACAAATATAGTATACTTGATACAAATTTGGTATATGAATACAATAAGCTTGTTTGGTATACGATCAATACCCGTTTATAAAAAATAAAAAAACTAGAATATTGTTATAGAGATGAAGCATGCATGTCACTTGATCATATTCCACTATTTTATTCGAATTTTTTGGAGAAATAATTATATATACATATTTACTATTACAAGTTGATGTTATGGAAATAAAGAAGATTGACTGTGGCAATTATTTAAAAAAAACTTTAAAAGATATAATATTATGATTTATACTATAATTAATTTTTCAAGTTTTTGATGTGTAATCCAACTTCTATACATTGGGTTTAAAAAATATGATTTCGGACCGGCCTTTTTCGATCTTCAAGCTCAAGCCCTATGAAAGTTTATGCGAAAATTGCATAAATAGCCCCCAACTTACGAGCTGTGTAAATGTCATGCCTCCAACTTATAAAATTGAAGGAATGACATCTCAAGTTATCAAAACCGTTTATTTTTGACCCATCGTATTTAGCATATGATTTTCCGTTAAGTTTGCAAACATTTTTCGTTGGCATTATTCGTTCTCAATGTTCACAAATTATGCAAATAAGATTTTTATACGAAAAATTATACAAAATTGATACTTCAAGTTCGAGAAATGTGCATCCATACGTAAAACAATAACAATGTCGTAGAGGGTCAATATTAAACGGTATTGTTTACTTGAGGTGTCATACATACATTTAATTAAAGTTGGAGGGTCATATGTACATATTTTTATTAACTTGAGGTGTCATATTTGCAATTTCGTAACTTGGAGGCATGTTCTTTACACCGTCCGAAAGTTGGAGGGTCACCAGCAAACGTCACCCGAAAGTTTATTCTCTAATTTTTATAAGAAGTATAAACAAAATTTACAAATAAAAAATCATTATTAAAATGTAAATTATTTATAAATTGATAAAAAATTAAATATAGAATGAATTTTGCTTCTGTTAATTTTGCTAAAACATATAGTCTAAAATAGCCGTTAAAAGAATAAAAATAGTCGTTTGGATTGTAATACACTAAATTAATGGATAATATAAAAACAAAATATTATTTCCAAATAATTTTAAAAAATCATATTTACAAGTTCATGTTGCATTAGTGTAAAAATTTTAGGCTCAATTCGCTCAAACCCACGAGACTATTTTCGGAGACCTAACAATCCAATCTAAAAAACATCGATAGACCTTAACTATCGAACCAATCCCGATATCTATTTCCGGCCATAAATAATTAAACACAATAATCAAAACTTCACCCGAGCATGTACTTGTGCCCGGGTGCACATTCTCATTCCCTATAGAAAAAAATACTATGAGTCTCATCAATTGCCTTCGTCGAACGGATACAGATACAGACACAGATGAAGAAACCGTAAATGGCAAGGAAAAACGAAAGGGAATTGCAAATAACAACAACTTGAGGTTAAGATTGAAGAATGTCGAGAGAAGTTGGTCGGGTAATTTGGCGCCTAATTCTAAGGCAAAGAGTAATTTACCGAGAGCTCGAAGCCGGTCATCGGAAAAACCCAAAAGTGGCCTCGTTGTTGCGTTTGAATCCGATCCCGATACGCCGCGGTTGGTGAGAAGTAGTGGGATGAGAAGAGATTGGAGCTTTGAAGATCCTGCAGAAATTCTTCATGGATGAATTATATTTTTATTTTATATGGAATAAAGTTTTATTTTTATATAAGTATAAAGTTTATATTAGTGTCTATGAATATCTATATTTATATTTGTAATAAATAATTTACGCCCGATTAAAAAGATTCGAATGGCGGTATCTAGAAAAACTCGTGTTTTATCCAACTTATGGATCAAATTTGAGCAAGGTACTTAATATTATTTCATAGTATCATGGTTTTTGAAATCGGTACTTAAACACAAAGTCTTTTGCCGAATCAAATCGAATTTTGAAAATCAAATACCGAACAAATCAACAATTTTGCTAACGAATATTGAAACAAATTTTGTCGGTTCGGCAAATGCTGAATTTTTTCAATTTGGTTTTAGTATAACCGAAATACCACATTTCTAAAATTAAGTTAAATAATATAATTTAACCAAAGATCCTATAACCTTTTCAAAAAACCGAGTAGGTAGAATTCGTTTTGAACTATTATTAATGGATGATGTTTGCCCACGAGACCCAACTTACGGGTTGTGTAAAGTGCATGCTTTCCAAGTTACAAAATTGCAAATATAATATATTTGTTGAGAAAATATGTATTTGTAGTCCTCCAATTTTAATTAAATGCACATAAAACACTTTAAATTTCCAATACTGTTATCATTGGCACTCTAACAAACTCGTTAATATTTTATATTTTATGCACATTTCTCGAATCATGTGTCAAATTTGTATAATTTTTCAAATGTGTTTTATTTGCGTAGTTTGAGGATCACTCACGTTAATGGGAAAACATTTGTCAACTTCACGGAAAACAAGATACTATAATATCAGAGGCAAAAAACAAACATTATTGATAATTTTGACTGTCATTTATGCAATTTTGTAAGTTGTTGAACATGTTCTTTACATAACTCTTAAGTTGAAAGATTACTTATGCAATTTTCTCAATTACAAATTAGGTTGACAAAATTTACCAAAGTATGAAAGTTTGTAGATTGCTGAATAATTGAATGTGAAGATGCGCAAATCTGGATATTAATATTTAAAAGTAACTTGACGGAAAATATAATTTAAAACTCATAATTCATTGCTGGACTTTGGCACAATATAATTTAAATATTATATATTAAAGTACAATTTAAATATATTAAATTTTAGTCAAACCTATAATTTATATTAATTCACTACTGGACTTTGGCACAATATAATTTATATTAAACTACAAACTTTCAAATCTGGATATTATATTTCAAAATCCATAGACCGGGCTTTGCCTTTTTTCAGAGTGCTAAGAAAAGCAAGCCATCTAGATTGTACCGAAGAATGCGATCGGGCCTTTTCTGAGCTAAAGACTTATTTAAGCACTCCCCCGGTGATGGTGAGTCTAACCTGTGATGAACCTTTGGGGTTGTATCTTGTTGTATCAGAAGTTGCCGTCAGCACAGCTCTGGTGACCATCCGAGATGACATTCACAGACCCGTTTATTATGTAAGTCATTCTCTGGTGTCTGCCGAAACCAGATACTCCACCCTGGAAAAATTCATGCTGGCTTTGAAGAAAGCTGTATCCAAGTTGAAGCATTATTTTGAAGGCCGAACGGTTTATGTCTATAAGGATCAACCTCTGAAAGTGGTCCTTAAACAAAAGGATTTAAATGAGAAGTTAGCAAAATGGGCTATCAAACTCAGCGCTATGTATCTGGAATTCTTGCCCCGAAGAGCGATCAAGGTTTAGGTTCTAGCCGATTTTGTGGTTGAAATGACCCGATCGGCCATATATCTAAACCAAGAGGATGATCGTTGAACGATACATGTGGATGGGTCGACCTTCGGAGGAAGAGGGGCGAGCATTATCCTAACAACGTTACAAGGTGACCTTATTCATTCCGCAGTTAAATTTTCCTTTGGTGGAACAAATAATGTGGTAGAATACGAGGTTGTATTATCGGGAATGACCCTGGCCCGAAAGATGGGAGTTAGCAGAGTGCGAATGTTTTCAGACTTAAAGTTAGTAGTAGAACAGTTCGCATGGAGATTTGAAACTCATGATCCTATGATGAAATTATATTGTGCCAAAGTCCTGGAATTATCCAAAAAGTTCAGTGAATTTTCTCTTGACCACGTGCCACGAGAACATAATAAGGTTGCTGACGCACTTGCCAAATTGGCCGCGGGCATACCTGACATAGAGCCGAGCACTATTTCGGTCCATATCCAGGACCGACCTTCGGTCGAGATATCAGTGACCGAACAGTCAGTTGAAGAAATTGGGGCTCTATGCCATGAACTCCAGGACTTGAATATTAATGCTACTGAATCTTCTGGGAACCTAATTGAATGGACCCCTTTATTAAATATCTTACAAACGACTATCTTCCTAAAGACAAGTCTGAAGCTAGAAGAATAGAAGTTCGGGCTAAGAGATTTATCCTGGTTGACAGACGATTGTTTAAAAAGAGTTTTGAGGGCCCGCTTCTGCGTTGCTTATCCCCTATTGAGGCTGAAGTCGTCATGATTTATGTTCATGAAGGGATATACGGCATTCATTCAGGGGCTCGATCTTTATATCACCGCATCATCAGAACTGGATATTTTTGGCCGACGTTACTTGGAGATACCAAGAAATACACTAAACGTTGTGCCATATGTCAGTACCATGCTCCGATCCCACAACTGCCTGGGGCTCCCATATCGGTCACCCCATTGCCTTGTCTGTTTGACATATGGGGGATTGGTATCCTTGGACCTTTTCCTCGATCAATAGGGCAAATGAAATTTTGTATTGTGGCGGTGGAATATTATTCGAAGTGGATTGAAGCAGAAGCAGTAGCCATAATCTCAGAGAAAGTCGTCAAACACTTCTTATGGAGAAATATTGTGAGTCGCTTCGGGGTTCCCCGAGCACTCATATCAGATAATGAGACCCAGTTCTGTGGAAAAAGCATAAGAGATTTATGCATCAAGTTGGACATCGCCCAACATTTCTCATCAGTGGCCCATCCCCAAACTAATGGACTTACGGAGGTATCTAACAAAGTTTTCCTGAAAGGATTGAAGACCAAGTTAGAAGATTTTGGAGGGAAATGACTTGAACATATCTATGAGGTCTTATGGGCATATCGAACTAAACCTCGTTCAACAACCCATGAATCACCTTTCTCATTGGTGTATGGGTTCGAAGCTATTAGCCCGGTGGAGATTGCCATCTGATCATCCCGGATATCTCAGTATGATGAGCATATGAACGGTGAAAGGAGACTATTGGATCTCGAGATGATCGAAGAAAAGAGAGATGCGATTTACGCGCGGATACACGCTTATCAACGAACTATGGAACGGGCCCATAACAAGCGAGTCCTCCCAAGGGAATTATTTGAAGGCGACCTCGTCCTCGTCCTCAGAAGCATAAAGGTGTAGAGGAACGTTGGAAAGCTAGACATAAATTGGGAAGGACCATATCGAATATCAAAGAAACTGGAATCAGGTGCGTATAAACTTGAAACATTGGATGGTGTAGAGGTACCCCGAACTTGGAATGTCATGAATTTAAGACGGTATTTCTTGTGAACCTTCGATTAATATGTTTGACTCAATAAACATATATTCCTTTTAACGTAAGCAGAAAACAAGTAAGTACAAAACAAACTGTTTCTAATTGAGTGATGGACCGATCTTGAAGTTGGATAACTTAGGACGAATCTGGACTGGTGATCGAAGCTTCTTGTCCGCAAGGCTCCCAAGTTGTAGTGATCGCTCTGACGAGTCAGATGCTCCTGCACTTGCCTAGTTCCATGGATGAGTTGTAATTCTCTCAGAACTTATTACGAACTAAGACACCCCCTTCAACGACATTAATTCTTGGGAAACGGCCCTTGTACTTATGAAATCCGCCACGAAAGAGGAATGGGGGAGTCAACATATCGAAACACAAATTCGGTCCTATCATGGGACATATGATGTACAAAAGTTTGGCCAATGTAACCTACGAGACTTCAGTAGAACCAAGGTTTAGCCGAAGCTTGTATGGACTCATATTGAACCTGGACCGCACCTTTCCAATTCAGTTGTGATCCCAAGGATGGGATAAGAGTGATCCGCATACAATGTAAAACAACCGATCCAGTCAAAATTGACCTGAGTGAGCCAAACATAATATTCGGGACCGATGGGTTGGCACCCTATAAGCATCCTCGATCTTACACTTGGTGGTTAAAACACTCTCGTTAATACGAAACATACTAGTTCACTTAAAATGTCAGTTACAATACTTTATTCTGACGATTAAAAAGATAGGAGTTGAGAGGGAAAAAATCTTATTTTGAAAATAAGGAACAAAGCAGAGACAAAATACAGTTTGAATCTAACTAACTTGTCCATCTTCCTTATCTTCCATTCTCTGCTCCTGCGGTTCGATTCGGGCTGCGAGCTGCCTCAACTCTTCTTCTTGATCAGCTACCTTCTGGTTGACCGTTTTCTCCAAATCCTCAAAGAGATAGAAGAAAGGGTCATCTTCTAAGACATGTTCTTCCAAGGATGGAATTACCTGAAAGTTTCCATCTTTCTCAAGTGGCTCGATCGCCTTCCATCTTTCGTCTGAAGGGGAAAGCCCGAATTGCTTAGTAACCTGATCTCGCATGTTATCCAGGTACTTAGCAATATACATCCCATGTATGTTATCCGCCAAAGCGAATAACAAAGGGGACCGAGCGAAGCTTAGGACTTCTTCCCGGACTGAACCTTCAGCCGAAGTGCGGGTTCTGGTTAATTCTTCTTTCAAGTTCGTCTTCTCTTCTTAGGTCTGAAGGAGAAGCTTGATGAGCTTATTCATCTTCTTCTGGGCCCGACCTTGAACTTGATTAACTTCATCTTCCTTGGCCCGCAGCTTGGCCTCCAGGTCAGAAATTCGTCCCTGAGCTGTTTTTTCTGTCTTCTTTAGCTCAGAGACTTTGTCTGCTAAGAGCGAAAATTTTGTCCCAACTCTTAGCAATTCATTATCCAATCGGTCCCGGTCCTCTCGTACCGCGACCAACTCACCATGTTTAATCTCAACTTGCTTTTCGCAAGGTCAAGTTGATCCTGGACTTGTTGGGACACAACGTTGCCACCCTAGTTCTTCTCCACGGTGATGGCAGTTGTGAAAGCCTTCCTCAGCATCTACATAGGACAATAATATCATAACATAAAGCCTCGGGCCTTAATGTAGAAGAAGATTACCTTAGTTGCGAGGTCGAGGAAGCCCTCAATAATTTCTTTCTCAGACATGTATGGTTGAACATTTTCTAGGTTTTGCTCCCCGTAGAGGCCGAAGTCCTTTATGAAGGCACTTCTCCAGGATGTCAATTTCCTCCCTTTACTAAACATGTCCAGCAGGCCTAAAGCAACACCCTAGTCGGAGTTGATCTTAGGGCCCGAGCCAGGTTCCTTCAAAACAATCCCCTTAGTGGGGACCGAAGCATTTCCCCCTCGCTTCAGCCTTTTGAATTCCTTCGGGGCGTTTGCTTCTGTCGCCCTCTTCCCTTTGCCTAAGGAAATCGACGGCAGGGAGACGTTCGCCTTAAGGTTGGGACCGAGGAGAACTTTCTCTACGGGAACGGCTCCCTACAGCAATAAAGTAATTGTATCAGCACTAATGAAGGAATTATTTCCGATCTGGTAGAGGCTGGATAAGCTCAAAGAACGAATCAGAGCCATTATCACCTCCTCTACCACTCCAAATACCCGAAACGTAGGCTCCTCTCCCGTTGAGGGCTGCCCTGTGCAATGCATGGTTAATGTGCCTGCGCTGGTGGTTTGGATCGGGGGGTTCCCTGACCCCGATGGAACCAGCATACCCCCGTTGCCTATTCACTCTCCTCCGCACTACCCGTTGCTTCACGTTGTCCTTCAGAAGGACGGACTGAAGCAGCAGCCATACGCTTGAACCTTGAGTTAGACATTGTTTCAGTTGAGTCTGCAAAATAAATGTATAAGGATCAGGAAAGGACGGAATGAAAATATTACTTCATACCCGATCCTTCTGACGGATCTAAACAAGAAAACATCCTCTTCGGGCTGGGGCTCCGGTCCTACCCGCGATACCTATTTCTATCAACCTTTTCTCCCGAAGCAGTTCTGTTCGTTTAAGGCGTGCTTCGGGAGGAGGGAACGTCGCAAGTGTGTTTGCGGTGTCCGGATGAGAAGGGTTGAACCTGGTTCGGTCCAACTGGCTTATGCGTGGTTGAGTTATAAGTGGCTACACCTTTAACATATCCTCTTTTGGGACTGTTATCCACACATAACAAGATTCCCACGCATGGAGAAACTCTTCTTTATCAACTATAGTGCACTCCTTGGTGCGCACCGCTATATAATATAATTTGCGACATCTTAACAGATCCTTACCCCTTCGGGACTCTACCAAAAACAAGTTGAAAAAATGTTCCAAGGTCGGGGCCCTGTTCTGTTGGTGGCAATAGAAGATAAACACCACTATATACACATAGCTACCCGGAAATAACGCAAAAGTCGGACAATGAATTTCCCTAAGTACGGCTGCTACAAAGGGATGCAGCGGAAAACGTAACCCACACTTTAAGGAAGCGTAACTAACTGGAATAGCGGCGGCCGGCACATTCATTTCCGCCGGAAGGAAACATGGAACATCTTCCCATCCCTTCCAGATAGAATAATGTTTGAACGCGAAACATGAGGAGCCATGGTTTATACCTTAATAAAAATCGGTAGTAAATATGTTTGAACGCGAAACAGAACAAGGGCGCAGAGAGCTCGATTTGGGCAATTTCTTCCTTTGCGAAATGACGATGAGGAAGAACAGTACCCAAAACCCTTATTTAAATAGTAATCTCCCTACCAATTGTGATCTGCCACGTAATATTATCACAGGCGGTTGCAGTATAAACACATTCATCACGCCTGCTGAATAATTGAATGTGACGAGGCGCAAGTCCTGATATTAATATTTAAAAGTAACATAAATGTACGTTAGCGAATTTTAAATATAAATTCACTTCTTTAATTAACAAAGTGAAAGATCGGTCCCCTGGATGCTCACCACGAGCAGGTACGGTCATATATTCTCCCGAATGTATATAAACATTGTGTGGTCGGTCTTGTATCACCTCTACGATGACAATCAAGCCCGAGGGGCTAGTGATGAGAACTCTAGGACCAGGTACCCTGAAATGGATAAGGCCAAATAACGATTGGGTCGATCCATGTGTTAAAAGCGAACTTGTGCAGCCAGTAGTATACTTAAGATAAAATGACCCGATGTTCCGTGATGGGACCGAAGATAACCTTGGCGAAATAAAACGGTTTCTAACAAGCTGGCCCCATGGTTCGGTCCAAACGGTTACAAACCCACGCGCTCCACGCTTCGGGCCTCCACACGTTTACCAAGCCTCGGGCCAGATCACGCAGACCACGCTTCGGTCCCGGTCACGTTTTACATCGCGCGACAACAACCTCTAACAAACCTGTCAGAGGCAGTTACAGAGCGTGGATTATACACGCCCTCAACTCTATAAATACAGAGCACAACGACGAAAAAAAAGGACCTTTTGGACGTGTAAGAACATGCCGTTACCCTGCCGGAGTTCTTACTGCTTTATTAAACCTTGTTATCTTCTTAAAGCCTCTGCTGTATTCTGTAATAAATTATCCAATTAGTGAACAGACTAAGAGTTTATCTCGTTCTTAGTCAAGTGGTTTTTTCCTCATTTCCTGGGGTTTCTACTATAAATTGTCTTGTCTCGCTGTTGTTTACATTTTTAAATCGTCTTCCCATAAAAAACAAATCATAACCAAGTTCGTTTCTTAACGAATCGGACGACTGTTGGTATTCTTAAAGGGGAACCATAACATATAATATAATTGAATTTAGTAATATTGATGAAATTATGATTTATTAATAATGAATTAACCGATATTTTATTTTGTTTTATATGTAATAAAAATTACCATTTGAATATTGAGTGAATTAATAGTATAATGAAACAAACAATTTATGTCGCGACCTATACCTTCCAATTACATGAAATTAGGTTTGGGGTTTTTGTATTTAATTGGGAATTGGGATCCCATCGAACGTCCAACGGATCTGTTCTTTGATGCTTTACGCTGGTTGTTCTGGAAGGAGAGGGCCGCATCTCTCTCTTTCTCTAGAGCATTAGCTTGTTAAACGCTGATTTTGTTCATGCGTTAGAGTCGCGCTTGTGATCAATCTGGTGATTTCAATGGACAATTACACCGAATGGGACGTGGTTTTCCGCAAGCTCAAATCGAAGGCCGAGAATAAGGTAGGTTTCTAATCTACTATGATTTTCTTGATGCATTGCTTTGCGCTGTGTTGACATATATTATTCAGATCTGGCTTTTAGACGTTATTTTCTTATTGATATTTTTCTCTTGGAATGATATGTGGGATAGACGTGCTTCGATTGCAATGCAAAGAATCCGAGTTGGGCTTCTGTTACATACGGGATCTTTCTGTGTATTGATTGTTCTGGGATTCATCGAAGCCTTGGCGTCCATGTCAGCTTCGTCAGGTTGTTATTTTTTCCAGTTTTGATTTTAAATTGTTTCGCGTTTTAACCTTTTAAATCAATTGCTGTATCTTGGTTCGATTTCATTGATATAAAATGCCCTAGATTGTTGTGATTCATATGATGAATCCTGATTTAATACCATGACCATCATCATTTGTTCCTCTATATGTAAGATTGGGGGTGCCAGTTCTGGTCGGTATTGGCTTACTGTGTCCAGTTGTATCCTGCAAATTTCTAAATGCTGAAGTCAAACCCAGCTCAAACCCCTCAAAAAGTACTTTAGGTGTACTGTCTCTATCTAAAAATTAGTACTTTTGTTCCATGTGTGATTATTAATTTGATGTATATGGAACAATGTTTTCATGCCGATTCAGAATTACGTAAAGGCCCGGACCGATATGAGCGGTACAACCGTTATACTGACCAGTATCAAATTTTATTTTATTTTTTTAAAAAAGAATATTTAATTAGGATCAAACCCGAAAATCCGAAAATCGACCCTAATATTCGGTACCGGGCTTACCAAAAAAAATAACGGTATTGAGCGAAATTTGACGTACCGGGCGGCATACCGCCGGGTATGAAAACATGGATATGGAGTGATATATATTATTAAACGTTTTAATCAAAGTATTTTTTAGACTGTTATTCAATTTTATCTCCATTTTTTTGTTATTGTGGCTGTTATTATTGCCTCCATGTATGGTTGCTTAATGGATCATTTTTGGAACTATAGGTCTACAGACATGGACTCATGGACTCCTGAGCAGCTGAAGACAATGTGCTTTGGTGGAAATAATCGTGCTCTAGTGTTCTTCAAACAGCATGGATTGACCGATGGAGGCAAGATTGAGGCCAAATATACCTCAAGGGCTGCTCATTTATATAGGAGTTTGCTTGCTAAAGAAGTAGCTAAAAGCAATGCCGAAGAGGCAGGTTTACCATCATCTCCTGTTGCTCCCCAGCCAACGCAGTTTTCAAATGGCGTAACGAATATTATTGTAGACCCAAAAGTAGTTTCGTCCGATGCAGAAAGCCTTCTGAAGAATGGAAATCCTGAAGTTTCTTCTTCCTCAAAAGCCTCTCACACTGTTGCTCCAATTTCTGTGAAGAAATCTCTCGGTATGAGGAAGACAGTGAAAACTGGAGGTCTCGGGGCTAGAAAACTCACCGCGAAGGTAATTTTTTGTATTATTCATTTAAGTTTCTCTTCATATCGAGCATGTCATTATGAGTGCATTTATTTCTGTCTTTGCAGCCTAATGAAAGCCTTTATGAACAAGAGCCTGAAGAGCCGCCTGCACAAGTCCCTTCAGCAAACACTTTGACTATTATCGACTCACCTCCTGGAAAATCTTTTGCTACTCGATTTGAATACACAGACAACGTTCAACCGACTGAGGTTGGCCCTGGTGGAGTCAGTATTGTTAGCCATGTATCTGCTCCAAAGTCCTCAAATTTTTTTAGTGATTATGGGTTGGATAGTGGCTTTCCAAAGAAAACCAACTCAAGCTCAAAAGTGCAGGTATGTGAAATGATTAAGTTTGCAAACTCAACTGTTGTTGAGAAAACTAATCATAGGATGATGTGCATTTCATAATATGGTTTTTTATGCATTTTATAAATATCAATAAAAATCGTGGAAAATCACGCTCGTATAATCAGATTTATGTAACCTGCCTCATTTAGTGAGCATGAAGTTTATTTTTTGTGTTTTTATGTAGCCTTATTTAGTGATCATGAAGTTTATTTTTTGTGTTTTTTTGTATATTTAGTCACCAAAGTGCTGCACAATTTTTTCGTTCTAATATAGCTGCAGTTGCTAAGTATTTAAACAAATTTAATTCCCAATGACTGGAAACTACTCATAGTTTGAATTATTGCGAGTATATCATATCCCGTGTTTATTTACTGTAGGTGGAAGAAACAGATGAAGCAAGAAAGAAGTTCTCAAATGCAAAATCCATTTCATCTGCTCAGTTTTTTGGTGACCAAAACAAGGATAATAATTTGGATGCTTCAGTCACATTGCAGAAGTTTTCGGTACGCCACATTTTTTCCTAATCGTTAAGTCCTTTTCCACTCTAATATATTTATGCTTGCACCGTAGGGCTCATCCTCAATCTCTAGTGCTGATCTGTTTGGTCATGATACAAGTTCTTCTGTTGATATGGCAGCGGGTGAGCTCATAAACAAGCTCTCGTTCCAGGTAGACAAGCAATTTAAATTCCGTTATTGCTGTGATTTTGAACGAAGAATGGATGTGTGTTTTGAGTGTACAGGCTCAACAAGACATATCGTCTCTGAAGAATATTGCAGGAGAAACAGGGAGGAAGTTAAGCTCACTTGCTTCGTCTTTTCTAACCGATTTTCAGGACAGAATTCTGTGATACAGACAGAAGAAACAGTATTTTCCTAAATGAAGCTTGTTATGTTGTTGGACCTCAATCTATGTAACTCTAATGTGTAAAAACTAGCATTTTTCGGAGAAGTTCGGATTGGATATCCTCTCTTCTGGTGTCTCGTTTACTCATTTTTCGATGAAATTTCGGATTGAACATTCAGTCGTATTATTGTGTTGTTAACTTATTTTAATGAAGGAGCAGGTCCATGGAATCATCACACGCTGTAAAGATGAGTATGTGCACGCTGGAATTGGTTAGTGTTCATTATTACTTTACACTTGTTCTTCATTCTTTTTTTTCTGCTCAATTTTTATATGAAGAGGCTTTACCTTTTGTTGATGATGCATAGAGTAATTCTGATTGTTCACTATTTCTGGCCTTTAAAATATGGCTACGTCTAGTATGACTTTTGTTTGTTTATTCATTCTAGTAAATAGAAATGAAGTAAGTTGCATAACATATCATATTTTTCATTCTACTTTTGTATAAGTAAAATTCATAGTTCTTAATTTTATAACTACAAATAAAAATAAACGCAAATCTTATTTTTAATTTCAATTTATATTTCTAGTTTTTGAAATGACTAAAATGTTATTATTTATCTTTTTATACAATTTTTGACATTTGAAGTTTGAAGAGATTTATCATAAATTCCAATGTTTTTATAACGGATAGTATACTGTCGAATACCGAGTCTTCACCGGTTTTTTTTTATTTCAATGTATGTTTTTAAACGAAAATAGAAAAGATTTTTTTATTTCAATGTATGTTTTTTGAGAAATTGATGTTTAGACGATGTAGAGTTGGGTCATAATCTCGATGGTAATCTTGTTGAATATCATATTTTGTGGCAATCTGATAAAGTTTTGATTAATAATTTATTATTTACTAAATCTAAGGATAAAAAGTAATTTGATTAATACATAAATTATCAATCTATTTATACAACAAAACATTTATATATTTTTATATATTATTTATGCATTATAATAATATTACAGAACATTTTATAATTTATATTTGTATTTCTGTTTATGTTTATATTTCTCTTTCTACGTAAATTACTTTTCAGAATTTGTATAGAAGACACCATATCTGTTGTGATTGAAATATTGTTTTTACCAGTGGGATTGGATGCACTGTCTTAAATTTCATGTATACGGTTTACCGGAAATTTCAAGTGTATCAGTTTTGATTGATATTTAAACAAAGTACTGGTCAGTACGGGTTGGATTGGAGCAAGTTGTTTGATTTAAGAAAAAAAAGAAGAAATTTGTAGAATTTTTTTATTATTATTTTTTCAAATTAAGAACAATATAACTTAGATAAAAAATTATGTATTTTTTTAAGCTAATATGTAACATATTTTATATTTTGGTATATATTCGATATACCAATTCATTGAGCTTTTTAGGTATATCATCGGTCAGTTTTCACACCAATAGTTCGTGGCCATATATTGTTTGTACTTATTTGTTTAAATTAAAATATGAACACTATTTGAACAACAATACGAATTCGAATACAAATTCTAACAAATATGAAGATATTTGTTAATGTTCGAATTTTATATTATTTTTATACAAACACAAATGGATCTGAATACAACTTCAAACATGGATGAAAACAAATATGAAAATATTCGAATATTTTTTGGTTCGAATTATAATATAAACAAATATGAACAAGTTAATTGGATCTAATAAGTAATAACCAACCAAATGAATGTGGTGACTACACTCAAACTTCTCGAGCAGCAAAAATCAATGAAGCTTATTAGAGTAAAATGTCAAAGAAAGTTAACCCCTTTTAGCTACTTATGAGTTTTCAGCTAATCATCTACCTCTGGTTTGAGAAAGAACTCAATGTATGCAATGCGGCTCGGTTGTTGATGACCCGATGTATCTGAGCCGAAATGTGAAGCCGAGGGCTTGGCAAATGATACAAGATGCTGAACTTTGAGCAATCCTCCTCTCCCTATACTCACTTTGCTTCCTCGATTATCTTTCAAGACACTGCTCGGTATGTTTGAGGTCGTCGCACGAAGGAATTTGTACTTGTACCTATTGTAATACACAATGAATCAATCAAATGGAGTTGGGATAAAAGGCTTTTGAGAGAAGTGTCACCTGTGGGAAACTAGATGATCACAGCTGAATGCAATCAAAAGATCCATATTTGCATAGTAACTGAACTCTATCTGCATAATAAGTGGTTTTGAAATCATTCAATGATGAAGATGTCGTAATATTCAGTTCATATTGTTGAAATATGAGCACCGATTTGATCCGGTTTAATGAAATTAATCGGTTGATAATCTATTGATTTGAATTGTAAAGTTCAACTGGTTAGGTGTTGGACTTGAGGAGGTGTTGAAATAATGAACAACTATCCCACGTCGGAGTGAGATGTTGTTTGGGTTGGTTTATAAGAGGGAATTTGGACTATAATAAATTACTTATTCACGTTTTTTTTCGGGGATCTCTTCTTTCTTATACGTCATATCCTTGCGTAAATTGACCAGATTCCAGAAATTTAACATGGAATCAAAGTGGATTCGGAAAATCCTGAGTGACCTTGCGGGGTTAGTCCAGCTTAATAAAATTAACTCGTTGATATTCTACCTTATCAGCTTAATAAAACTAACTCGTTGATATTCCGATGTGTTGAAATATGAACAATTTTCGCACATCGGAAATATGATATAAGTTGGATTGATTTATAAGATGAAGTGTGGACCATTGTAACTGACTTGTTCAAGTCTTTTACAGTATGATCTCATCCTCTTATTCGTCATATTTGATCACATCCCCAGATGAAATTTTGATCCGACTCTAGAAATTGACCGGTTGATAATCTACCAATTTGAATAGTCACTGGTTGGACTTAAGGGTGTGTTGAAACATGAACAATTGTCCCACATCGAAAGTGTGATATAAGTTGGATCGGTTTATAAGAAGGATTGTAGACCATTGTCAGTGACTTGTTCTTTTATGGTGTGCTCTCATCCTATTATACATTATATCCGAGCACATTCCCCACATGAAATTAACCCGACCTATAAATTTAACACAGACCTGTAAATCTCCATGGCCATCTCCTCTTAGTATCACACATGGGGGAGTTGGCTGCAACTTTATAGTGACACTCGATCCAGGCCATTCAAGATCGTCGATAGCTTCCTTAAGAGCTGCAGACTGATAAATTAAGACAAATGACGATCAAAAACTCAAATGAATTACTGAAAAGAAACTAGAATCACTTTAACAGTAAAACTCAAAGGAGTAGTTCCAGCAGACTCAAAGTTGTAGTCCCATGAGATGGTTTCAGGAATAGTTGTTCTGATCTCTGCATAAATACATGTATTCGGAGAATCACCTGATCTAGCAAACACGAAAAACGGCACAAAAATGGCATTATATGAAACCACTTTCAAGATAACACTGAAAAATGTCAAGAGAAAAATCATCAAGTCATTGTGCCAATAGTAACATAAAAAAAGTTAAAAGAGTCCCTATAGTTTTGTTTCGAAACTAAATGGAAAAGAGAAAAAACAATGTATTGGTCGAGATAACTCTTTTTGTAAGATTTATTGCACCGACACGAATTCGACTAACCAGATAGTAGCAATATACGAAACCCCAATGTCACATTGATCGCAAAAACTGTCAACGAAAACAGCTCACATAGTTGGTAACAAAACAGCAAATTCACACATACTAAATGGAAAAAGAGAAAAAAATGTCAAGAGAAAAATCATCAAGTCAGAGTGCCAATAGTACCATAGAAACAGTTAAAGTGTCCCTATAGTTTTGTTTCGAAACTGAATGGAAAAAGAGAAAAAACAATGTATTGGTCGAGATAACTCTTTTAGTAAGATCTATTGTACCGACAAGAATTCGACTAATGAGATAGTAGCAATATACAAAACCCCAAGATCACATTCATCGCAAAACTGTCAACGAAAACAGTTCATTCACACGCATACTAAACTACGAACAAGCCATGAAATTTGAAAATAAAAGAGATGGTAAAATGGAACTCAACCTAAGTAAAAGTTGCATATCTGGTCCAGGAAAAAGAAGCTCCAAAATGCTGGATCGACTTGGAGCCGAAAATGTATTCAGACAATCAACAAGAAGTCCTAGGCTTGTCCCAAAACGAGGCCGTCCACGAGCTTGATAATTATACTTGAGAAACAGCTACAAGATAAGCATATTTCTGAATGAGTAAACCCCAACAAAGAATTTCATACACAGATCAGTTTTCAAGAGCAAATTCAAAACCTCACGCTGTAAATAAACCTTGGCTTGAATACAGCCTGCGTCCTCAACAATTACTACAATCCCATGTTCAGATAATTCGACCACAGCATCCTATTGCAACAATGTCAATCAGTATATGCTTCAATGATAGCTGAAAAGGAATTAGAGTGAAGAGGATTATTACCTGCTGACGCTTCCACCGGACTAAGGTAAGAGCATCAACAACACCTTGTACGCTATCAAGTTCGCATACTAAATCTGGAGTTTGAGGGTCGCCGTCATCCGCTGCTGACGACATATCTTTTTTCCGGCCGTCTACTACTTGAAAAAGGTGATGCTCAGGGAATTGAATCGACGGCGCCGCGTTGATAAGTAAGGCCTTCTGTGTGCTGGGCTAGTGCCATGGAATCAAGGACTCAAATGAAGAAGCGGAAGCGGATTTGAGAAAAGAGAAGGCCCTTAAAAAGTTAGCCTGATATGACTTAGGCTTGTAATGCTTTAGCCCAATTATCATCCAATCTTTGATTCTAAGATTTTTCCGTGGCTGTTTGCATGCTATTGTGGTTCTGCATTCTATAAAAGGTTGAAACTTTTGTGCATAATTATCAGTTTATGGCTTGAGGGAAGCAAAGAAAGGTGCTGAAATATATACATATAATATCCAGTGCAGAAGTAACAAATGTACCAAGATTCAAACACTTGTAAAAAAATGAAGTGAAATGAAAGAGCATATCTGTGTGGTCAAACTCCTACAATCTTCATAAGAGCTCTATCTTGATCAGGCAGCAAGTAAGACGATCAGAATGAGAAGCATTATGCCGAAGATAACGAGCAGTAAGCACGTCTGAGACCAGTAAAACTTTAAGTATCAGATAATCATTCAAAATCATAACCTCAATAGAGAACTGATGTTAAATCAAAGGAACTTCGAATTCATAGCAGAATTGATGCTAAATCAGAGGAATGCAAAGGGTGACGATCAGCCGAAAGGTCGATTACTTAAATATAACTAACCAGAGATGAATTTGATTTCTGGGATTTAGCAGCTTTTGCAAGCTGAGATTTTCCCTGAGCAGTTGCAGCATGAGACCCCTCAATATTAGAGCCGATATCCTCTGCAACGAAATATCAGATAAAATGGTGAGGTTTCCTCAATGCAGAAATTTAAACATAATGAAGTGCACTGTGCTTTTACCAATCATAGTTCCTTGATCATGAACCAGCACAGCAAGGTCCTTGAAAATCTCATTTACTTCACCAATTTGTTGCTGTATTTCCTGTATCCCCTGATCTCTTTCTTCTATAATGGCCTCATTAAAAGCGATGTCGTTATCCAGAAGCAAAACCTCTTGTCTGAAAGACAATTGAAAAAAGTGTGTCAATCTTTGAAACACATTCGCTAATCGCAGTAATAATATATATATGTACGAAATGTTCATGAACCTTCTAGATTCCACAAGAAGTGCTCGTTCCTCTGGTGTCTTATCCGTGGTAACATCTATTTCGCTGGCAGTATAACTGGAAAAACGGTCCAAAAGATAAGTTGCTGTGAAATAGTTTTTCAGTCAAAAGTGCAAAAGCTAGCTATGGACATTGAAATATTTACATAAGCCACTAGAATTAACCTTGAAGGAAGCATCGCTTGAGGCACAAAAGGAGTATAAGACGTCTCCCTTTCAGCAGCAAGCCGCTGAGCCTTCTGAAACTCCTTCAGTGTAGCTTGAAAGTCCTTTGCCAATTTAGCATCTGCGATTTTCTTGCTCGCCTGTACATAGAAACAAATGCCGCAAGAGGTTACATATCAGGATAAAACTTATCATTCCCAAACCAATGAGGGAATATGGAAAAAGGAGAAAACTGCAATGATTCTTAGAATGGTGATGCAATCTTACTGTAACTTCAATCCTGTGATCTGTTTCACTTGCTTGTTTCAACTTAGCTGATGTATCCTTCACCAACTGTCCAATATGCAGCCGAGTCTTATGTCTGCAATTCATTGAAACAAAAACACATGAACTCCCAAGAAAACATTAAGATTATTTGAACTTTTCACTCATTCTTCTTATAAACTACATTCAAATTCAAGCTCCATTAAAATGGACAAGCTTTTCGACCTGAGGATACATTGAAAACAACAACCGCAAAGTAGAAAAACAAAAGAAAACTAACAGCTTTTCACGGAGCTCAGGTGTGTCCTTTGGGGTTCCAAGGGTATTAACGAGGCGCTGAAAGGTGGAGACCGAAGTATTGATCTGGAAAATTCCCGAAGCCACAGCCTGACTCGAATCCTGCTTCCCATTTGCATATCCCCGTTGGAACCCAGCATTTCCGCGGCCCGCTTCTAGATCTTGAAAACTCATCTATGCTTTCGACAAAACACCAAATCCTTGACGTTCAATTTCAAATTTCGGATACAAATCGAGTATCCAGAGCGAATTCGAAATATTGGAGAATCAAGAACAGAAGAGTAGTTGGAGATATTTTCAGAAGCAGATTTCAATGGCGACGAGAATTTGCCAATGCATCAATAATCTTCGCTTCAAAATCTTTTAGATTTCGGAACCAGAAAGAATCGGTTGGTGCAGAGGAATCTTCAGGAAATGTATTTCATCAAAACTCCTGGGGAAAAATGTAAATAATTTGGAGTCAATTTGCAATTTTAAGCTCTGCAATTTGAATCACTTCTCACTTAGACTCAATTTTTCAGATCAATTCGTAATTCGATGCGATTTTAAGTTCTATTTCGATCCTAACCAATGTGATCGGCGCTATCAGGACATGTTCCTTGTATTATTTTTTTAAGAAAATGAATATTTACTATTTTTATAGGATTAGATTTGAAAAAAAATTGTGATCCGAGCCTACCTTAAACCCAATATCAGATAAAAAAAATATCCGTACTGTATGATAATTAACGTACTAGTCGATATACCGCCAGTATACCAGTTGTCATTCTTCAAGCTGCACCAATATCATGCTATCATAGAATTCATTCAATTTGTATCTTTCGTTATCGATATTCATCGTTATCAAACATCTTCGAGATCGTTCGATATTCTACTATTGCCACGATCTGTCACCACCCCATATTGTTGGGATTCCTCGATTAAGAATTCACTTTATCCAGGACAAAATCGATTTAATTTAATAAGAATAAAATGTAAATACAGAAAATAAGAGTCACCGGATTTAGTGCAGAAACTTAAAACTGAAAAAAGACACTTGACCAATAAATATCGGTCGTAAATTCACCATCATAATAAGAACATTGGAGCTTGAGGTATTCTCCGCTTACATTGATTACAATTGACCTAGGAAATATCTTATCGAATATTCTAAATATTCTCTTTTATATTTTTATCTCGTCTTCCAGATATGTAGTCAACAAGATACATTATATATTATTCTATATATGTAACTAACAAAATACGACATATCTTTTTCAATATAAGTAGCCAACAAATACACCGATCAAGTCCAATATGCTCTTATAAATATCTCATCAGAGTCACTTCGATCGATATCCTTGATCGTTTTCGTCAGGACCGCTCAAGCCGATCGACACCATCCTAAATGCATGCTCGACCATTCCGATCGATATCCTTGACTAATCTGTTGGGTTGCAGTCTGGACCAACGAAGGAGTGGAACTAGGAATAGGCACGTGCAATGGCCTATATCCGGAGAAAACAAAAGTACAAGTTCAGGACCGGGTCCGAAGATTGCCCCGAAGCATATGGCTGAGGAAAAGAAAGGCCCGAAGGATCTGGACCGAAAGAGAATACCCGAAAAGCAGACATGCAGAATCGGGACCGAGCGAGGACCGATGATTACCGAGCGGGCTCAAGGACTGAGGACCGAAGGATGCCAAAGCCGATAAAGAGCAGGCACGCGGGACCGAAGGATCGAAGCTGAGCTGGACAAGCAGAGAGCTGTCCAGACTGGAAGTTACCAATGGGCGGTTACAATTATGTAACCGCACAGGACTCAAAATAAAGATAAATACCAGACTCTGAGAGCAGGAAAGAGTTAGTTGAAAAACGTAGACGAGAATCGCGAATCAGATTGGATTGCGAATCGACTAAAGTGAGGGCGAAAAGGCAGAAGTGTTTGAGGAGCGCTGGGGAAGATAACCCAGGCATCCAGAAGTAAACTGAGAAGAAGGAGATCATCCTTTTCCTTTCTGCACCTGTAATTGCGCCTGTGTAGCGTTGTAACAAACTAAAAGGGTTAGTGAATTGGATCGAGAATCGATCCCGAGGTTTTTCTCCGGGTTTACTCCGGTTTCCTCGTAAAAATCAAGGGCTTATCATCCAAATTAAAGACAAGTTATCTTACAAGAGAAAGACGCTGAAATTATCTATCTCTTGATCGAAGATTGAATCCAGATCGACTCTGATCGGATAAGGAAGGTTTTCTTCCAACATAATCGTTATCACCACTCTATTTTATGTTTTCCTCTCAATCGATCTTCCACATCGAACATCATTACTCGGCCGTACGATATCCTCAATCAGTCTTCTAGATCGACTCAACCCATCCACCAACTATATTAGGTTATCCAATATCCACAATGGATTATAATTTTAATTTTCCTAATTGAATTTCAAAGTGGATAGATGGTAATACAACTGTGACCACGTCTAACTTTTTGATTCTGGTGTAATGATTATTTTTATTATAAAAAAATATCATATAAGTAATTAATAAATTATTATATGATCTATCCAAGTCAACTTTCACAAGTCTTTATATCATTTGTACAAAATTATAAAGTCAGCCTACACGCAAACCCGATTTTTTTGAATCTAAACGAACACATGTTTTGTCATGTGTATTCGGTTCAATATCGATTTGTTCGACTAGTATCCGATCACTCATGAGAAGAGTGATTTTGAAATTAAAACAAAATAGTAATGGTACCAATATCATTATAAATTATGAAGATCACTTTCAAAATGTAATGAATTGTGATGTCTGTAAGTTATAGAAATAAATTTATCATGAATCCTACATTTAAAGTAAAATTTATGATTCCGTGTCAGCTCTTGAACCCTAGATGCCATGTGGAGTGGTCCCCGCCCAAAAGGCGGCGAGTCCATGTACCTTATCATGCGCCCCTCGGCAGGTGATACCTCCTTAGGCCAAATCGCGTTCGTCGGTAACATCGTTGCTTCTCGCGCTAAAAAGGCTAAAAGTGGAATTTCATAGAAGAGATGTTGAAGTACTGTTGTTGAACGAACTTAACAAATACCAGCAGTTCCTGCTTTAAATATTCTTTAAGTAATTGAGAAATTGAATATATTATATAAAAAAGTAATGAAAAAACAATAATAAATTATATTTAATAACGCTCCCCCCCATTTTCCCTTCACTTTTCCGGTTGTTGCCTTGATACATTCATCTACTATTTTCTGGCTCTCTCTTTGCCTTCTCTCCACGACGGCCACCGCGGGAGTGCGGTTGATTTCAGTTGGCCGGAGTGTGAGTCTATTGAATCATACTTTAGATATTGACTAATAGATAGTTAAAAGCTTGTAGCCGTCTGTGGATTTTCCTTACTGATAAGTAGCTACAATAACTAGGTTGAATACTTTCTATGAGATAGTACAAAAGATGTATATGTATAAGAACAATCATGCTTTCAATAAAATTACGAAGACGTTTTACATCTTACTGTTTTTCTTCTCATTCGATTGCAAACATGGTATCGGAGCAGATCTTTCTTTAGAACTATCTACGATCCAAGCATGACTAAAAACGACAAAAAAACTGGTGACAAAGCAACTGAGGTAGACCCAACGTTGCTGCTTCAAGGTGGAGACCAACCACACTTTCCGTTGGTAAGTTTTCCACTAAATGGCAAAAATTACCAATCCTGGAGGCGTTCTGTTAGGATTTCTCTAGGTTCGAAAAAAAAGTTAGGTTTTATCGATGGTTTATATCCAGAGCCAGATGAAAAAGACCCCACTCATGAAGTCTGGAAACAAGTCGACTACATGGTGCTCTCATGGTTGTTAAATTCCATCTCGAAAAAGATGGTGGAACCATACACTTACTCAACATCCTCTCGAGAAATCTGGAAAAGTTTGGAAAAAAGATATGGTAAATAAAGTGGAGCCATGTTCTTTGAAATACAACGAGATCTGATGAATCTAAACCAAGGCAACATGAGTGTTCAAGACTACCACACCAAGCTTTGCTCATTGTGGTAGGATTTGGGAGATTGCTTCCTAGCAGTGTTGTGTGAATGTAGGAAGAAAATAACACTAGTAACATGTGAATGTGGCATCAAAATTCCATTAACAACATTGTGTGGCTCGAACCAATTAGTTCAGTTCTTAATGGGACTCAACCCAGAATATCACAATGTTCGTAACAAAATGTTGGTCATGAAACCCCTGCCAAACTTTGACGAAGCATTCAGTTTAGCCCTGGATGTGGAACAGCAAAATAGAGTGACCGAAGGTAGCTTCAACAGAGATCTCCATAGTGTTATGATGGTAAAAAATTCAACCTATGCAAAGAAACACTATACCTCAAAACCAAGTACCCCTGGGACATTGTCTGATCTCAAAAGTTTGTTGCAAAAAGCACATGGTTCAACATCCACGTCCACTGCACCTCATGATCGTAAAACTGGACAAAGGATCAAAGAAAAGAAAACTTGTGTTATTTGTCATATGGATGGACACCTTGAAAACACGTGTTTTTTAGTACATGGAGTAGCGGACTGGTTTAAAGAAAAACATGGTCACAAATGGCAAGCTATGTGGAATGATCAACTCAAGAAAATAGGTGAAAAAAATCAAGTGTATCTTACAACTTCTTCTGGCCAAGAAGAGGAAGTAGAGGAAGAAAAAATCAACTTCGTACACTTTGCTGGTATGTCCTATCACTCTATAAACTTAACTGGTGACTCGAATCAAGGTACATGGATACTAGATACGGGGGCTACAACTCATGTGTGTTCTAAAATTTTTCTTTTTTCTAAGCTTACCTCTCTCAAAAACCATGCCACCATTCTACTCCTGATGGCACATCCACCCGTATACATATCAAAGGGAGAGTCATCATAAACCCACATCTTACCATGACCAATGTTATGTTTCTTCCAAGTTTCAAATACAATCTTATTTCTGTAGGAAAACTCATTGCTTCTCACAACGTTAATGTTGTTTTCACTTCTTCAAAATGTTGGCTGTAGGACCCGAAGAATAATGGGAACCTTGCAGTGGGGACCATCAACAATGGACTCTACATTTTGCCAACTTCGGATCCTGTCATTCCATCTGCTGTTTTTCCTACTACTAACTCTATTACTACTTGCTCTATGTATCCCACTCGGGTTTTTGCTGTAACATCGATGGATTCGGACATTTTGTGGCACATTCGTTTAGGCCATGCTTCTTTTGATTCACTAAAACATTTACAGTTTTTTACTAATCCTAAAACCAATACTCTTAAACCATGTGACATATGTCACAAAGCAAAACAACATCGACTGCCTTTTTCCCAGAGCCAAAACAGAGCCTCAGAGCCATTTGACCTCATACACATGGATGTATGGGGACCAAATGCAACACCAAACGTTTCTGGTACTTGTTACTTCCTTACTATTTTGGATGATTTTTCCAGAGCCACTTGGACCTATTTTTTGCAAACCAAAGACCAAACCTATGTTCAAATCAAAGGCTACCTTAACATGATTAAAACACACTTTCAAGCCAAACCTAAAACCATTCGCACCGACAATGGTGGCGAATTCTTGAGCCATGCTCTACAATCTTTATTTTTGGAAAAATGGATTTTACACCAAACTTCATGTTCTCAAACGCCCCAACAAAACGGAAGAGTCGAAAGAAAACATCGACATCTTTTGGAAATTACTCGGGCACTCATTTTTCAATCCAATACTCCTATTTTCCTATGGGGAGAAGCAATCCTTACGGCCACATATATTATTAATCGAATTCCATCAGCCATACTCAACTGGAAATGTCCATATGAGTTACTTTTTTCCAAATGTTCTTCATACTCCATATTGAAACCATTTGGGTGTCTGTGCTACTACCATAATACGTCTAGCCCCAAAAATAAATTCCAACCATGTGCACATTGTAGTATCTTTGTTGGTTTTCAGCCTGGTAAGAAAGGATACAAAATCTACGATCCACTTCAAAATGCTATACTTGTATCCAGAAATGTTGTTTTCTATGAACATATATTTCCTTACCATTTAGTTCAATCATCTAACAATACTTCCGCGACTGATTGTTTTCCTCTCTTTAACTTGTCTAATGACACATTTCCAGTTGACAATTGCTCTATTCCTTCTACCCAGTTGACTTGTCTCATCCTCTTTTGGATGCTCCTACAA
Organism: Utricularia reniformis; assembly: GCA_009725065.1. Taxonomy (NCBI): domain Eukaryota; kingdom Viridiplantae; phylum Streptophyta; class Magnoliopsida; order Lamiales; family Lentibulariaceae; genus Utricularia; species Utricularia reniformis. The sequence goes on from RWGZ01001083.1 coordinate 152,414, forward strand.
ACACATCAGATGCATTAATAATGCATCAATCTCTCTCTACCCCTCCTATTAGGAAAAGTAATCGTCTTCATCATTCACCGTCATGGTTAAAAGACTTTGTTTCTACCATTCAACATTTATTGGCCCAAGTATCTGTTGTCCATGAACCTCGATCATTCTTTGAAGCACAGAACTCCCCAGAGTGGAAAAATGCCATGAGTGAGGAGATTCAAGCTTTGGAACGCAACAATACCTGGACAGTCACCTCTTTAACACCCGGCAAATATGCTGTGGGCTGTAGGTGGCTCTATAAACTCAAGTTAAATCCCGATGGCTCAATTGTTCGACACAAAGCGAGACTTGTAGCAAAAGGATATACTCAACGCACTGGTCTAGACTATAAGGAAAGTTTTTCTCCAGTTGCAAAATGGGTAACGGTACGACTAATGTTTGCCTTGATAGCTAGTCTTCATTGACAACTTCATCATATTGACATCAATAATGCTTTTCTTCACTGTGCCCTTGAAGAAGAATTATTTATGCAGGTCCCTTATGGTTACTCGGTTCCTCCTGGTCATGTTTGTCGATTACATAAATCCATGTACGGTCTCAAACAAGCTTCCCGATAGTGGAACAAAGAATTAAGTTCCAAACTATCATAGTTGGGATCTCATCACTAAATGACACATGTCTATTTATTAAACAAACAGCCACCGATCTTACCATGCTTTTGGTATATGTCGACGATATCCTTATCACCGGATCGTCAATGTCCATAATAGAAGATATCAAGAAGTCGATTAACATGGTGTTCCCTATTAAAGATTTGGGTGATGTTCACTATTATCTTGGCCTAAAAGTCTCACGGTAGCTGACGGAATTCATCTGAATCAACACAGACTTATCTTGGATATTATCGAGGATTTGGGAATGATAGGTGCTAAACCAGCGTTTGTTCCGCTTAATGGAGGTTTCAAATTTCCTATCGACACATGACCACTTTTAGATGACCCCGATATATATCGTCGGCTTATTGGTCGTTTACTTTATTTATCATTTACGAGACCCTATCTTTCGTTCCCAGTACAATTGCTTAGTCAATATATGCAGGAACCGCATCAAGTACATTGGCAAGCTGATTTACAGGTGGTTCGATACCTCTGTCATACGCCAACTTTGGGACTATTCTATTCATCAAAAAATCAGTTACAAATTTCGTCATATTGTGACTCTGACTAGGAAAATTGTCCACAAACTCGTCGTTCAACGACTTGTTATGCGGTATTTCTTGGTCTTACCTTGATCTCTTGGAAGACTAAAAAACAATCCACAGTGTCTCGCTCTTCTGCGGAAGCGGAATATCGTAGTATGGCAACTACAACATGTGAGATACGATGGATATCCTATCTGCTTCAAGATATTGGAATATATACCAACTTACCGATTCCTCTGTATTGCGATAACAATGTTGCTATTCAAATCACTCAGAATCCAGTATTTCATGAACGTGTCAAACATATTGAAATCGACTGTCATGTCGTTCGAGACCATTACAAATCCGGTTTCTTGGCTCCACGATATTTACCGTCACGTTTTCAGCTGGCAGACTTTTTTACCAAAGCTTTGCCCTCTTCGGTTTTTAGCAACTTTACCAACAAACTGGGCATGCTTACTCTACATCATGCTCCAGTTTGAGGAAGGGTATTGAATCATAGTTTAGATATTGACTAATGGATGGTTACAATAATTCTATTGAAGCTTGTAGCCCGATACCATAAGTAGGTTGAGTACTTTATGTGAGATAGTACAAAAGGTGTATATCTATAAGAAACTTTGAATAAAATTACGAAGACGTTTTACATCTTACTGTTTTTCTTCTCCTTCGATTGCAAACAGTCCGGGGAATCCACCACTGTATTTCTGTGTCACATTGACGCCTCGGCTTCGTTGTTTGTGTGACGTGGTGGGATATACGCGTTTCGATCTTCGATTTAAACCAGGCTCTCTTTGATAATGTGGAACGTGCCCTAGTGTTTCCACGCTTTCTGGAACCCAGCGTCGACGTTTAAGGCGGTGTGGAAGAATTCTGATACGTTTTTGTTGGTGAAAAGTCGAGAGAAAGCAGAGAGTATAAGGGGAGTTTCTTCTGCATGACATGGTATGGTTTTGTTGGAATGTGTTGGCTTTGTTCCATAATTTTATTGTTTCTTTTTTCTCCTAGAATTCTCACTCAATGCTGGCCGTGGTTGTTTAGGTGCTGTTTGGATCTCAAGATCTCTGGTATTAATGATTTCGCTGATTAAATTGTGGTTTTTTATGTTCTCTGGTTTCACTGTCTATCAGCATTTTTTTTTTGGGTTTCTTCCTCTTTGGTACTTTTTCTGTTCTAAGATTTTGAGTATGAGGTTTGGCTAATTTTAGGTCAAGGAAGCTTTATTTATTCCCGATTTGCTATTTTTTTTAAAATTGAAATCCCCTGAATAACTTTTTCTCCCCTAGAATTTTCGTTGACATGCATTCAATGCTCAATCCTGCGCTTTCATACAGTAAACAAATCAAAGGCACATTTTTTTCTATTTTTGTGCACCGGGAACTTTCATCCAAGTATCGGTGTGTGTGTTTGTCTGTAAGTTTTTATTCACTGTAGCATTCTAGTAGAAACAATGTGGATTTTTTGGCAAGTATGCTGCTTTTGATTTCCTAGAATTCATGTTGAAGTTTCATGAAATCTGTTAGCATTTGACGTTAAGCACATAGAGCTGACTGATGAATTGTTTGAATTTTGGCTCGAGAAAGGTTTTATGTTTTTTTCATGAAAGGGGCAGGTAGAAAGTAGGGTTTGCATGTCACGGGAGGCTACGCTTGAATTTTTGAAGCGCAAGAGGCTCCAGCGTATGAAAACTGAAAACTCATATTGTTCCCCTCGTCTGAGTTATACTCCTATTCAGAGCACTGAAAATTCCCTCAGGGCTGCTACTCCTTGTGGCGTGAGATTTTATAATAGTGCACAGATATACACCGAAGCTGGCAGCAAATAAAATGATAAGGACGCATTTTCCAAGTCCAAGGTCCAAAAGTTTGAGACTCCTGATAATGAGTGGACAGAAAAAATTCTTGACTGTCCAGTTTATAGTCCAACTATTCAAGAAATTGGGGATCCTTTAGTCTATCTCCAAATGATTGCTCCAGAAGCTTCCAGATATGTTATGTTTGTCAATGTGTTCGAGGGCTCTGTTGTCAAGCCCCAGTTTTGATTAGGGAATTGCTCTTGATGCATTATATAGATCTATGTTTTTTTATTCAGAATTCTACCTTATAGATTTTCTAGGACCATCAGGCTGGTTACCTGATATTTCATTTTTTTCATATTAGCTCTCTCCACTTTATTCATCATTGCATTCTTTTTGTATCAATGATTTTGAACAGGAAGGATTGATAGCATTGACGAGTTATGGAACACACTATTTGCTCACAATGAACCATCTATCATACATTGCATGTTATTTCTACAAGTACTCGGATTTTGGTTTTCTCCTTCAATGGCTAATACCTTATTTCTCTTAAATACTTAGGTATCTGCAAGATTATATCTCATGTTGCTGCTGTTGTTCCCGTTGGTGTTGTTCTTATGAAAGAGAAAGTTGGTTTCAAGTTTACAACCAGGGTTCAACCATTTCCTTTAACTGAATGGAGTAGTGATGATAAGGTCACTTTTGTTATGAGTGGAAGGTGAGGATTCCTCTCTTGTCCATCCATAGTGACTACTCTAGCTGAAATTGACATTGAATTTTGATGTATTTTTCTCAGAAACTATGCATTCCGTGACTTCGAGAGAATGGCAAACAAGATTTTCTTACGTAAATATTTGAGTGCTGGATGCCTACCTGAAAACTTCATGGAAAAAGAGTTTTGGCATGAAATAGCTTCTGGAAATACAGTCTGTTGAGTATGCATGTGACGTGGATGGTAGTGCGTTTTCATCTTCTCCCCATGATCCTCTTGGAAAAAGCAGATGGAATTTGAAGGTACTGATCTCACTTTGAAGTACTTGCTATTTTGTTTCTATCAAATTTTCTTTCCTCGCTTGTTTTCTTGTACACTATATATCATGTAAACCTTGAGGTTGCAATCTGATCTGTATTTTTTTATTACATTTTCAGAAGTTTTCTCAGTTGCCGAAGTCTATTTTGCGTCTTCTTGAAACTTCAATTCCTGTAATGCACTAATCCATTCATCACAACTTAAGTACTACATTCATAGATATTAACAAGCTCGTGATTTTTCAGGGAGTTACTGAACCAATGCTTTATATTGAGATGTTGTTTAGCATGTTTGCTTGGCATGTGGAAGACCATTATTTGTATAGGTAAGTTTTTATACTTTTTGCTGTTAGTATTAGTTTTCTTTTAGCCTTAAAAGGTTTGGTTACCTGGTCCGATCTTTTTTTTCCAGCATCAATTACCATCATTGTGGGGTAGCAAAAACATGGTATGGTATTCCTGGCCAGTCAGCTTCCGATTTTGAAAAGGTGGTCAGGGAGCATGTTTATACACACGATATCTTATCCGGTAATGGTGAGAATGGGGCTTTTGACATTCTATCAGGCAAAACAACATTATTTCTCCCAAATATATTACTGTTAAATGATGTTCTTGTTTACAAAGCTGTTCAGAAACCTGGAGAATATGTAATTACTTTCCCTAGAGCTTATCATGCTGGATTCAGTCATGGTATGGCAGCAATCTTACCATATTTTAATGTCTTGGTTGAGTCCCTATCTACATGACTCATTTATAGCCTGAAGCCGGTAATTTCAAGATTTAATTGTGACGAAGCCGTGAACTTTGCAATTGGTGATTGGTTTCCCATAGGAGCACTAGCCAGCCAGCGCTATGCTTTGCTTAACAAATTACCGCTTCTTCCCCGAGAGGAGCTCTTGTGCAAAGAATCAATGCTACTTTCTTCAAGTGTGGAGCAAGACAAACAAAATCATTTGCCTGCAAATCTTTCAACTTATAGGAACATTAAGGTCTGTTTTGTAAGCTTGATATGGTTTCAACATCATGCTCGCTGGTGCCTGATGAAATCAACTCTAGGGATTTCTGTGTCTTATGTTTCTCATGGGACCATTCTTTGTGGCCGGTGTGGTCGAGATTGTTATTTGGCATACTTGAGTTGTGAGTGTTGCTTGCATCCTCTGTGCCTTCTACATGGTATACATAACTTCACATGCATACCTTGTTCTTCTTGCTCGTATTATTTTGATGAGTGACTTGTTTTTCCTTTCAGATGTAAAATCTATTTCTTTTGCTTGTGGAGGGAGACTTGCACTGTATGTTAGGGATGATATCTTGAATCTTGAGGCAGCGGCAAGGAAGTTTGAGCAGGAGGAGAGCATATTAAACGAAGTTGAGCAGCACTGCATAAATAACGATGACTTTCTTTGTATTTCAAGAATATACTCAACAGAGGAAAATGATGGATACATTCCCTATTGTGAGACATTCTGAGAACCAAACTATGAAACCAAATATTTAAAAGTTAAAGGCTCCAACGTATTGTCCTCCCTGCAACGGAACAATCAAAGCTGAAACGTCTATTTGTTCTGGCATTGGACCCTCTTCACATGCATCGATGGATACTCACCGCTCACTTAGCCGTGTAAGATTCATTTTCAAAAAATGGGTATCCTTTATTCATACTCAAGCCTGTTTTGTAAACATTTTTGTGATTACAGAGCTTTGCAGTCTCGGAGCTTGCGAATTACATATCATCTAGAACGTCCTCCAATATCTCCTCATCAAGAAACCAATCTGTTGATTCTGAAAGGAAATTTGCTCCCAAATTGGATAGTGAAAGTCACATTAAGAGAGGATGCTGATTCTGATACTGAAACACTCTGTGTCAAACGAAGATCTTCTGGCAAATCTAAAAAAAGAAGTTCACTTAATGCTCTCTCTGGTGATGCTCCACAGGTATACAAGCTTATGTCCGTACGTGTTCTGTTTCATCTTGTTTTATATTTGTTGTATGTTTGCTACAACATATCATAGTTGAAGATGTTGTTGATTCACGGATTTTCCATTCACACTTGGAACTATTTATGCCTAAGAATGCTAATTTTTTAGTCTTTCAGGGATTAAAGAGACTGAGGAAGAATCAACCAGAAGGGCGGAAGCATTTCATGCATGTTGTTCATGACGATCGGTGTCGTCCTCAAAACCTACTGAATACCTCTCAAGAAGAAAGTTCTCTCCGGGAACTGGTATCCCGGTATCAATCAAACTTAAGAAAACATCGAATGGCCAAGTTCTTAACAATCATGGCCGGATTCAGAGAGATGTCAAACAACTACAGCTTCAGTTAAGGAAAACTATGAAGCAATCTCGATTCACAGTTAGAGGGCCATCATCTTTCTGAAGAGTAAGCCATATATATATGGGCCCAAGTCCGATAAAATCAGCCCACAACACGAAACTGCTCCTATCAGGCCAAGTTAAATGAATAAGACCCAAAATCAAAGTTATCGGCAGTTGAAAAACCAGAATAAAACAGAAGAGTCAAGCAGAACGAAAAAACTGGTGAAATCAGAGTGATCGACATTTTTCTTGGCAACCTGATTGTGAAACAAGAATCAAGTATCAAATCTCTGTGATCAAAGCAAAAAAGACGAAGATATCTGCTGCAGCTGTGACTGTGATGGCATATTCCGAGAGAGCTTGCCCTTCGGATCGAGGGGTGTTGGGAGATGGTATTTCTTTGATCTTGTATATGTAAAAGAATCGATAATTAGTGAATTAGATCCAGGGGGGATCTCGTGGTTTTCCTCCGGGAGTTTTCCCGGTTTTCCACGTAAAAGTGCCGGTGTTCTCAATCACATAATCAAGATACTAAAGATTCTAAAAGGAAGTTCAGGGACAAGAAGAGTCTTATATGGTAAAGGTTAAGCTCTACAAAGTGGTGGCCCATGCAGGTCACCAACCTGCAGATATAATCTCCTGAAGCAATCAAGAAACTGGATAAACATGAAAAGAAATCAGGGAACATGGCGAGTGACTCATATGCAATGGTTAGACTTACCTCCAACAATTATCCGGAGTGGAAAAACAGGATGGAGAATTTGCTAAACAGCAGATTGATGTTTGACCCTGTGGAATTTGGGGATCAAAGACCAACAGAATACACTCCTGAATTGTGGAAGAAAATGCACAAACAGACCCTCGGTTTTATCAGACAATGGATTGACTTAACACAATATCATCATGTAAGTTCAGAGACAGACGCAAAACTGCTATGGAAAAAGTTGGAAAGAACCTTTGAATCTAAATCTACACAAAGCCAAGGCACACTCCTTTATCGACTATTAGGAATGAGGTATACAGATGCCGTGTCAATGCCTGATTATATTGGAAAATGGCTTGAAACAAAAAAGATGATGGAAACCGCTGACCTGAAACTTGAAGAAAAATTGGTGTGTTTATTGTTGTTGTACTCCTTGCCTCAGTCTTGGCAACCTCTTGTAATGTTACTGCATGGCACTGCACCTAAAGATGGGCACAAATTAGAGGACATTAAAGAGCAGCTTATAAATGAAGAACTGAGACGAATAGACTACAAAACATCAGACCATCCGAAAGATGCAGTCGCATATTCATCTGAAAAAAGCGGAAGGTCAGAACAACGCTCTCGAAAGAATAAAAAGGACAAGTCCAGGGAAAAATCAGTGGACAAAAAGTCACGGGAGAGGAAGAATCATGAAGGAAATGATGAAAAAAAGGAAACAAGAACATATTTCCATTGCAAGAAAGCTGGACACTTAAAAAAGAACTGTTATTACTGGCTAAGAACTAAGCATGACTCATCATCCACACATGGCCAGAACACAGCCACTGCAGAAGAAGAGGTACTGGTCTTGGCGACCGAAACAGAATCCTATTCGGAAAATGAAGAAGGAACAGAGTGGATTGTAGATTCAGGAGCATCGTGTCATGCAACACCAAATAGAGGAATCTTTTCTAACTACATAGCAGGATTATTCGGCAATGTGAAAATGGGGATTGAAACCACTGCAGATATTGAAGGCATAGGGGATATTCAGGTTGAAACAAGCCAGGGGATAAAAATGACACTAAAAGGAGTGAAATACATCCCCAAACTCATATTGAACATACTCTCACTACATGCACTAGATCAGGAAGGCTTCACAAGCACCATTGCAAATGGACTGTGGAAGCTCACTAAAGGCTCCCTAATTGTGGCTAAAGGATCTGTGACCCACAATTTGTACAAAACATCACTGAAAATTGTTCCAGGAATAATACACCATATTCAGAATTATTCAGATTATGAACTATGGCATAAAAGGCTTGGACATCTATCTGAGAAGGGAATGAATCTTCTAAGACACAAGAAGCTGATAACAACAAACAACAGTGGACTCAAGGATTTATGTGAGACCTGTGAAGTTGGAAAGAAACAGAAAGTGTCTTTTAAAAGTACCATGGAAACCAAACAGAAACCGTTGGAATTGGTATTCTCAGATGTATGCAGTGTAGATATCGAATCAATGGGAGGAAAGAAGTATTTTGTGACATTTATTGATGATGCCACAAGGAAAAGCTGGGTATGTCCAATGAAAACAAAGGATGAAGTAATTGACTACCTGAAAATTTGGCACTTAGCAGTAGAAAGGGAAAGTGGTATGAAATTGAAATGTTTCAGGTCAGACAATGGTGAGGAATTTACATCAAATGAGATGAAAGCCTACTTCAGAAGCTATGGAATTAGACATGAGACAACAGTCCCAGGCACACCACAAAACAATGGGACAGCTGAACGGTTGAACAGGACGTTATTAGACAGAGTAAGGTGCATGCTAAGAACCTCAGCTCTGCCAAAATCATTTTGGGCAGAAGCCTTGGTGACAGCCTGTTACTTAATCACCAGGTCTCCCACCTCAGCCCTGAATTTCGAAATTCCAGAGTGGAAGTGGAAAGAAAAAGCTCCGAAATATGATCATTTAAGAATATTCGGATGCAAAGTACTAGTGTATGTCTCTAAGGATAGCAGAAAAAAATTAGAGGATCATGCAAAGGAAGATATTTTCATTGGCTATGGGGACACCGAGTTTGGATATAAAATTTGGAATCCTATCACAAATAAAGTCACAAGATCTAGAGATGTGACTTTTTTGGAAACTAAGTCCATCAGGGACTTGACAAGTGAAATACAAAAAAATTCAGAAGAGAGAAATAGGCAAAGGAGAGTTCCAGATTGTACATTTCAGATTCCAGTGCACCTAGCAAGAAGCAACTTACCAGTTACCACTCAGGGTGTGGATACAGAGAATCCAGCATACATTGATCTGGAGCAGCCTCCTGTACCTACTGAAGAACCAGAGGAACCTAAGGAAACAGAATCAAGCCTGATCAGAAGGTCAAACCGTATCAGAATTCCAACAGCAAGATATCCTACATCAGACTATGTTATGGTGACTGAGAACGGAGAACCTGAGAGTTTTCAAGAAGCTATAAACAGAAAGGACAATAAATCGTGGTGGAAAGCAATGATAGAAGAATGGAACTCATTAAAGAAAAATGACACGTTTGATCTGGTGGAACCCCCTCCCACTAGAAAGATTCTAGGAAATAAGTGGATCTACAAACTAAAGCAAGATGCAGATGGAAGTCAAAGATACAAAGTTAGGATCGTAGCGAAAGGTTTCACTCAAAAGGAAGGGATAGATTTTGCTGAAATATTCTCCCCGGTTGTCAAATTGACATCTATCAGATTAATTCTAGCAGTTGCAGCTTACAAAGACCTTGAACTTGAACAGCTAGATGTCAAAACAGCATTCTTAAATGGGGAACTGGAAGACGATATATACATGACCCAACCAGAGGGTTTCATCAAGAAAGGGACTGAGAAATTGGTTTGTAAACTAAAGAAAGCTTATATGGTCTGAAACAGGCGCCCCGAATGTGGAATAAAAGGTTCGACACTTTCATGTTCAAGGAAGGGTTCAAAAAGGCAGAAAGTGACACTTGCGTATATTTTAAAAATACAGAGAGCAGTAAATTCAGCATATTACTCCTCTATGTGGACGATATGATTATTGCAAGTCACAGCAAAGATGAAATAAGCAGACTCAAGAAAGCATTGGCTACTGAATTCGAAATGAAAGACCTAGGACCAGTGAAGAAGATATTGGGAATTGAAGTCCAAAGAGACAGAGCTAAAAGACAGATAAGTCTATCCCAACACAGATATACTGAACAAATCTTGAAGAGATTCAACTTAGAAGACTCTAAACCACTGGTAATCCCTATGTCTAACTCAATACAACTCAGCAGAAGTCAAGAGCCAATGACAGAAAAAGAAACAGATGAAATGAGGGACATACCCTACTCATCAGCAATGGGCAGCCTCATGTATCTGGTCGTCTGCACCAGACCCGACTTGGCATATGTAGTATCCTCAGCAAGCAGATTCCTGGTAAATCCTGGCAAGGAACACTGGGAAGCAGTTTTAAAGATCATTAGATATGTCAGTGGAACAAGATCTATGAAACTAAACTATGGAGCAGAAGGAGACTTAGCTTTACAAATGTACTCCGACTCTGACATGGCTGGGGATTTCGACACTCGGAGATCCACCCCAGGGTATATTTCCTTACTAAATGCAGGGGCTATCTCCTGGATGTCCAAGCTGCAAAAAAGCGTTGCTTTATCATCAACAGAGGCAGAATATATGGCGTTAACTGAAGTAGGGAAGGAACTAATATAGCTTAAAAGACTGAATAACGAGCTCAAACTTGGAATAGTCATGGAAGAACTTCACAGTGACTCACAAAGCGCCATTGAACTAAGCAAAAATGCAACCTATCATGCTAGATCTAAACATATCGACATCAGAATACACTAGATAAGAGAAGCAGTACAAACAGGAGAAATCAAGCTGAAAAATGTACCTACCGAGACGAATCCATCAGATTTTCTCACCAAAGTTGTTCCCACTGCGAAGCATCAGCTATGCACTTCAAAGGTGGGGCTGAAAGAAGGAGACGTGAAACCCTAGTAGCGGCCGTTCGTGTGATGAGCTGAGGGGGCGATTTGAAGAGTAAGCCATATATATATGAGCCCAAGTCCGATAAAATCAGCCCACAACACGAAACTGCTCCTATCAGGCCAAATTAAATGAATAAGGCCCAAAATCAAAGTTATCGGCGGTTGAAAAACCAGAATAAAACAGAAGAGTCAAGCAGAACGAAAAAACTGGTGAAATCAGAGTGATCGACATTTTTCTTGGCAACCTGATTGTGAAACAAGAATCAAGTATCAAATCTCTGTGATCAAAGCAAAAAGACGAAGATACTTGCTGCAGCTGTGACTGTGATGGCATATCCTGAGAGAGCTTGCCCTTCGGATCGAGAGGTGTTGGGAGATGGTATTTCTTTGATATTGTATCTGTAAAAGAATCGATAATTAGTGAATTAGATCCAGTGGGGATCTCGTGGTTTTTCCTCCGGGAGTTTTCCCGGTTTTCCACGTAAAAGTACCTATGTTCTCAATCACATAATCAAGATACTAAAGATTCTAAAAGGAAGTTCAGGGACAAGAAGAATCTTATCTGGTAAAGGTTAAGCTCTACACTTTCGGTATGAGAGGTAGATTTACCTGATCAATACTTATACTACTGAGCTTCTTCCATCAGCTTGTCTATGCTAGCAACAGTGGGGAAGATACTGAACCTCCCTTAGATTAAATCCATTCATTTTGTGAGTCTCAAACTGAGACGATCGCATGCTGTCATGATTCTTATGTGTTGAGAATCAAATGTATCCTGTTTCAGATGCAGGTAATATGTAGATTGTTGATGCAGTTTCTTTGAGATGTATATTTAGTCCCAACAGTTCATAGTTCATTCTTTTTATAGTCACTGGCCTTGGTGCCTGAAGAAAACAAATTTCAAGGTATTCAAGGTAATACAAGTTGACCATCACGCAATAAGCAGCAAATTTGCAGTTCCAGCTCAGGGCTCAAGTGAAGGTAATAAGGAACCTATCTACTGCAATTTCCACGACACTCTTCAGTTGTTTTCCTATGCCAAAAGCTTCCGTTTCGGCTATATCCGGCCTCGTCAACGGCGGCGTAAGCTCTAGATTCACAAATTCTCTGTACTCGTCCGTGTGTGAGCACTACGATATCTTAAAATCCGCAATCCATGGTAAACAAGGTTTTAAAGCATCGACTTCTGCCATCGCGTTACCCCAGCCATGGCTATGAGCCTTTTGCTTCATCACTGCTATGATTTTCCATTCTTTCTTCCCAGTACCAACACGATACAGAAAGCACTTGCCCTCCCTCATTTTAAGCATCTGCACTTTACAGAGCACAGAAGGGAAGAGTTTTTTGTGGTACAAACGTGTAAGTTGTTAAAATGTTAAAAAATAGTATGAATTTTTGATTGATTTTGTTTTTATTATTAATTAATTTTATTTTAGAAATTTTGCACTGATTTGAAATCTGTCGATTTCTATAATTATAGAAATCGAGCTATAATTTTTTTTATATCGAAAATACATTAAAAATAACAATTAAAAATAAAAAAATGGTAGCTCGGTTTCTATAATTATAGAAATCGAGCTACGAAAAAAGTTGTCCATGACAGACTGCAAATCAGTGTTATATTTCTATAACAAAATTAATGAATGACAAAAACAAAATCAATCGAAAATTAATGTTATTTTTTACGTTTTAACAAGTTATAATGCTATCTAAAAAACTAATCTCATTTAACAAGGGAACTCGCAGCATGTATCTATAGGTAAAAGGGCTCATTTATGGATATATATCTCCTTGAAAATCCCATTTATGAACAATAGAGACTTCAATATCGAGATATTTAGAAGATAGACGGGAGAATATTAGGAAGTGGACACCTTCCTCGGGAGAATTTACAAAATAGCCATATATTAAAAATTTCTTTGCAAAATAGCCTATTTTCATAAAGTATTTGCTAAATAGTCTACGATTATATATTTTAATAAAACTAAATCAAATAATTTATATTATATATATATATATTAATTAAAAATATATAATAAATTAAATTACAATATAATAATATTAATAAAATATTATATCGAACGATGCGTCAAATACCGGGTACTAATTGATATATCGTTCATACTATATGAATTAGATTATATATTTTTATATTGATCGATATAGAAGTATTGAGTTATAGTGTCGGATATCGGTCCATATTTTTATATCGTAATTTCACATATCGATCGATATGAAAGTATATCTTCCGATTCGGAGAGTATGACCGATATATCGATCGATAAATGATAGTTTACATGTCGCCACGAATAATATTTAATCAATATTTTCATAGCGTCTAGTACAATGAAAGACGGACGACACCGGTATATGGACCAGTACCATGTTTACGGTTCGGAGCCCATGTTTTTCTAGATCGACCAGAAAATTTTTGATCGATATGTGAAATTATGATATAAAAATATGGACCAATATCCGACACTATAACTCAATACCGTCATATCGATCAATATTAAAATATATATTCCGATTCATAGAGTATGAACGATATATCAATTAGTACTCGGTATTTTACGTGTTGTTCGATATAATATTTTATTAATATTATTATATTGTAATTTAATTTATTATATATTTTTAATTAATATATATATATATATAATATAAATTATTTGATTTAGTTTTATTAAAATATATCAACGTACACTATTTATCAAATACTTTATGAAAACAAGCTATTTTACAAAATCTTTATCAAAACAGACTATTATGCCAATAACATTTTTGCAGGCGACTATTTTGCAAATTCTCCCGTTGGATGAGTACATGCAATATTTCGGCGGATATATTGTTTGGAAATATATTTTTTTTAAAACATATTTTATTATTATTTTCGTTTTGATCCAAAAAAGCATGGATCCCAACCCGAACTTGATAAAATATCCGTATCACTCGATTTTTATGATAGGAAAACATTGAAATTAACCCCAAAATGTATAATATTTGAAACTAGCTATCAAATTTCGAGAGTTTATTTTTTCAAAATTGAAAATATTAGGGACCACCATTGTGAATTTAAGTATTTATTTGTTAAATTATACAAATTATGTACTTTGGAATTCATAATCATCACAATTATGAGATTTATGATTTCTGTATACTTAAATTTTAATGGATTTCACCATCATTTCCCATTGTAGACATTTTAAATTCTGATTGTTTTCGTATACATTTTTTTTACATACTCATTTTTATTACGAAAGATATTAGTTTAGTATACAAAAAAATCATTTGAAAATTTATTATATTTTATTTGTTATTTACTTTATATATAACACATATGTATACTATTTTTTAGTTCAATTTTAAATGATATATTCAATCCTTAAACTTTCATAATTTTATTAAATTTAATCATCATAATTTATAATGACATATTTAATTCATAAATTTAAAGATTTTAACAAATTTGTTTATTTAAATTTGTAACATTTGGCAATCAGATTTTAAAGTGACTAACTCGGTGTCCGAAATTTTATTTTGGTTAAGAATCTCAATTTACATAATTAAAAACTTTGAGAACCAATTATAACATATATTATAAACGTCAGTAATTGTTTTACCAAAACTTACAAAGTATAAGAACATGTTTTGTCATATTTATATTTTTTTGCTATAATCATCAAATTTTATATATCAAAATTGTCAGAACACAGTTTAAATATATGTGATGGGGGGAATGCCCTAAATCTCATGGCGGTGGTATTCCCTTTAAATGACATACATTAATAGATTCACAAGATATTGACTTTCACCATAACTTATATATGATAAAATTGAGAGTGGTCCGTCTCCGTACAAGTCAAATATGATGTTAGGCGGAAAAAAACATTTTGAAATTGCAATAAAAAGTGAGTGTAATTATCATTGTTTTAAATTTCCGGTGTACCGGGAAATTTATGGCGTACCGGTTTCGGCCAGTATTTTGGCAGAATACCGGCCGGTAAGGGTATTTTCGGGTCGAGTTTTTACGGGTCGAGTCGGTTTTGCGGGTTGTGTCGGATTATATTAAAAAAAATAAAATTTGAATATTTTATAATTTAATTTATTTTAATATTCCGGTACGGATCAGATACATATCCGGTATACCCGAAACGTATCCGGTATACCGATCCAATGAACTTGTCTGGTATACCGGCCGGTATTGGTATTTAAAACATTGGTAATTATTGCATTTTGTTGGAAAATGCAGAAAAAAAATCATAAAAAGTTATACAAAAAAAACATAAAGAAGGGTGCATTTTTTATTTTTTTAATATTCAAGAAAATTAGAGTTTAAAAAAATGCCCCCATAAATAATGAAGTCCATTGTATGAAAATGACTTATCAAAAAATAAGGAGGGTGTGGCTTTTGCTTTCATTTGAATTGAGATTGTAATGGGTAATTGTGATAGAAAGCAAAAGTTGAAAAGACTCTCTTTTATCCACTTTTTATATTTGGGAATTTTAGAAATATATATATATTTTTAAACAAAATGTAGGTACTTATTTTGAATGTGTTGTATCCATTTTAATTTAGAAAAAAATATAAATTTTGTAGAATTTTTTAATTATTATTTGTTCAATTAAAAGTAATTCAATTGAGAATGAATTAAAAATTTGTGTATTTTTTCTAATATATTTTATTATTTCGGTGTAGATCCGATATACCTAATATTGATTACACAAATTATAACATGACATAGAGTGCATGTTTGAATATCATTGGAGAAATACTGGTGAGGTGAGAGCATTCTTACTATGTTGTGAGATGATAGTGGTATATGTAACACGATTTAAAAAAATTGCTTTGAATCATCGGTACTGTGATCGTGATTTCATGTAATAACTTTTTTGTTGTACTTTTAATTAAATTTGGATTAAACAATAATTAAATAAAGATAAAAATAAAATTTTACAAAATATATTTTGTTGATAGTTGAAGAAAAACTAATGTCATGAGATCGTTATTTTTTGCTTTCAAAGAAAATAATTTATATTGATATTTTATTTGTATTAAATAGAACAACGGTATGGTTATCGTATTGCATCACTCACTATGATTCCAAGTATAGCCAAAGTCAACCGAGATTGATTAGAGCTATATTGTTAGGGGCAAATTTGCTATATAGCTCAATCTAAAATATCTATTGGCTAAATAGCCTATTTTGATCAAATATTGGGTAAATAGCTTGTTTTGTTATTTTGTTAGTTAAATAACATTCTTTTATATAATTTTATTAAAATAAATCAAATAATTCGAATATTATTTATATAACTTAATTTTTAAATATAAAAATTATTTAAATACAATATATTACGATCGAATTGATTCTACGAGTTTGAATTCGGACAATTATTTCATATATCGATCAATATGAAATAAATATTCCGATTCGAACTACCTATGTATTCGACACTATAACCCGGTACCGTCTATTATTTCACATATCGATCGATATGAAATATATTTTTCGATTCCCAGGTATTCGACACTATAACCCGGTAGCACAAATTATTTCACATATAAATCAGAATGGAATATATGTTCTAATACGGGCTACTCGGATATTCGATATTGTAACCCGGTACTGTTCATTATTTCATGTGACACATAATATAATATTTTATCAATATATTCATATCGTAATTTAATTTATTTTAACAAAGTCTTAAGATTTTTATAAACGAATCTTATTTATTTTACTACATAAATCAATTGAATTCAAATTCATAAAGTCAATTCGATCGTAATTTATTGTATTTTAAAGATTTTTATAAACGAATTTTATTTATTATACGACGTAAATGTATTGATATGTGAAATAATAGGTGCTACCGGGTTATAGTGTCGAATACCCATGAATCGAAAAATATATTTCATATCGATCGATATGTGAAATAATAGACAGTACCTGGTTATAGTGTCCAATACATAGGTGGTTCGAATCAGAATATTTATTTCATATTGATCGATATGTGAAATAATTGCCCGAATTCAAACTCGTGGAATCAATTCGATCGTAATATATTGTATTTAAATAATTTTATATTTAAAAATTAAATTATATAAATAATATTCGAATTATTTGATTTATTTTAATAAAATTATATAAAAGAATGTTATTTAACTAACAAAATAATAAAACAGGTTATTTGCCCAATACTTTATCAAAATATGCTATTTAATCAATAGATTTTTTAGAATGAATTATATAGTCAATTTATCCATATTGTTAGGGTCCATCATAACACTCGTTCTACCTAAAGATTTATTAAAAATATTAAAAATAAAATAAAATCTATTAATAAATATCAAATGATAATTTTAAAATTTGTGAAAAATCAATGGTATAGATATACAATTAAAAAATTCTTTAAAAATGGTATAAAGTGGGTCCCGCATTTGGTTTCAGACAAACTTATCCCCAACTTTTATTGGTGAACCCTAACCCTAAAATTCCTAATTATTTTCTTATTTTAGTGCACTCTTCATCTCTCTCCCCCTCTCCCATTTTTCAACTTTCGCTTCGTTGTCACAGAGAGTGAAAGAAGATGCGGAAGTGCATGCGTAAGCCTACAGAGGGAGCAAGGCATGAGGTTACAGTGATGGATGATGCATTGCATTCACCGCCTTCCGCTGGTGTCCGAACCAGAGCAAGAACATTAGCTGTTCAGCGACTGAAAACTAACTCCTTCCACGTCCAGAGATTGGATTGTCTTGAACTTCGCTCAAGATGTCTTGAGAAGCCTCATCACTTACTTAAGCAGTATATTCAGAGGTCGAAAAGGAAGACTGCCCCTGAACGAGGATTTTCTCGTAGAGAAAATGAAACCCCTCAAATTGAACGTGGTCCGGAAAACTTCTGTTTGGGTTTCGGTCCTCATGCAGAGAAGACAAACAATTTAGACGCTGTAGACAGGTATTTTCCTCAGTATTTCTTATTAGTTTCCATGTTTCCGGTTGATGTATTCAGCCTCGCTCATTTCAAGCCTTTATTCCCTGAATCTGTTTTTTCTTAAAAAAAGGTAACTTCTGTGTATAAAGATAGAATATTTGCTCTTTGAGGCATTGTATTCTTAGTTTTTTTCATTGAAAACAACATTTTTGAAGTGCTTTACATTCCAACTTTAGACCGCAATGTTCACCCTGAATTCAGTACCTCGTCACTTTCCTCTCTTTTGTATTCCCGGCTGAGATAACCTTCTCACGTAGTTTTTAGTCTTTTTTTCTCTTTGAGTGACTTCTTTTTTTCAAGTCTTGTTGTTGTTGTTGACATTATTCTTTTGAAATCTTCAAAGAAACCACTTGTGCATTATTTACCTAACAGAAAGCTCCAAAGGATTAAATTAATGGAACTTCTGACTTTTCTGGCACAACTTTTCTCTCTTTCTCTATCCCTTTTCCAAGCCCATGTGCGCGTAAAATTGTATGATTTCTTAAGTGTTCTTAAAACAGAAT
>RWGZ01001083.1:174025-322110 GCA_009725065.1 Utricularia reniformis
TTACCTTGAAGGTTTTTAGAAATAACGAATCCGGTATGCAAGAAGGGTCATTTAAACAACTTGTTTAACGGCCATCATTCCCGCTAACGGATTCAAAATCCAATAAAAGTAGTACCACACATAAAAAAAATTTAAAATAAAAGTGTTCAAGACATGTAACCATAAAAGTTATAAATGATAGCGGTTTGTGCACGAGAAATTATTCAAACGAACACGAAAAGCATAATTTTTTTTAAAAGAAGAATTAAAATAAGAAAATTGAAAGACAAAAGTAGTGTTATCTTGAAGGTTTTAAGAAATAACGAATCATGTTTGCAAGAAGGGTCATTTAAACATCTTGTTTAACGGCCATCATTCCCGCTAAAAGATTCAAAATCCAAAAAAAGTAGTACCATTCATCGAAAAAATTTTAAATAAAAGTGTTCATGACATGTAAACATAAATGTGGGAGAGATATAACTAACTTACCGGTTAGCTTTATCAGAGGCATTCTGCAAAGCTTGGATATACTTCTTGTAATAATGTTGATAGAAGCTTTGGATTTCACGTGCATCGCTCTTTGTCACTCTTCCCATTAAGGTGGGATCATTTTCCTGATACAGGACCATATTTCAAATGAACCAACAGTTATAAATGTGATGCATTTTTATTTCATATCAATTATGATGCTCTTCGCATTCAACTCAAACATTATTAAAACATCAAATGCAGAGCATATGCTGAGCATTCGTTTTTGGTCTTGGATCATTTGAATCATTAACCACCATACACATCCTAAAACTCATGCATACAACAAAACTAGTAAAATCAGCATATGCAGAGCATTCAAAAGCCAAAAAACATTCTTTAACTAAATAATTATTAGAATCTGATCACATGATATAAGCAATGTAACATAATAAGATGGCATATGCAGAATGCTATGTAAATGGTGTCATTCTAATTTATCATGCAAACTCTTTCTAGACGTTGAAGAAGAGCTGTTTTGAATTGGCGAACACCACGCCCACTAGACGATGGGCTTTTGAAAAGCATAAAACCCTGCATGTAAAATTGAATACATAGTATTACATCATAAGAACATGATAATAAGTAAAACAATTGAATTTATAAAATACTAACCAGCTTGGTTTCTGGGCATCAGCATTCAATAAATAATGTTAAAAATAGTAACAGGAATCATGTACCATATACTTCATTGTGAACTCAATATGAATTGTAATTTATAGTAGCAACCTGGAGACTAATGTGAACAATCCTTAACATTTATGAAAGAATGGATATGAATCAGCACCAAATCCATCCAAAAGAACAAACCCACTAAAGACTTACACAGGTAGGCAACCTGAGGGTTGCTGGGCTCAACTTCATTTGCAACTCGAAGAAATGGAGTCCCCGGTATGCCCGATGTCTGAGTGCGTGTGAATCGCCGCTGAAGCTGTGGATTCCGCTGTGAACTTTCCTCTATGGATGACATTTTACTTGGTACACAATTTCAGTGAAGAATTTCACAGAAAAGGCATCCCTGCATGCCAATGAAAAATTAAATTCGTTTAAACACCATTAATAACACAAAGTATAATGATTATCCCGCAGAAACAACCCAAAACTTGAAAATCAAAATAGGATGCACGACAAGAAAATACTACACATATCCGAAGCGCCTATAATACTAAAACATACAATATTCCATAAGAATGCGCACAGATTTCCAAATGAAACTCATAAAATACCAAATCCTTGAAAACTCATAAATTGCCTCAGCAATACAAGAACCCGAAACCTCATCCCATTTAAAAGGAACCCAAGCCTGGACGTTCAAGACATAAAGAAATTTCCATTCCCGAAACGGAAAACATTGAACTACCGAAGAAAACAACAAACAATAAAGCAAAGGATGATTTATAGGCCTGATTGTATATATATAGGGCTATACTTGTACTGTAAAACTGTGAGAAATGATATAACAAAATTTATCCACTTCTATCCTTTACTGGTTCATTCAAACTCACACCAGTAGTTCTCATTCCTCTTCCGCCTGGAATCCCTCACGCTGAAGATCATTAAGTGCAATAGAAAAGAAAAGACAGCAAGTAGAAGAGTTGTGTACAACCTTTCAAGAACCCTCCCCAAAGCAAAAGTAGATCTAACTACATCAGAATTAACAGTATAAAAACACAATCGCCGAACTTGTTGTATACTTTTACTTCCTCAAATGCAGTGGGCAAATCAAATCACTGTGAAGAACGATAATGTGACCAGACAAGAAGGAATGAAGGATATTAGAGAAGAAAAAGAAGGGAGCGTAGGCGTTTGAGCATTGGAGGCCAGCGAACAAAGGAATTGTGGAAGAGAAAGAGAATGCGCTCCAACGTTATAATTATTCAAAGTTGCTCACACAATTTACATATTAACCCCTGGAAGTAGCCGTTAATTGCAAAGATACCACAATTTTTGTACAGTTCGAAAAGTATGATAATTACTTTGAAATTTGAAAATGTACCGTTGCCAATTTCACTCTTTTTTTTGTTTGAATTACGCATAATAAAAATCGGTTTTTTATAGCACACTTCACTCAAACTTTGCAAGGTCATGATTAGGGGTGGGTGTAATGAACACAAATCCAGACAAACTTTAGTGTTTTCTTAATTCGAATTACGCTCAAAATATACATGCTCGAAAATCAAAAAGTATACGATTTGATGTTTGGTTCAATTGAGGTTTGGGTTCGGAATCGGTTCAAATTTGAATTAATTTAAAATAATATACATTTTAATATATATTAGCATTATAATATTACTTCCTCGCGAACCGGTTCTACTCGGTATGTTAGGAACTTGAGGTTCGAGGTTCGATTCGCTATGAATTTGAACTCGAACCAATCTCGATTCAGTTTGAAAAAAATCGAGTACAAACTCGAATCTTGACCAGCCCGGCTCAATAGGTTTGCAAATTTGTTCGATTCGTTTACTCGATTTGTATTGAGCAAAAATTTTTTTACTAGATTTGTAATGATAAAAATAACGTATTTGATCCGCAAAGTTTATGATTCTGGGAAATTCGATCCGGAAATTTTAATTTGACATTCGTACTCTTGTTATGGAAAAAAATGATTGTCAATATTAATCCGAAATTTGGCAAATCAATCTCGTTGTGACAAAACTAATTCCCAATATTTAAAGACCAATTATGCCCAAATTTACTAAATATGAGGACTACCATTGCCAAAAATCAAAGTTTTTTAAACTTGTTTTTCTTCAAAAAACTATGAGGACAATATTTGTCAAAATTAAAAAACCTTACAAAACAAATTACCAAATAACAAACTTTGAGGATATCTACCAGATTTGTGTTTAGGGACATCGAAGCGGGAAAACGAAAAAGACAAATCAACAAAATTAAAAAGAATCAGTTTTCTAAAATAATCCCAAAGCATTCATATAAATAATAACATATCATCTTTGAAATATTAAATAATCAACAATATAAAGTGAAAGAGGCATACAATACTTCATATAATATTTATATTTATTTAATATTTACAATTTATTGAAAAAAATCAATTAAAGAGTTAATAGCTATGTTTGTGAATCGGTAACCGTTTTCCGGACCGTTATGCTATCGGTTTGGTCGGATGGGTTTAACCGACCGATATCGAACCGTTCATATATTTCAAAAATAAACAAAAATGAAGCAAAATAAAAATAAATATCTATAATTCTACATAATCACTTTTTCAACTAAATAAGTTTCAAAAAATTTCAAAAATTATAATAAAATCTTACACAAATTAAAATTTTAAAGAAAAAAATGGTTGATTAGGGTTTAAAGGTAATTTTTGAATTAAAATAAGAATAAACAAATGAAAATTTGACTGATTTTTCTAATTAGTAAAATAGGGCTTTTAATTAATTGTTTGGACCGTTTTTAAAATGGGTACCGATTGGACAGGCCCGACCGGACAGCCCAAAAACGGCCTACAATCATAGGTTAATAGTTACTCTATGAAGTCTTCTTGAGTTCATTTTTCAGATTCAACATAAATATTATAAATCAAAATAAAAATTTTAACAAGACATTTATAAATATAAACATATTTATCTTATAAATATGTAAATTAAAAATTATATTAAAAAAATCCAATCATTTCGAAATCGCTTTACTCCCCGCTCCCATTTCGGAAGCTAGAGTTTCACGTTGTGGAAGTTCTAAGCTTATTTACACTCGTAGTATATTGGGTGTCAAAAAAACTTGAATTATCATATATGAGAATATTTAAAAAATATATTTATTGTTAATAACAAGTATTTAATACACCATACACATATTCATAAAAAATCGGGATGCACATTGTTCTCTTTAATCTAACAAAATCAAAATAGAAAGGGACACATGCAAATTTAACCGTCATACATTTTTTATTTGATAATTGTAGTGCTCAAAGTATGATACACTAATTTTAATATTTTATAAATTTCAAATTTTTGCAATGAAAACCTCACCAAAATCAAATTTAGTAAATCAACCTTTGTACTTTGGAGATCTATTTGTCAAACATTGTAAATATAGAGGATCAAATGTAAAATCTTAAAATTTGACAACCAAATATATCACTACAAATATAAATATAAACCAATGTTTTCATACCCGATGGTACACCGGCGTTATATCACCTGGTATGTCAACACCGAGCTTGACATGTATATTTTTTGGACCGTTTGATATTGGGTATTAAGGTCGGTTTCCAGTTTTTTCGGATATGACCATAAACCGTGTTCCCGTAGATACTATAGTTTGAGCCTTGAGGTTGTAGAAATTTGGAAGATTCACATTTGTGGTGATTGAAATTTGCACCTCTCTAAAATATCGGATTTCTTATCATATAAAAACGAGAAATATCAACCATCTGATAAAAGGTTTCAAGGCCGTATTTTGGGTTTTTCGGGTCCAACTTTAATTTTTTAATATATAATAAGTTAAATTTGGTACTGATCGTAGTCTAATATACCGATCAAAATACCCGTATGAAAATATTGAATAAGAGTTCACCGCAGCTATAACAATCTTGCTTATGCCTTAATTTAATCACAACCTATCTCGACTATGGATTTGATCTACCAAGAGGAACGGGCGGCATCTTGCCGCATTTAAGCATAACAAATACAAAGTAAAGCAAAAAATCACATATATACTTCTTAACTTAAACTAAAACTTAAACTTAAACTTAAACTTAAACTTACCTTGGCATTGAAAATGGATTTTTGCTGGTTGGGTAAAGCTTACATTAAGGTCATCCCAAATAAATCATCATAGTCTTGGTAGACCTGTAGAAAAGAAAGCACAAAATTAGAATAGTTTTGATTTTTATATCATTCTTCTTCCTTTCAGTTTCTTGGTTTTCTACAGTTTTGTGGTATCTTCGGGCTCAGTGCTTTCATCGTTTGTCTTCACCAGAACTCAGAACAAANCACAATCATAGGTTAATAGTTACTCTATGAAGTCTTCTTGAATTCATTTTTCAGATTCTACATAAATATTATAAATCAAAATAAAAATTTTAACAAGACATTAATAAATATAAACATATTTATCTTATAAATATGTCAATTAAAAATTATATTAAAAAAATCCAATCATTTCGGAATCGCTTTACTCCCCACTCCCATTTCGGAAGATAGAGTTTCACGTTGTGGAAATTCTAAGCTTATTTACACTCGTAGTATATTGGTTGTAAAAAAAACTTGAATTATCATATATATAAGAATATTAAAAAAGTATATTTATTGTTAATAACAAGTATTTAATACACCCTACACATATTCATAAAAAATCGGGATGCACATTGTATTCTCTTTAATCTAACAAAATCAAAATAGAAAGGGTCCCATGCAAATTTAATGTGATACATTTTTTATTTGATAATTGTAATGATCAAAGTATGATACACTAATTTTAATATTTTATAAATTTCAAATTTTTGCAATG
Source organism: Utricularia reniformis (assembly GCA_009725065.1). Lineage (NCBI taxonomy): Eukaryota > Viridiplantae > Streptophyta > Magnoliopsida > Lamiales > Lentibulariaceae > Utricularia > Utricularia reniformis. The sequence goes on from RWGZ01001083.1 coordinate 180,011, forward strand.
AAAACCTCACCAAAATCAAATTTTGTAAATCAACCTTTATACTTTGGAGATCTATTTATCAAGCATTGTAAATATAGAGGATCAAATGTTAAAATCTTAAAATTTGACAACCAAATATATCATTACAAATATAAATATAAACTAATGTTTTCATACCCGATGGTACACCGGCGTTATACCACTTGGTACGTCAACACCGAGCTTGACATGTATATTTTTTGGACAGTTCGATATTGGGTTAGGGTCGGTTTCTAGTTTTTTCGGATATGACCATAAAAAACAAATTAAATATTAATTTTTAAAAATAAAAATAAAATAATATTTGATAGATACCGGTATACCGTACTTATGATTCATAACAGTACGAATTCCGGAACGGTATGAAAATATTGTACTTTAAAATTCAAATCCACATACATGTTGAGAACAATATGAAGGAAAAAGAGAATGGAGAAAAACTGGAAACTTATCTCTCTCTGCGACGAGCAAATCTGTGCTGCTGCAAACTCCATTTCCTTCTTGTGTTTTCTTTTTTTTCTTTTTGGTGTGCAGGATGAACGGTGATGAGGTGGAACTAAGCTGGGCAAAAAAAATTGCACGTGTCCATACTGGAATAATAAACCAAAAGTTAAGGCACTGAAATGGAAGAGAAGCGCTAATGCGTCTTAAGACTAACAGGGAAATAAAGACGCTGTATAAGGGGTAAAATCGTGTCACGATTCTATAACTGATAAAAATAACTGTCAACGCGAGAGTTAAAAAGGGTGCAATTCGAAGAACAGAGCATTCTGACCCGAGTTCCTCCCTGTTCTTGTTTCTGTAATGTTGCACCTCCCTTTTTGTTATCATCTGTACACTAAACTGGTGAGTTAGTGAATTGGATCTATCGTTCGATCCCGAGGTTTTTCTTCGGGTTTACTCAAGTTTCTTCGTAAAAAACTTGTCCCCAAAACATCAAAATTATATCAGAAAGCTTCAAATCAAACAATTCTGAAATTCCTGGTTACCTGGTTCATAGTGATTCATATAGGATCAGAAAGACTATAGGGAAGGTTTATTCCCAACACAATATTTATATTTTTCAATATTTTTAATATATCAAAAAATACTAATCAAAAGAGTAAATAATTGCTCCATTGTATCTTCTTCGAGTGATCACTTTCAACATTATGATAAAAAAATTATTTAAAATAAAAATTTCAGAATAAATATAATATATGAATATTTCAATTAAATATTATTTTTAAACCGTGTTCCCGTAGATACTATAGTTTGAGCCTTGAGGTTGTAGAAATTTGGAAGAATCACATTTGTGGGGTGATTGAAATTTGCACCTCTAAAATATCGGATTTCTTATCATATAAAAACGAGAAATATCAACTATCTGATAAAAGGTTTCAAGGCCGTATTTTGGGTTTTTCGGGTCCAACTTACATTAATTTTTTAATATATAATAAGTTAAATTTGGTAACGCTCGTAGTCTAGTATACCGACCAAAATACCCGTATGAAAATATTGAATAAGAGTTCGCCGTGGCTATAACAATCTTGCTTATGCCTTAATTTAATCACAACCTATATCGACTATGGATTTGATATACCAAGAGGAACGGGCATCTTGCCGCATTTAAGCATAACAAATACAAAGTAAAGCAAAAAATCACATATATACTTCTTAACTTAAACTTAAACTTAAACTTAAACTTACCTTGGCATTGAAAATGGATTTTTGCTGGTTAGCTAAAACTTACATTTAGGTCATCCCAAATAAACGTGCCTCTATAATCATAATAGTCTTGGTAGACCTGTAGAAAAGAAAGCAAAAAATTAGCATAGTTTCGATTTTTATATCATTCTTCTTCCTTTCGGTTTCTTGGTTTTCTAAAGTTTTGTGGTATCTTCGGGCTCAGTGCTTTCATCGTTCGTCTTCACCAGAACTCATAACAAAATCTTCAATGGTTTCGTCTTTTTGCCATGAGAAAGCCTGCTAGGCTAGCAATAAAAAGCACAAGTTGAGCATAAAACTCTATTGAGTAATGGGATCAAGGAAGTTGTATTTGATACATAGAAGAAGTTACTGGCAATGTTTTCAAGGATTTTGTCTTCATCATCTAATGTTATCATGAACGTGCCATTTCCGACGAGCATGCTACAAAGACGAAAATTTGTAACAACACTGAAATGAACGAGGCAAATAATTATAATGTAATCAATCAACCTGGATTCTGTGAATGAATCATTGCTGATAAAGGACTCTACCCGACTTCGTAACATAGAAACAAGAAAATGCAACATTTTTTTTCTTGCAATCTGATATATCTTTGCACGGGTTTTCCTCCACCACAGAAAACACACAAGCCTCGTGAAATGCACGGGTTTTCAAGATAGCTTTGCCAACTTCTTGCATAGCATGCATAAATATTATGACAAAAAGAAGTTATTTCAGGTATCTGATTCATATAGTACCTTTAGAGTCGAAAACCACTCAATTGCTTTGCCTACTTCTGTTGGGGGTTTACGCAACTATTTTATCTCTAGCATGTCCAGAAGAAGAAAAGATACGGGTATAAAAGTATTCAACGAAACACCAATGCAATTGAGCATCTTCACACAGCGCAAGCCAAGTGGAAAATAACATGTTGAGGGAACTAAACGAGCTACTCCTGTTATAATCTGGGCAAGTGAATAAGCAAGGGATCTTATATCTGGTTCCGAGTTATATGCAAATACAACTCCAGTCCAGAGCTCCGAACAGTGAACATACTTCCAATGATAACCTTTGGAAATGCCTCCTGAAAAATTTAAGTAGTATAGAAGCCATAAATACAAAGGATGATATTAAAAAACACAATATATATAACAGGGACAAAAATTTCATGACAAAATCAATAAAAAGTGATCAGTAGTTCGATTTAATCTACAGTACCTTTTTTTTTCAGAATTTGAAGAACCATCTTTTTCCTTGATTGGCTTAGAACGTGTAGGCTTAGCCTTTGTTTTTTGTTGTCTTCTTCTTTGAGCCTGCAAGCGTTACTTTCAATATAATTGCTAATTGCCTAATGTAGGCAAATGCATGCTGATATGCCGATTGAATGTCTACTTGGAGAAGTCCACCAAAACAATTACTGAGAAACGTCCTATTATGCCAAATTAACAAACTGGTGGTAATTCAAAATATAAAGCTTTATGCATTTCTTTCTATGCAGTCAGTCATCTAGGCAAATTCAAACACAACTCTAATGAAAAGAAAGGAAACAACTGGTAGTGCACCAATTCCTGTACCCCAAAAATGAAGACCAACCTGAAAGTATAACATATATATTCATACATCGATGTAATTTATAATTCAGATTAAAGCATAACAAAAAGGCTAAAAAATCTGATGTTTTAAGACTGAGGTCATTATCATTCAGTCATTTAAAAAATTTATCAAAAAACATACCATACCTTTATGCACGTAAAAAAACATACTTTACAGGGTTAGTCAGTATCCTCTGAGCAATAGTAACAAAACTTGTCTCTTGATTAGACATAAACCAAGCGAGAGAAGACACACTGCAAAAGACAAAAAATGATCATGTTATTACTATATAGTTGGAAAATAAACGTTCTGATCATATTGATGAATATTGTTTTGTTATTCCCAGTTATATAGAGTAGTACAATATTTCTATTCAAAAAAAGAAAAGAAACGTTCTGATTGAATGACCTTCCAGTGAAGAAGATATGTTCCCTTAACTCAAGAATAGAGGGGTATCTCACATAATGTTTTTCAAGAAATTCTTGAAGCAAATTTCTCATTTTCAGAGCTTCTTCCATGTAGTTATGTAAATCAGTAAAATTAGCGCACCTGATTCATATCAACGAGTAAAAATGATGGCATGATTCTGATTCTCAGGCTTTCGTTCACCCAACTGGGGGCNAAAAGTTTGAAATGAAAGCGGTTTGTACACAAGAAATTGTTCAAACGAACACGAAAAGCAAAAATATTTTCGAGAGAAAGAACTTAAATAAGAAAATTAAAACAAAAAAGTAGTATTATCTTGAAGGTTTTGAGAAATAACGAATCAGATTTACAAGAAAGGTCATTTAAACAACTTGTTTAACGGCCATCATTCCCACTAACCGATTCAAAACCCATAAAAAGTAGTTCCAAGCATTAAAAAAATGTAAATAAAAGTATTCAAGACATGTCAACATAAAAGTTTGAAATGAAAGCGGTTTGTACACGAGAAATTGTTCAAACGAACACGAAAAGCGAAAAAAATATTGAGAGAAAGAACTTAAATAAGAAAATTGAAACAAAAAAGTAGTATTTTTTGAAGGTTTTGAGAAATAACAAATCAGATTTGCAAGAAGGGTCATTTAAACAACTTGTTTAACGGCCATCCATCCTGCTAACGGATTCAAAATACAAAAAAAGTAGTACAATACATAAAAAAAATTCAAATAAAAGTATTCAAAACATGTCAACATAAAGTTAGAAATGAAAGCGGTTTGTACACGATAAGTTGTTCAAATGAACACGAAAAGCATAATTTTTTCCGAGAAAAACTTAAATTAGAAAATTGAAACAAAAAAGTAGTATTATCTTGAAGGTTTTCAGAAATACCGAATCCGGTTTGCAAGAATGGTCATTTAAACAACTTGTTTAACGACCATCATTCCCGCTAACGGATTCAAAATCCAAAAAATGTAGTAGCATACATGAAAAAAAAATCAAGTAAAAGTATTCAAGACATGTAAACATAGAAGTTTGAAATGAAAACAGTTTGTACACGAGAAATTGTTCAAATGAACACGTAATTCATAAATTTTTCCGAGAAAAACTTAAATAAGAAATTTGAAACAAAAAGTAGTATTATCTTGAAGGTTTTCAGAAATACCGAATCTGGTTTGCAAGATGGGTCATTTAAAAAACTTGTTTTACGGCCATCATTCCCGCTAACGGATTCAAAACCCAAAAAAAGTAGTTCCAAGCATAAAAAAAATGTAAATAAAAGTGTTCAAGACATGTAAACATAAAAGTTTGAAATGAAAGCGGTTTGTACACGATAAATTGTTCAAACGAACACGAAAAGCAAAAAAAATTTCAAGAGAAAGAACTTAGATAAGAAAATTGAAACAAAAAAGTAGTATTATCTTGAAGGTTTTGAGAAATAACGAATCAGATTTGCAAGAAGGGTCATTTAAACAACTTGTTTAACTGCCATCATTCCCTCTAACGGATTCAAAATCCAAAAAATAAAGCAAAAATGTGGTTCCAAGCATCAATGAAATTTTAAATCGAAGTGCTGAAGATATGCAAACATGAAAGTACGAATTGAAAGCAATGGTTAGCAATAAATTTTTCAAAGGAACACGTAAAGAAGAAACATTTCCTTGAAAAAACATAAAGAAGCAAATCGAGTAAAATTTGAAACAAAAAAGTAATACATCTTGAAAGTTTCTAGAGATAAAGAATTTGGTTTGCAAGAAGGGTCATATAAGCAAACACCTTGTTCAACGGCCATCATTCCCGCTAACGGATTCAAAATCTATAAAACTAGATCCAAGCATCAAAATAATTTTCACATTCAACTCAAACACCACGATTTGTTTTTGGTCTTGCATCATTTTGAATCACTAACCACCATACACATTCAGTTACTCACCCATAGAACAAAAATGATAAAATCAGCATATGTAGAGCGTTCAAAAGCCAAAAAGCATTATTTAACTAGATAATTATTAGAACAATAAGATGGACTGTGCAGAGAAGTACTTTTCTTGAAAAGTAATCATACCTAAGCAACTGAATGCTATGTAAATGGCATCATAACCTTTCTAGACGTTGCATGAAAGCTGTTTTGAATTGGCGAACACCACGCCCACTAGATTGAATATCTGCCTGTAAGATTGAATACATAGTATTACTACAAAGTAAAATGAGAATAAGTAAAATGATTGAATTTATAAAATACAGAGAATATATTTCAGGGTTTCTGCTAAACACAGAAAATCATAAATACTAAACAGCTTGGTTTATACATCAGCATTCAATCAATGAAATGTTCAAAATAGTAACAGGAATCATGCACCGTATACTTCATTCTGAAGTCAATATGAATTGTCATTGATAGTAACAACCTGGAGACTGATGTGAACAATCCTTAAGATTTATGAAAGAATGGATATGAATCAGCACCAAATCCATCCAAAAGAACAAACCCACTAAAGACTTACACATGTAGGTAACCTGAGGGTTGCTGGGCTCAACTTCATTCGCAACTCGAAGAATTGGAGCGATTTTCACTGTCAAAGATGCAATCCAAAGTATGCCCACTGCAACATACAATATTCCATAAGAATGCGCACAGATTTCCAAATGAAACTCATAAAATACTAAATCCTTGAAAACTCATAAATTGCCTCAGCAATACAAGAACCTAAAACCTCATCCCGTTTAAAAAGGAACCCAAGCCTGGACGTTCAAGACAATGAAATTTCCGTTCCGTTTTTAACGGAATATATTGAACTACAGAAGAAAACAACAAACAATAAAGCAAGGGATGATTTACAGGCCTGATTGTATATATATAGGGCTATACTTGTACTGCAAAAACTGTGAGAAATGATATAACAAAATTTCTCCAATTCTATCATTTACTGGTTCATTGAAACTCACTCCAGTAGTTCTCATTCCGCCTGGAATCCCTCACGCTGAAGATCATTAATTGCAATAGAAAAGAAAAGACAGCAAGTAGAAGAGTTGTGTAGAACATAAACAACCATACAAGAAGTTATATTGTCAAAACCCTCCCCAACGCAAAAGCTGATCTACCTACATCAGAATTAACAGTATAAAAACACAATCGCCGAACTTGTTGTATACTTTTACTTCCCCAGACAAGAAGAAATGAAGGATATTAGACAAGAAAAAGAAGGGAGCGTAGGAGTCTGGGCTTTGGAGGCCAGTGAGCAAAGGAATTGTGAAAGAGAAAGAGAATGCGCTCCAACGTTATAATTATTCAAAATTGCTCACACGATTTCCATATTAATCCCTGGAAGTAGCCGTTAATTGCAAAGATACCACAATTTTTTTACAAACGTTCGAAAAGTTTGAGAATTACCTTGAAATTTGAAAATGTACCGTTGCCAATTTCTCTCTCTTTTTGTTTGAATTACGCATAATAAAAATCAGTTTTTTATAGCACACTTCGCTCAAATCTTAGCAAGGTCATCATGATTAGGGGTGTAATGAACTAAAATCCATACAAACTTTAATGTCTATTTTAATTCGAATTATGCTCGAAATATACATGTTCGAAAATAATGTATTTGATCCGCAAAGTTTATGATTTTTGGAAATTCGGTCCGGAAATTTAAATTTGACATTTATAATTTTGTTATGGCAAAACGATTCTCAATATTTTTCCAAAATTTGGCAAATCAATCTCTGTGTAACAAAACGAATTCCCAAAAAAAATGGACAAGACAATAGTTTGTTTCACCAACGCTTCCACCAAAGAGAGTAGAAAATATATCATACCAGCTCTGTGAATCCATGAAATAAACCTGAAAGGGAAGTAAATACAAATAATTTCTGTTGAAAGGGAGATGCAGAGATGATACATAGAAAAAACAAGTTCTAAATGCATACAAGCATAATTTGTTTGTTTATATGGTCCTTCTTACAAACCATATTATTTATCTTTGAAACATTCATATTAGTATCAATTTTCAACTTTTTTGTTTTAGTTTTCCCACTTAATTTAAGTTATACTTCAAGAAAATATTTTTGCTTTGTATGTTCATTCGAAAACATTCTCGTTAACCCCTTATTTTATTTCAAATTGGTATTATTTTAATGAATGTTTACAATTTTCTTGATGTTTGGACTACGTATTCTGGATTTTTAATCCGTTAGCGCGAATGACGGTCGTTGAACAAGGTGTTTGTTTATATGACTCTTCTTACAGATCGGATTATTTATCTCATGAAAAATTCTAGTAAATATGTGTTTTTAATATTTTGTTTTGTTTTTCCTTCTTATTTAAGTTCCACTTCAAGAAAATATCCATGCGGTTATGATCTACTAAAAATGGCTACTGAACAAGGTAACTCAGGACACCGTACACATATTTTCTCATGTATTTATGTCATGTCAAAGTGTCAACCCATAGTATCAGTAGGGGTGGGCCCAATTGGTTGGGCTTTCCGAGGGCAAATTTGCTAAATAGCACACCGTCAAAAAATGCTTTGTAAAATAACTTGGTTTGATAAAACATTTGTTATGCTTGGTTCAATTCAATTTTTAAAATTTTAAGAAGTAAAGAAGGAAAGTGATCAACTAAACGGTTATGCTTGGTCGGATATTTTAATTATATTTACAAAATAAATATAAAACGGCTAGTTCGAACTTCGAAAACTGGCCGTTGCTATTCCTCGTGCTCTTCTTTATTTATGCCTATTTAAACCTCCATTCCTCAAAGATTCAAAATCTGGAAAGGAAGGAGAAAGTTGGGAGACGGAGTTATTTCTACATTTCTCTGAATCTCTGCAACTGCGGATTTCACACTCGCGTTAGACTTCCGCACTTGTAGCGCCTGGCGCTTGCGGTTTCCAGAATTTCAGGTTCGGAGGTCTATTGTTGTGAGCAATATTGCCAGAAAGAGGGAGATCTACAAAATGGAGGTTTCGTCATCTGATTATGTCAATACAGAAGGTTTGATGTTCTCTTATTCTTGATGCGAATTTTTTTTGTTGATTTCTGGGATCCAATATAAATCGTTACATGCAGTGGTGTTTCTCCTCTGTTCGTTACGATGTTTGCTCCAATATCGCTTCATATTATCTTGATGCAACTTATTAGTCTAATTTCGATGAGATAAAGGCTTCCGTGCCAGAGTTTTCTCGAGTTTCATTGTTTTGCTGGTAATTGTTTTCGTATTAATGTGCAAGGCGTTGATCTATGTCATGTTGAATGGTTGATATTTAATTATCAGCAAAACAATGAAATTCAGAGTCTCATATTAATGTGCAAGGCATGATCTATTCAAATTAATTGTTTCATGTTTAATGAGCAAGATCTTTCATGTTGACTAAATGTTAATTTGATTACATGAGTTGGAACTAGAGGTAACACTTGTTGGTAATGGAGGATTAGGCTGGCGGCTTCCTGATTTCTCGGAGTAGCTATCTATCCATGGAGTATCTTCAGGTTTTTCTCACCCTTCATCTTCTTTTTTTTGCGATACGCACAATTTTTTTTATCATGGAACAAGGTAGAGCTCTTGAAGCTCACAGAAGCTTAGCGCTGGAGCATTTGAGACACACATCGAAAAATGTAGATTTTTGAGATTTTCTTCTTAGTAAAATGAATATTTATTAGCTTCATAATTGCAGGAACTGGGGGCTTCCTATTTTATTTACTCAATTGCAACAGTTAACTACCCAATGTGGGGTTTTGATTAAGATATAGGTATGATTTATTTGCCTTTAATAAAGGGGAGCATGCAACAACTTATGAGAACATGAAGAGAGCTGAGTACGCGTGTTGCTCCCTAAATTTCTATGTGGTTTTTTATGCAATTAACCTTTTAAAATGTTTCGGTGGACCGGTTTACTATGTGATGTATCCAAGAGACAAATCAACTTAGATTTAAGCAACTATACATGTTATGCTCGGCTTCTCTTCATGGTATTGTGTTTATTAATGTTTGAGATGAGATCAGGGAACCGTTGAACTGGTAGATGTTCCCAGAAAATGTTGCNAAATAACTTGGTTTGATAAAACATTTGTTATGCTTGGTTCAATTCAATTTTTAAAATTTTAAGAAGTAAAGAAGGAAAGTGATCAACTAAACGGTTATGCTTGGTCGGATATTTTAATTATATTTACAAAATAAATATAAAACGGCTAGTTCGAACTTCGAAAACTGGCCGTTGCTATTCCTCGTGCTCTTCTTTATTTATGCCTATTTAAACCTCCATTCCTCAAAGATTCAAAATCTGGAAAGGAAGGAGAAAGTTGGGAGACGGAGTTATTTCTACATTTCTCTGAATCTCTGCAACTGCGGATTTCACACTCGCGTTAGACTTCCGCACTTGTAGCGCCTGGCGCTTGCGGTTTCCAGAATTTCAGGTTCGGAGGTCTATTGTTGTGAGCAATATTGCCAGAAAGAGGGAGATCTACAAAATGGAGGTTTCGTCATCTGATTATGTCAATACAGAAGGTTTGATGTTCTCTTATTCTTGATGCGAATTTTTTTTGTTGATTTCTGGGATCCAATATAAATCGTTACATGCAGTGGTGTTTCTCCTCTGTTCGTTACGATGTTTGCTCCAATATCGCTTCATATTATCTTGATGCAACTTATTAGTCTAATTTCGATGAGATAAAGGCTTCCGTGCCAGAGTTTTCTCGAGTTTCATTGTTTTGCTGGTAATTGTTTTCGTATTAATGTGCAAGGCGTTGATCTATGTCATGTTGAATGGTTGATATTTAATTATCAGCAAAACAATGAAATTCAGAGTCTCATATTAATGTGCAAGGCATGATCTATTCAAATTAATTGTTTCATGTTTAATGAGCAAGATCTTTCATGTTGACTAAATGTTAATTTGATTACATGAGTTGGAACTAGAGGTAACACTTGTTGGTAATGGAGGATTAGGCTGGCGGCTTCCTGATTTCTCGGAGTAGCTATCTATCCATGGAGTATCTTCAGGTTTTTCTCACCCTTCATCTTCTTTTTTTTGCGATACGCACAATTTTTTTTATCATGAAACAAGGTAGAGCTCTTGAAGCTCACAGAAGCTTAGCGCTGGAGCATTTGAGACACACATCGAAAAATGTAGATTTTTGAGATTTTCTTCTTAGTAAAATGAATATTTATTAGCTTCATAATTGCAGGAACTGGGGGCTTCCTATTTTATTTACTCAATTGCAACAGTTAACTACCCAATGTGGGGTTTTGATTAAGATATAGGTATGATTTATTTGCCTTTAATAAAGGGGAGCATGTAATAACTTATGAGAACATGAAGAGAGCTGAGTACGCGTGTTGCTCCCTAAATTTCTATGTGGTTTTTTATGCAATTAACCTTTTAAAATGTTTCGGTGGACCGGTTTACTATGTGATGTATCCAAGAGACAAATCAACTTTGATTTAAGCAACTATACATGTTATGCTCGGCTTCTCTTCATGCTATTGTGTTTATTAATGTTTGAGATGAGATCAGGGAACCCTTGAACTGGTAGATGTTCCCAGAAAATGTTGCATTGTAGATGAATGATACTAACCCTATCGATTTTATACTCGAACTCATGTGAATATTTCTAGTGAGAGGAAATGGCTGGAAAGAAGCTTGGGAGATCACGTAAAACATTTTCTATCTCTAATATTATTTTTTATATAACCATCTCTTAAGCATTTATTTGTTTCTTCACAGGATTGTAGCATATACTTACCATATAGTTCTACCTGAGGCTTTGGAAAATTGGAGCTGGAGTCTTCGGCAAGAACTTATTCATTCATCATTAGAGGCAATATCTTAGAATTAGTAATATATTATGTATTGAAGCACTTGTGGTTTTTCTACGCAGCTTATCATTACAATAATTCAGCAGTATGGCGGTATTGATGACCATTTGTGATCTTTCTCACAGCATTAGCTAGTTGACTATTTCCTTGGATTTTAATTACAGTTCGAAGATGAGGAAGAACTGCAGAATGAATGGAGAGAGGCCAAGTTGAAATGTGATACATTGTTAGTCCAGATTCACAATTTGATGTGCAGGTTTTCCCCAATCCCAATTCATTAGCTATTAATGCTTATGTTCTTAAAAAGCTAACAATATTTTTTCGGTGAAGCGCAGCCGTGAGTACAAGAGACAAGTGATGAATGTCATGGGGATCGTCTACCCCTACAAAAAGAAGGAAGAAATGAGCACAGAGGATAGAATACTAAGTTTACCCCTCCAATGTCTATGCGTCAAATATCAAGTATCATGTTGATTACATTCCATCATTCTCCCGAGACCGATTTGAACCACTCAAACCATACTATACGATGGTTGACAGTCTTCATGATCTGCTCTTTCGAAACTAGAATGATACATTTGATTATTATGAAAAAAACATAAAGCAAGCCTACTATATGTACATGGAAGATCTTCAGGTTTTTCTCATCCTTAATCTTTGTTGTTTTTGTGATATGCAGAATTTGTTCTCATGACGTGTGGAAACAGAGTGGAGCACTTCTAAATGCAATTGGTAGTTTGAAGCTCACAGGGGCTTATTCTGAGGCGCTGGAGCAATTGTGGCACACCATGAAAACGTAGCTAAATAGCGTGGAAGGTTTTTGAGGGATTTTCTTCTTATCTAAAATGAATATCTTATTAGCTTGATGATTGCAGGAACCAGACGCAACACTTGGTAATGGAGGATTAGGCAGGTTGGCTTCTTGTTTTATTGACTCAATTGCCACACTTAACTACCCAGAGTTGGGTTTTGGACTAAGATATAGGTATGGTCTTCTTGCCTTTAATAAAGGGGAGCATGCAACAACTTATGAGAACATGAAAAGTGCTGAGAAAGTATGTTTCTCCTAAATTTTTATATGGTTTTTTGATGCACTTGACCTTTTAAAATGTTTATGTGGACCGGATTTGCTATGTGCTGTATCCAGGAGACGATTAAGATGAAGGAAAGAAGCTTAGAATTAACAAGCAATACACGTTAAGCTACTCATCCAATCTTTTGCATACCTGAGCTCATGAGAATATTTCAGATGAGAAGGATCTTCGCTGGAAAGAAGCATGAGAAATCACTCATAAGTTTATGCGTTGTTGCTGCGCATACTTACGGTGTTACAGAAATTCATAGCAGTACTGTCAGAGAGGATGTTTTCAACGATTTCTACCAGGTGATGTTGATTGGCCCTGTATTCCGTGATGCTTTTTTCACCGCTTAAGTGAATTCTTTTGTATACCTGAGCTCATGAGAGTATTTCAGTGAGAGGGATCTTGGCTGGAAAGAAGCATGAGAAATCACTCATAAGTTTTTCTGTCTCTAATATTAATTTTTTTAATCACTCATAAGTACTTATTTATGCTTCTTCACAGGATGTAGCATATATGACTGGAGCTCCTGAAGAGAAAACTCTTGCAACCCTGGACTATCTACAACCCTGGACTCACTTAACAAATCTGCCAAAAACCTGGTAAAATACTCTCGGCTCTATTTGATGCAAATGCCTTATGATAAATACTCTCTGCAAGTGATGTCCGTCCATCTATTGAACCGGAATCCGAAAAATCACCAATAGTTCACATGGCCCCGAGAAATTTCAAAACAAAACCAATGGGGCCACTCCAAGAAGATGGATCCACTTATGCAATCCAGAGCTCATCAAGATCATAGCCAAGTGAACAAGGTTAGATGATTGGTAGAACTGAGGAAGGTATAAGGTTTATTCTATGTGTCCAAGTGGTTTGAAACTTAGATCACCAGGATCAAACGTCTTTCTTATCCAGCTGACTATTTCCTTGGATTTTAATTACAGTTCGCAGATGAAGAAGTACTGCAGAATGAATAGAGAGAGACCAAGCTGATAAATAAGAAGAGAAAAGCATGACTTCTCAGGGAGAAAACATGATACATTGTCAATGCATAATCCCGTTTGATGTTCCGGTTTTCCCCAATCCCTATTCGTGAGCTGTTTAATAATTATGTTTTTGAAAAGCTAAAAATATTGAATATTGTTTTGGTGAAGCGCATCCACGAGTACAAGAGACAGCTGATGATTATCCGGGAATCGTTTACCCCTACAAAAAGATGAAAGAAATGAGCCCATAGGAGAAAAAACTAAGTTTGTATCATGAGTCTCGATCCAATGTCTATTGCGTCAAATATCAAGTATCATGCTGATTTCACTGCATCATTCTCCAGGGAGTGATTTGAACCACCCAAATCATACTATGCGATGGCTGACAATGTTCGTGATGTGCTCTTTCGAAACTAGAATTGGTACATTCGATTATTATGAAAATAAAGCGTAGGGCAGCCTACTATTTGGACATGGAGTATCTTCAGGTTTTTCTCACCCTTAATCTTCGTTATTTTGTGATACGCACAATTTTTTTCTCATGACGTTTGGAAACATGGTGGAGCTCTTGTAAATGAAATCAGTAATCAGGGTGGAGCCCCTATGGGCTTACTCTTAGGTGCGTCTGGGACACACTTTGGGAACCGTAGCTGAATAGGCAGGGAATGTTTTTTTGGGATTTCCTTCTTAGTAAAATGAATATCTAATTTGCTTGATGATTGTAGGAACCAAACACAACACTTGGTAACGGAGGATTAGGCAGGCTGCTTCCTTTTTTCTTGACTCAATTGTCACTCTTAACTACCCAGCGTTGGGTTTTGGACTAAGATATAGGTATGGTTTACTTGCCTTTACTAAGGCGGAGCGTGCACCAACTGTAGAATGAATTGAGAGAGGTCAAGTTGATAAATAAGAAGAGAATAGCATCGGTTGTCAGGTAGAAAAGGGGTTACGTCCCCAATCCATATTCATGAGCTGATTAATACTTATGTTTTTGAAAAGCTAACAATATTGTTTAGGTGAAGCGCATCCACAAGTACAAGAGATTGCTGCTGAATATAATGGGGATCGTTTACGGCTATAAAAAATGAAAGAAATGAGCCCTCATGGGAGAACAACTAAGTTTGTATCTTGGGATTTTCAACTTACGTGCATGCCAAGAGAATTGTAAAGCTTATGACGGATGTGTGATTAACAATCAACCATGATCTTCTTTTCAAGGTACCATACTTGCTAAATTTACGCTTTTCATTTCCCTGCTACAAAAGTGTTCTTTGTCCCTGATTACAATATCAAGTGCTTGCTTATCCCATAGGAAGTGCGTACTTGTAGTGCCAGGCGCTTGAGGCGGTAATAGGATATGGAAATCTTGCCTTTAATAAAGGGGAGCATGCAACAACTTATGAGAACATAAAAAGAGCTGAGAACGTATGTTTCTCCCTAAATTTGTATATGGTTTTTTGATGCACTTGACCTTTTAAAATGTTCATGTGGACCGGATTTGCTATGTGCTGTATCTAGGAGACGATTAAGATGAAGGAAAGAAGCTTAGAATTAACCAGCAATACACGTTAAGCTACTCACCCCATGTTTTGTATACCTGAGCTCATGGGAAATATTTTCAGATAAGAAGGTTCTTGGCTGGAAAGAAGCATGGGAAATCATCAAGGTTTTCTGTCTATTAATTTTTTAAATCACTCATAAGTACTTATTTATGCTTCTTCACAGGCTTGTAGCATATACTAACCACACAGTTCTTCTCTAGTCTTTCTGCAAGAACTTCTTCTTAGGCATGTTAAGATCATTAGAATGATTAATGAAGAGGTTATACACCTTAGATTTTGAAATATATTTAGAAGTGAAGCACTTGTAGTTTTTATGTGCAGCTTATCATTTAGTGCTAATGACCTGGAGCTCTGAAGAAAACTCATGCAAATGAGGGTTCTGGATAATATTGGACTACCTACAACCCTGGACACACTTAACAAACCAGCCAAACACCTGGTAAAATACTCTCTGCTCTATTCGATGCAAATGCCTTATGATAAATACTCTCTCTGCAAGTGATGTCTGTCCATCTATTGAACCGGATCCCGAAAAATCACCAACAGTTCACATGGCTAGCTAATTTTTGTGTTGCATACGGTTAACTGTGTTGCAGAAATTGATAACAATATCGTCAAAGAGGAAGTTTTCAACGATTTGTATCAGGTGATGTTGGATTATGTGATGCCTTGTTTAACCACTTAAGAAATTTCTTGTGTTTCAGAGGACCCGAGAAATTTCAAAACAAAACCAATGGGGTCACTCCAAGAAGATGGATCCAGTTATGCAATCCAGAGCTCATCATCAAGATCATAACCAAGTGAACAAGGTTAGAGGATTGGTAGAACTGAAAAAGGTATAAGGTTTATTCCATGTGTCCAAGAGGTCTGAAACTTACAACACCATCACCATACTTATTTCTTACACTAGTATCCCGCTAACCGTTTCCTTGTATTTTAATTACAGGATGAAGCCCTGGAGAATTAATGGAGAGAGGCCAAGTTGATATAAATAAGTAGAAAAATTAAGCGAAGAGCTACAATTTGCCAATTGCATTAAAATGATAAAAAAAACAAATCTAAAATCAATTAAGAGAGGAGAAAAAGCAAAAACAAGTTACAAGCATCAAGAAAATTTTAAATAAAGATTCTTAATAGATGTAAACATAAGTTGGGTACCATATCAAAATAATACAATAAAAGAGTAGTTTCAAGCATCAAATAATACAACATATGAGTAGTTCCAAGCATCAAGCAAAATTTTAAATAGAGATCAAGACATGTCCAACATTAGAATTTGATAGTGCATAAAAAAATAATACTGATGACAAATGAAAGCAAAGGGTTACGAGAAAGTTTTCCAATGACACGGAAGTATAATTTTTTTCTTAAATAAAAATTAAGTAAGCAACTACATGTCTTGAATGTTGTCTAAAGGACACGGAAGCATAAACATTCAAGCTATTATTAGTAAACAAAAAACTATTACTAGCTTGAATATTTCCAGAAATAAGGATACGAGTTGTAGACATATGAACACTTGTTCAATGGCCATCATTCCCACAAATGGATTAAAATCCATAAAATGAAAAATTTTATGGATTATCAAGAAAATTTAATGAAAGCAAGGGTAACGAGAAGGAACACATAAAGCATAAATAATTTCTTGATGTGGAAATTAAATAAGCAAGTGAAAAAACCGAAACAAAAACATGAAAATAACTTGAATGTTTCACTCAATGTTTGCATACCGTATTGTATATCAAATTTTGTTCGGTATCGATATTTTTTTTCGTACCATCCGATACCGGGTATTAGGGTTGCTTTCCGGATTTTTTCGTGTCTGACCATAAAAAACTAATTAAATAATATTTTTTAAAAAATAAAAAATAAAATTAGGTACTATTAAGTATACCGATCGTACTGCTCATTCCGGTCCGGACTGGTACATGATTCCGGGCCGGTATGAAAACATTGGTTTCACTGGACCTTATTCAACGACCATCATTCCTGTTAACGGATCAAAAATCCATAATGTAGTTCCAATCATCAAGAAACTTTTAAATGTGCATTAAAATAATACCGATTTGAAATTAAAGAGTAGGGTAACGAGAAAGTTTTCGAATGAATAATGAAAGCAGAAATATTTTCATGAAGTGGAACTAAAATATGCAATTGACGAAAAGCTGAAACAAAATAATTAAAATTTGATACTAAGTTGAAAGTTTTATGAGATAAATAATACGGTTTGCAAGATGAGCCATATAACACCTAGTTCAATGACCATCATTCCCGCTAACGGATTAAAAATCCAAAAATGTAGTTCTAAGAATAAAAAAATTAAATATGCATTAAAATAATATAGATTTGCAATGAAAGAATAGGGTAACGAGAATGTTTTCGAATAAACAGGGAAAGAAGAAATTTTTTCTTAAAGTAAAACTTAAATAAGCAATTGACGAAAAATCGAAACAAAAAATTAAAAATTGATACTAACTTGGTTTGCAAATCGAAACAAAAAGCATATATAAATAATTTGGTTTGCAAGATTGGCCATATAAACACATTGTTCAACGACCATCATTCCCGCTAACAGATTAAAAATCCAGAAATGTAGTTCCAAGAATCAAAAAATAATACCGATTTGAAATGAGAGAGTTTTCGAATGAACATGGAAAGTAGAAAAATATTTTCGTGAAGTGGAACACCAAAAGCAATTGACGGAAAACTGAAAGTTAATAATTAAACCCACTTGAATGTTTCGGGAGATAAATAATCCGGTTGGCAAGATGGGTCATATAAACACGTTCAACCGCCATCATTCCCGTTAACGGATTAAAAATTCAGAAATGTAGCTCCAAGAATAAAAAAATAATACCAATTTGAAATGAGAGAAACTTTTCGAATGAACATGAAAAGCTGAAATATTTTCATGCAGTAGAACTCAATAAACAATTGAGTTCTAAACACGGTTGTATTTTCACGAAAACTGAAACAAAAAATTAAAAACTGATACTAACTTGAATGTTTCCATATATAAATAAAGCCATATAAACACGTTGTTCAACGACCATCTTTCTCGCTAACGGATTAAAAATCAAGAAATGTAGTTCCCAAAATAAAAAATAATATCGATTTGAAACGAGAGAGTTTTCGAATGAACATAGAAAGCATAAATATTTTCTTGAAGTGAAACTCAAAAACCGATTGATGGAAAATGAAAAAAAATTAAAACTGATATTAACTTGAATGTTTCTGAAGATAAATAATCCAGTTGGCAAGATGGGTCATATAAACACGGTTTTCAATGGCCATCATTCTCGCTAACTGGTTAAAAATCCAGAAGTGTAGTTCTAAGAATCAAAAAATAATATCGATTTGAAATGAGATTAAGTTTACGAATGAACATGGAACGCATAAATATTTTCATGCACTAGAACTCAAAAAACAATTGACGGAAAATTAAAACAAAAAAACTAAAAACTGGTACTAACTTGAATGGTTCCAGAGATAAATAATATGGTTTGCAAGATGAGTCATATAAACACATTGTTCAACGGCCATCATTTCCGCTAACGGATTATAAATCCAAAAGTGTAGTTCCAATAATCAAAAAATAATACCGATTTGAAATGAAAGAAAATTTTCGAATGAACATGGAAAGCAAAAAAAATTTCTTGAAGTGGAAATCAAAAAGCAATTGACGGAAAACTGAAATAAAAAATTTAAAACATATATTAACTTGAATGCTTCCGGAGATAAATAATTCGATTGGGAAGATGGGCCATATAAACACTTTGTTCAACGGCCATCATTCCCGTTGAATCAAGATAAAATACCGATTTTAAATGAGAGTTTTTGAATTAAAATGGAAAGCATAAATATTTTCATGCAATAGAACTCAAAAAACAGTTGACGGAAAACTGAAACAAAAAAATTAAAAATTAATACTAACTTGAATGTTTTGTGAGATAAATAATTTGGTTTGCAAAACGGGTCATATAAACACATTGTTCAACGACCATCATTCCAGCTCATGGATTAAAAATCCAGAAGTGTAGTTCCAAGAATCAAAAAATAATATCGATTTGAAATGAAAAATGGGGTAATGAGAAAGTTTTTGCATGAGCATGGAAAACATAAATATTTTCTTGAAGTGGAACCCTACATAAGCACTCACCGAAAACTGAAATAAAAATGTTAAAAACTGATACTAACTTAAATGTTTCCGGAGATAAAGAATCTGATTTGCAAGAATGACCGTATAAACACATTGTTCAACGGTCATCATTCCCGCTAGTGGATTAAAAATCCAGAAATGTAATTCCAAGAATCAAACAAATTTTAAACACGCGTTAAAATAATACCGATTTGAAATGAGAGAGTTTTTGAATGAACATGAAAAGTATAAATATTTTCTTAAAGTGGAATTTAAATAAGCAATTGCCAAAAAAATGAAACAAAAAAGTTAAAAATTAATATTAACTTGAATGTTTCCAAAATAAATATACAAGTTTGCAAGAATGGTCAAACACTTTGTTCAAGGGCAATCATTCCCAATAACTTATTAAAAACCCAAGAAAAATTAGTTCCAAGCATCAATAAATTTTTAAATATGAACTATATGACTTTAAAAAAGTATGTTTCACATACCCTATGAGCTTTACAATAGAACAAGAAGATGAAACATTTTGATCAACGAATTCGCAAGCAATTATGATGATAGAATAAAACCTGCAAATGGAACACAAAGAATGATGAACTTTATAGCTTTTCATAAATAACTAACATTCCTATTTCTTCACATGGGTAAAGAAATAGGATATGAAAATATAAGGTAAGCATCAGTTTCAGTAATAGACATTCCAAAATCTCCTAATTAGTGTTCATTTTAGTAAGAAAATATATTGAACCGAAGGCACTATGTTCTAAAGTGCAAGTAAAGTATTTGCAGGTTATGTTCTAATTAGATTTCAACAATAAATCTTTTCAGAATATAAACTTTTAGGATCAAATACCTCGTCGATGCATTCGTCAAGCATGGGATCCACAAAAGTGTGGGCGTAAAGGACGCACAGTTCCAGTCGGGCCAAAATTTTCTTGTGCCCAACTACTTCCGTCAACTCGGTACACATCCGGCGACAGATTTAGATCCCTTGTCATTTTCGTTGAAGATCAGAAGGAAACAGAAACCATCACAAAAACAAAGAGAAACCAAATACGTCGGATGAGATCGTCCGCGACATATCATGATTGATTAATAGCTGGTTTGGGTAAAGTAGAATAATCTATAAAGACGAATGGAAGGAGCGTGGGATAATTTTGAAAGATAATTTAATTTTGAATTCTAAGAAAGTTACCGTTAGAAACAATTGAATTGAGAGATCACTCCGATGGTTGCGCATAACGTACAAGATCACTTCGGTGAATACAAAGCTTCGTTTGATGCTACTGAACAAGATCACTCCGGTGGTTGCGCAGAACGTACAAGATTCGTGCCGGACAAAATAGAGTGAGTTTGTTGAATTGAATGCTTCCGATATTTATATTCCCATATTACCCTTCCGATAGGATGCTTTCCAGTCTGTTGTCATGGGAACAAAAAGCATGATTTCCCTTCTTACGAATGCTTCTATTACTACTAGTGTAAATCTCACCATAATATGGAAGAACTTTTCTTCAGTAGTTTCAAACCGGAAATAGAGAAAAAATGTTACGACCAGAGATAGAGACAAATAGTTTCATTCAAAAGATATCCAATGGGCCGCAATAATAGGGTATTATAAAAAGAGATTCGGGTTGTCGGCCCAGCATTTGTTTCATCCTAAGTCTGGTGGGTATGATCTGGGACAAATTGAAAGCAATGAATCATCAACCCTTTTCAGAAATATGGTTCGTTGTTCCTTTGACCTTTTCTCTTTCAATAGCTTTCTGCTCTACGTCTACCCCAGGTGTGATTCCTTGCTTCAATTTCCGAAATTATTACTTTGGCTCTTTGATTTTTCTTTTGTTTGTGGGATCCCTCGCCAATTTCTCTTTTTAATCCATTTTTTTGTTATGAATTGCTTAATTATCTTCACTCCGTCGTGGGAAGAGCAATATGTAGAATTACACTGATTCTTGCAACAGTTGTAAGAAAACCTTTAGTAATTGAACATTAAAGCTTGCAAGATAGTGAGCATTCAAACTTGTTGCTGCAATCATATAAGAGTCAAGGGTGATCTAAAAGTTACTAAAATGACTTGTTTCCCAAGCAGTGAAGGTAACGCACTTTGGCTGCAACAAGCCAGCACCATTATTGAGTTTTTTATGACCACTTTTATTAATCCTTAGTGTAATTCTCACTAAAATGTGGATTAACAATACATTTTGCATCTAAGTAAATAAAGTAACAACATCTCTACGATATCCACGTACAATCAAAAGCCTAGGAACATTTTCAACAAGAAGATCCAAATATTCCATGTAGAAATAAGCAGGATGGTTATGAGGTGGAGGTGGAAGACTTACAAGAACAACAGCAGCCATTCTCGAATACTTCAGTATTGTTGAATTCAGCTTCAAAGTTGTGTACAAAAACTTCTCAACTTGCTGCTCATTCACACCCGCATGTTCCGGATCTGCTATATATTCCGCGACTCTATCGTGAACACTCTTGAACGCTTCGACAGATTCGTCGTTTTGTTCCCATGACTTCATTGAGATTATAACTACCTCTGCTTGCATTCGAAGATCATATAGAAATTTCTTCACATCATTTCTAAGCTCTTCAGCATCTGAATCTTCTTCTGATATGCAAAATACTTGAATCTTGCAGCTTTCAAAGCTTTCTTTTGTTAATAAGAGTTGTGATAGAAGTAGCATAAGGCCTCCGTCTCGTACGATCCAGTAAAGATCGATCGTACCGTATTGTTTTTGGTACTCATTTGGCCATTCATCAAGGCCTTTAACAATTACTACAGCTTTGTTCGCAACTATGCAATCGTTTATAATTCCGACAAATGTGGATGGTATCTCTTTCAAATTTTCTCGACGCCATATTTCAGGGTAACGCATCACGACGATGTTTGGTTTCAAATTTCCAAGTCCCATAATTTGAACTATTCCACGAAAGCCTTCGGACATTGTGGGAGCAACGATTATCTCAGCTACACCTTCGCATCTTCGGTATTCAATATATGCACTCAGTGCCCTGCACACAACTTTTGCATCCTCAGCACATTCATGATAGTCTCCATCTAATATTGACACAAATATAGACATTCCCCTTCCCTTTTTTTTCATGCAATTTGCAAAGTCTGCAAGCTTAGGATGACAAGGTACATTCTCCGGTAATTTTCCCCATGGCCGGCATAAAACTAGAGGGATCGGATACCAGTTCTTTGGATGCACGTGGTTCGCTGTAGTACAAAATTACGATGAAAATACTACGAAGAACTAAATGAAAGTGGATATAAGTATTCGAACCTCCTAAAGATCGGAGACTGCGGAGAGCGAGTTGAAAGTAGGCACTCTTGAAGCCGTCTCCCCAATCACCGGCTTTTCCTTTGAGGCAAACGTAATAGTAAATAAGTGTAGCCAATGCAAGGGATACGACAGTGAACGTCCAAGAAATCATAAACATGATCACTGCAAAAAGAAAAACGTAGATCGAAAAAAGAGCAAAATGATACGAATTGATTGATGTAAAACTAACATATACAAAGAAATGCTCCAAGAAGGGAGAGGCTCCAATGGTGAAATTTCCATCGAGGGCGCCAGCTCGGTGCATCTAATAGATCCAAAAGAAAGCAAGATAAATTGACACCGGCGTAACACATAAGGAAAAACATTGTCACTGTGGGAGTAATAAGATCCAAATTGCCAATAATAACACATCCAGTACAAAGGATTGATGTGAATAAGGTAGCAAGGTGAGGCTCGCTCCCATCAGCGACTTTAAAGTAATTTAAAACAGGCAAAATATCATCATTTGCTATAGCAGCAAGAAGTCGAGGTGCACCGGTCATGCTCTGTAGAGCCGCACCCAAAGTGGAGAGAATAATACCAATATAAATTATTGCAGGAAAAGGCCAAGCAACAGTAGCTGTAAGTAACCTGTGGAACTTAAACTTGCATCAAACAAATGCAGGTGAAGCAGCAACAGTAAAGCTCATAGCATTATTCAGTACCTGTCTGTTAAAAGCTTTTCTCGGGTTGCAAGAGATCCAAAAATAACAACTGTGATGAAATATAAACCAGAAGTTGTCAAAGTTGCAGCTAAGGTCCCAATTGGGATGGATCGCTGAGTGTCCTTCAACGAGGCTGACCGATTGGAACCTGCCATAATCCCTGTAACAGCAGGGAAAAATAGACCAACCAATGCACTGAAAATGAGTAAAGCGGAAGCAGTCAGTATAAATGAAACTGTTCCATTCATCACATAAATGAGCATATTTTTACAAGATGGACATACTTGAAATCCCAGTATATTTTCCCATAAGGATCCGGAATTCCAGCATTGTTAGTTGTTTGATAGTCTGAAGACCAATTATCTCTAAAGGATTCCAAACTCAAACCCGTAACACCAGCTGAACAATGGAGAGAAACATTGGTAAGTTTATCAACAATAGTTGAGTTATATATATTATCAAACTCTGAAACATATTTGGATGCACAATTATGATCACTAAAATATAAGGTGGGAAAGAAGAAAATATACCGACTGGGTAATCGTTCCTTGCTGAAAATACCCCAATAAATATGCAGAACAAAGAGATTATTACAGGAACAAGAAAAGCTGGTGCAACTCGATTGATCATTTTTACTCCACCAAAGACTATGAAGCATATCAGTATTGTCACAATAATCCCATAAACTTGCAAGTCATGTAAACTTGGGCTGCTAATAGATTGATGACTGGCCTCCGTGCCGTTTACACTCACCATAGTCACTGAATCTGCAAGAGAAACAACTTTAAACTTACCAATATATCACATTGAATAATAAAAATGTTGATTGCGAGGGGAAATCTGGTGACCAGAGTTATATCATAAGGATCATATTTTTGTAAAATTACCTCTAAAGAACCCAGCCTTCGGTACAGCATTCAAAAAAGTCTCCACGGCACCCAAGACATAACTATATCAAATGAAATAATTCTCACTTAGTTGGCAAGACATAGTATACAGATGAAAATAAGGAAAAGGAGCGATTGTGAAATCATAATGTTAAATTTCTAGAGTCAGGTAAATTTATATGGGGAGTGTGGACGGATACAACGTATAAGGGGTTGGAGACCACACCTTAAAAGAGTTGAACAAGTCATGTACTATGGCCTACATTCCCTCTTATAAACCAACCCAAACAACTTCCGACTTTCGAGGTGGGATAATCACTATTTCAACACATAATCAGGAAGAGAAACGCTTACAGAGCTCCAGCAACAGCATTTCCAAGAAAAAAGCAAAGTCCTATGCTAACTCCCACCTCAGGGCCGAGCGCACGACCGATGAGATAATAAGGACCACCTCCCTGGTTCGACATTAGCTCAGGAATAAATTTAAAACACATATATCTTGTTAAACTCATCCTAAATATTAATGAACTAATGAGAACCATGAGAGATACCTTCATTGCACCATTAGTTGCAATTGCACTCAGGGACATAGTAGTAAGAAAAGTACATGAACCACAGAAGGCAACCAGCAAAAGAGACTCGCCGATCCCAGCCATACCGACAATCCTGCAGTTTCAGAGGGTGAATCATTAGCATCAATCACCATAGCATATTGAATTTTTCCAACTTACCATGAGAACCTGATGTAGTATATTATCCCCATAATATTCTGGAAGCAGGGTAGAAACACACCTGCTATTGTCCCCAACTTGACATCAGTTGTCTACATTATTAACAACTTGCTTCAACAGAGCATTGTAAAAGAGTAAAAACATGCATTGCATTATAATTACATCGAATGTGTTTAAAATAAAAGGAATGACGTAATACACTTATATGTTGATTTGGACCTCCCACATTAACTGTTGCATCATCCCCATATCTAGGGCTGCTTGAGGACTGATAACCAGCCATCCTGTGACATGATAAATATTCAGGACATGTACTTTTCGGCTAATTCTACAATTGATTAATGAAAATATGTCACAAAAAATCAATATACACAAAAAATTGACGACCTTTTAAGCCCCAGAATGTTCACCAGTGAATCAAAACCAAATAATTCCAACTTTGATTCAGATTGAGGACCATTTAAACTTCGACGACTAGACTTTGATCCATCTCCTCCATTTGACTGCATCCCCGCTTTATTTTTTCTACACAAGAAGATTTTTTCAGAACAAATCAAGAATGCCCACAAAACTAAGAAGGGAACATTACACATGGAGATCCGCCGGAGATGAGGAAGAAGAAGTGGGGTTTCTGAGATCAATAGATGACATCTCAAGAACCGCACGATCATTATCTTGAGCAAATACGGGCTTGTATTGTTTCCCTCCATGTGCTCTTCCCGGTGAATGCTGATCATCCGCTGATCCTCCCAACTCCACCTCATTGTCACCTGTCGCCATTGCGATAACCCAACTCAACGCATTCTATTTCCTTAATAACTTGGAAGATTTTCCCAACGATCACACATGCGAATTGAAAAGCGGTAAACTGAGAAGGAAAGAGAAATCAAATTTCGGTATTTCCATTCGCTTCACCAACGGTCGGTCTACAATAAAATCAAATATTACACGCGTTATACAAAATCCTACAGTTTTGTTGTTGCATTGCATGCCTGCCTCTCCCTTCCCTTGTCCGAGAGGAAATCGGAAACTCATTGGGCCCAATGATGGCCCTTTACATAATAATGGGCCGGCCGGCTATTTGAGATTATAAGCCCATTATTTGAAATATACTATTTAAAAATAAATATTTAAAAAAGACAACCAATGAAATTGCATTCTCACACAAATGAACCAATGAGAATTCATACATTCATGAACTCAAATTTCTGTTACTCTTTCTCCCCTTTTCACTTGTTCCATTACTCACAGACTCTTCCTGCGTGCTGCACATTTGTGACTTCATCTTCAACCCGAGTTTCCGAGGCATAATCCCCCACTTCGTCGTTGTTGATACATTCGATTTTCCCAGTTTTTCGATTTCAAGCCTCATGTTCGAGCATTGTTTCTCCAGTTCAGACACTCTCAATCTCATATTATCCATCCCAACTTTAAGAACCTGGTTTTCTTTCATTGTTGTAGCCCATCCCCCTTCGTTAGGACCGTTTCGGAATTGTCTACCTTCATCGAGATTCTCTGATACGAGAAAACACCCTGCAATTGAGGTTCGTAGTTGAAGTTGCTCAAAAAAGAGAACCTGAACAATGATCCGTAATGGAAGTCGTTCGTTTTGTGCTGCGTGTGTACAAGCTTCGAGTGAGAGTTTCTGGCAATCCATCAATCTACAGAGTTGCTCTTTGTCTGAATCTACTAGCCAAGGATGTGACTGCATTTTCGACATTTTATACATCGTAAACAAGTAAAAATGTAATCTTAGTTTGAAATCGATTACCTTTAAATAAATGTCGATTGCCCGGTACAGACCATCGTCGAGGGGGCGAGCATATTCCGGGACAGCTCCGGCGAGAGACTGAAACTTGGGAAGCTTTAAGTTGACATCGGGAGCAATCTCGGCGAGGTATCCATCGATAAGCTTAGCGACTAATGTGATCCCTTCGGTTGCCTGGCTGTCGTCATCTAAACCAGTAGATTGATCACCTACGATGATCTGATCAATGGACAAGAAATGCTCAAGAATCCGATGCACACAATCGACGTCGTAAAGAACTTCCATGGAATGAGAAAAGCTAGGCATTAATAGATCCTCTAGAGATGCTTGATCAAGCTGAATCCCAATTCTTTTCTCCAAGTTGCTTATGCATTTCGGTTTAGCTCGAAGAATCTTCGCGGTTCGGAGCAAACCGAACATGAATTTTGTCGAAACAATGCCTTTCTGCATCGGGATCAAACTATCAATCTCTTCAAGTAGAAGCTTCTGATCCTCTTCTGATAATGTTGTCGTTGTTCCGCGGTTACTCGACTCACCGGTACCCTTACGTCGGATTAATCCAGGGAGGTACCGTTTAGCGTAACACATAACCGAGCCTGCAATTATCTCTGGCTTTACACCACGAGCATCCAATGAAGAAATAAGCTTCTTGTAAAAATAAAGACTTAGAGAAGCTACGTCTTCGTACCACCAATCTAAACTAACGTGTTTTGGACGAGCACCGGTACTTATTCCGTTCCACAAAATACTCCCTCCGGGGCTCTGAACTTGACCAACATGATCCACAACGGGCCAACCAAATAAATTTGGATCAGTACAAGCTTTCGACACTAAAGATTCGATGCATCGTTTCGGGATTTGAAGCTCTTCAGCAGAAGAGATTATATCATCACAAGTTTGAAGGGCTCTAAGAGAATCATTCCAACTTCTAAGAACAATCTGATTCAGAAAGTTATCAGTTTGAGAAATGAGATTTCCCTCTCCATAATCTTCATTCATTTCAAGATACTCGGCTGCACATCGAAGATACACAACATTTGCGGACGTAAGTTCAAGTTTTACACCATAACAAAACTTAGCCACAAGTTCAAAGGTTTTATCTCCGCCCGGAACACTCGGTAGCTCGATATGACATCCTTCTTCTGACTTAGATGCTTCCGCAATGAGTTTTTCCATAACTCTGCTTCTTGAAAGCAAAGGGAACTGAAGAACGAACGCAAAACCTTATATAAACGAGGGATCTTGTCATTTTAAACCGTATAAATATCATGAAAATGCAATACCTTGTGAAGATGAAATGACATTTCCCCAACTTCTACAACTACATCACTAGGAAGACCAGTTGTGCAGAACCTTTAGATAGAAAATGGAGTCATGAGTCATTACCAAAATAAGCAAGAACACAAACCAGTCTTTAAATATTACATTGATTGCGTACATAAACTCTGCCAAAACCAAAATAGAAAAGGTAAAAGAAGACTAACCAGGCTTG
This sequence comes from Utricularia reniformis, assembly GCA_009725065.1. NCBI lineage: Eukaryota > Viridiplantae > Streptophyta > Magnoliopsida > Lamiales > Lentibulariaceae > Utricularia > Utricularia reniformis. Next base: position 208,196 of record RWGZ01001083.1, read on the forward strand.
TCCTTTCCTTCGGAATGCATCTGATTTTGATCCCAACTTCATACAAGCCATTTCTTCAACAATTTACACGAATTTTCTCAGAGGAATTTCGTCAAACACAAGCAAGACACATTTGTTAAAGCCCGAAATTTGCAGTAAGCGAAAGGTAAAATCTCCAGGTCAAGCAGAATTCATTGTAGAATGAACTCAAACCCTCAAAAAGAGGAAGAAAATCGACAATTGAAGAAGGACCCAGTTGAAAAACTCCAGCTTTTGTCATCAATAACGCATTTAATGCAGAACATAATGCTCAAGTAAATACCACAACACCACTTCCCGAAAACTATACCCACACAGTTAAATGATTCATACCCATACGACAATTTGGTAAAATGAACAAAAAATCTCACAACGAGATTATAAAAATGAAACAGATCAGGTCAACCCCTCCACAAACATAAACAAACCCACTTCTTTCCCCAGCCAAGACTCAACTTTTACTGATAACGAAACAAGAAAACGGCAATCCCAAAGTCCCGTTAAATAGGCGATTCAAAAGGGGGGTGATAAATGAACTTAAAGCTAAAACGTCTAAAAGAGCAGGCAATTAAACAAAATAAAAGCGATTTTGGGTCGGGTTCACTTCAATCGCAGTCATCGCGCAGAGATTCCATTCCATTCCCTACTTCTTGAAAAGGGAAGAAGATGGAGACACTACATCAATAAACCAATCATAATCATCTGCTTAATTCCTTAGTTTGACTTGGAAAGTAGTTTGTTTTTATTGATATAATTTCTAGAGAGTTACAGGTATTTACTTTTCCAGCGAGGACATGTGGAAGCATTCATTTCTTCTTCTTCAATGGAATAGTAACACAATTACAAGGAATCTCCATGGAAATGGAAGGTAAGACCAAAAACTTCAATGTTTCAACATTTTTTGTTTGAATTCTCCATCTCTCTTGTAAACCAGAATCTCATTTTACTATACATTTACTATTATTTGATAATTTGGAAAAAAACTCTTATTCTTCATTCGGCTCGGCTCCGCTGCTGGCTGCAGCTGTATTTCATATTCTGAGATGGGCTGGGCTGGGCTTTCATATCAATTATTGAACTGACTTAAATGGGCCGAACATTTTCAACTGTTCAGCCCAGTGAGAATATCATTTCTTCAGGTGAACAAAAAGTTTGTGTTTTTTGAACATGCAAGGAAAATAGGGCTACGAGGAATTGGAGCGATTATTATTGCGGCAAATAAAGTGTGGAGATGAAAAGCTTACGGCGCAACTCTATTTATCAACAGATTTATTCGAATTGAATGGAAACTGACGGTATTTTGCAGTTTTACTGTGAGTTTTTTTGTTTAAAGTTACCATTTTCGTTGATCAGTTACATTTATTTTTTAATAATGATTCTGTTGTAAAATCACTGATCAGAGCTTCATGATGGTGAGTTTTCTCATGAGGTTTATTACAGTGATAATAGCAATATTTGAGTGAAAAGTTTGCTTCTGGTCACGGAATGGTCAGTTGTGATGAATGTTTCCAGATGAATCTGGGCTTCTTTTGCTCTACAGATTTTTCAACTTGATTCTCCAAATTTTAATTATTTAGAACAAATTTTCATTTTTTATGCCAACTGTATCGGGTATTTCCATCTCTTCAACAGTTGCAACAAATGGTTTCAATTATGCGCCTCTTGCTTCAATTGGTTCATATGTTAATTATAGTTAGATATTAGCTAATGTGATCTATCTATATGCGTTTTGCAGTAAATGATGCTTGCAAGAATCCTGAGCCATTGGGCAACTGCCAATCTAATTTTTCTACGCTCTCTCGGTAAAACATCCAAAATTTCTCAAGGAGCTAGTTTTGACAGGAAATATTTGACTAGTTTCTGCAGCCAAAATGGTGTCCCGTTATGTTTCCTCAGCTTTAAACCCTTTTTGAGTTTCTCGTGTATGGCTGGGACAGTTCTTGTCCAAGCTCAAGATGTTGGTAAATATCATGACGATTTGGAAATTGCAATCAACGAGCATAGACTGACAGATGCCTGGGAATTGTGTGAAAATCACATGCGGGTAGGAGGTTTTCTTAGAAAAACTACAACTTGCATGTTGATCGCAAGGTTGGTAGAGACTTCAGATGTTCAGTGGCTTGAGAAAGCTTATGGTTTGGTCAGTAACGCTTTTGAGGATCACAAACAAACACTGTTTGATGGGGAGATTTTGATGTATTTATCTCTGGGTCTTGCTAAATGTGGACTCCCAATACCTGCATCCATTCTCACAAGGAAACTAATTCAGATGGAACAATATCCTCCCGTCACAGTTTGGTCAGTGATTATAGCTTTTATGTCGCAGAATTCATCTGGATCCTTTATAGCAGCTGATTTAGTCCATGAGATAGGTTACCTATTCCAGGATGGAAGGATTGATCCTCGAAAGAAGTGTAATAGGCCTTTAATTGCGATGAAGCCTAATAACGTGGCTTTTAGTATTGCTTTAGCAGGATGCCTTCTCTTTGACACTACCAGGAAAGCAGAAGTTCTGCTAGAAATGATTCCCCGGATTAATATCAAATATGATGCTACATTATTGATCATTATGGCTTGTATATATGAAAGAAATTGTCGCAAAGAGGAACTCACTAAGCTTAGAAAACTTATTGAGGAGGTTCATAATGTTACTGCTATTCAACTTCTTCAGTTCTACAACTGCCTACTCTCTTGTCACTTGAAATTTGGGGATCTAGATTCAGCAGCAAATATGATTCTTGAAATGCACCGGAATGCAAAGAAAGCTCAAAATTCTCTCGCGGTGGCTAATTTGATATTTGAAGATCGTAAACAATGTGATAGGTCGCCTATCGAATATTCTTCTGTAAGTTCTTCATGCACACTTGCATTCGATAAATCTGAAAACCCTTCAACAATTATGAGTTATGAAACTTTTTGTCACGACAAGAAGTTCATTTTGCTTGAAGCTGAAGGAAAGGGATTACTTGATTGCATGATTTACAAGTTACAGAGCCAAGTTGAGTTGATTACTACTGACCGAGGTATTATTAGACCGACTGAGAAAGCGCTTGTAAAATTAGTGAAAAGTTTTTTAAAAGCTGGAAAAATGAATGATTTGGTGAAGTTTTTTGCCAAGATAGACGAAGAAAGCTTCCCTTTATCCGTTGGCAATTCTGTCCTGGCTGATGTTATCAATGCTTGCATTTCCCTTGGTTGGTTGGACCATGCATATGATATTCTTGATGAAATGCGCTTGGCTGGCATTAAAAGTGATTCCTCTTTGTACAACTCCCTTTTAGATGCGTATTATAGAGAAAATCGAATGGGTGAAATAACATCATTAATGAGAGATGCTCGGAGGGCCGGTGTTCAGCTAGATGCTAACTCATATAACATATCAATTAAGGCTCGGGTTGATTTAAATGATACTGTGGGTGCCCTTATGTTGTTCAATGAGATGAAAGAAGCCAAAATAACCAGTAATTGCAACGAAAAAAATGTTAAGTTTGAACATGCTACAGAAGGTGAGGAAGCCAGTCTGATGTCAAAGCTTTTGAAGGAAATAAAGGAAGGACAAAACATAGATTCTGGTGTTAATGAATGGAACAATGTTATTCATTTTTTCTGTAGAAAACGGCTAATGTCGGATGCCGAGAAGGCTCTGAGGAAGATGAGGAGTTTAGGGCATGCTCCTAATGCACAAATCTTCCATTCTCTTGTAACTGCGTATGCTGCTATAGGCGGAAAGTATACTGAAGTAGCAGAACTATGGGGTCAGATGAAATCCATTGCTTCTGCTAGTGGAATGAAATTTGATGTTGAACTTTTAGACTCAATTCTATTTACATTTGTGAGAGGTGGATTTTTTATCCGTGCAAATGAAGTAGTTGAACTAATTGATAAAGGTAACATGTTCATCGACAAGTATAGATACCGTTGTCTTTATCTGAAGTATCATCGAACACTCTATAAGGGAAAGACTACGAAAATTGAGACAGAGACACAATTGAGAAAGCGAGAAGCAACGCTGGCCTTCAAAAAGTGGGTGGGGTTGTGATCCTTGCAAACAAATTTTGAGGTACGGTTAAGTTAGTTCTCATTCTTTTTCACCGGAGATGGATATTGCGGCAGATCCGGTTACTTGTCGAAAGTGGTCTGTTTTTAGTGCTGAGTCTTTGAAGTGTGGATTGAGAAGTTGGCTTCTGTTTCGTCCAAATCTCCTTACAGGCTACTTCCTTTGCATCCTGTCTTTACTCATTTTAAATAGATGTGATTTTGAAGTCCGAGGAACCGCAGTTTTTGATCGAATGGAAGCCTGTTCTTTATTTGGACATCAAAACACATGTTTTGTTAGTTCAGATCATCAGAATTCTCTTATGTTCTGAATAAGTTCTCTATTGAGTGCAGAACTTGTGGATGTTATTGCAGTCATGATCTCAGATATGGCTAAGCTGTGGCTGTGACTGGAGGTACCTTGAAATAGAGAATTTCTGTAAAATTAAGTCAAATGGAAGATTCGGACAAAGGGGATTTGAAATGAATACAACCATACAGACGAGTTACTTCACCGACTATACATGTGGAGTGAGTTCATGGCCCTAAAATCTCTATTACCAACCACAGCACATGAATGGAAAAGTTGGTATTCTGCCTGTTTGACGTATGTACTCCACCTGAGCTGCTGTTTTATTGGCTAACTTGTTCTTGTGTGCCTCCGCAGATGCTCGTTTTTCCTCAGATTTCTGCTGTGCTAATGCTATTTTTTTCACCATCTTTGCTTGAGCTTGTGCTCTCATTTGCTCGATTTGCGCCTGCAAGTTTGGGTATCATCAGGTACTTATAATGTTATCAAATCATTGCAGATGATGAAAGATTCTAGTTAACCTCTATTTTCCTCATCTCAGCTTCAATCTTTGCCTTCTGCCGAACTTCCCATGCTTGGATTCTCATCTCTTCTCGTTTAAACCTGAAGACGAAGGAATCGGGTTAATGTTGCATTTGTAAAGAGTAAGGGAATCTTGCTACTCTATCAGTGAATTGAAGATTAACCTAGCAGCATTTTTGGCTTTCTCAGCTTCTTCCCATGCTGCAGCACGTTTCGCATATTCAGCGCATTCGTGCTCGTCTCTTGCAGTTTCACTTCCAGATACACTCTTGTCTTTCTCATCCTTGCTCGCCCAGGAAGCTATATTCAGCTTACCTAGTTGGACTCCAAGAGCCATGATCTCCTTTCTAGTTTTCATCTTTAGTTCCTGCTCAGACGTTTCTTTCTTCCCTGCTTCACCCAAGTTATGTATTGGATTGCCGCTAATGCACAGTTCAGTAGGAGTTGGTGCTGGTTCACTTGTACGAGGAGTCGAAGGCATAGACGAAGTTGGACTTCGAATCGGAGTTGTTGCAGTTTGAGGAGTAACACTTCTTGAAGGCTCTTGGCTTGGTATAGGCGTCATCTCTGTTCCCATATCTCTCATTGACACAGATCTTACCATAGCAACTCCTGCAGCCACCAACACAAGTGATTTTACATGAGAATAGCTCTATAGAATGAACAAGGCATCAAGAATCACCTTTGTTTTCCTCGGTCACACTTTTGGTACAATCCTCATCAACCTCAATTAAATCAGTGCCTGTAGAAAACTCAAGATTGACAGGCTGAACAAAATCCACCTTTTTAACCAACGCCCTATTCTCAGAACCAATAGATTCAGGCACAACTTTCCCTTGATTCTGCTGAATATTATTCCTCTTCCCCGTATTCCCTTGAGAATTTTGCTTGTTCATTATCCACTTCTCAGCATCATTCCATTTCGACGGCATTGATCTGGATAATGATCGATTTACCGAATGATGCAGCGATCTCTCCCCTTTATGAAACTCGAAGCTCGAAGTGCTATCATAATCCAGATTCTCATCCTCATAAGCTCTACAAGGATAAGAATCAACAAAATCACCTTTGGAGCCTGGCTGCGTTCTCAGTCTCCCAGCCGCATCAGAAATTTCCCTTAGAACTATATGATGATCTATCTTTGGGTGCATTAAATTTGCATTTCCTTGGCTAGTATCTGACGCAGCAGAATCAGACTTGGTTGGTTGAACTACTTCTGCAGGTAAATCTACATCAATAGAGAGAATCAACACAGCATTTAAGCCTACAGAAATCTTTAATGTCAAAGCCAGCCTTCAGGAAATAATATAGCAGAACAGTGAAATGAAATATCGGCAGTTAGTCCTGGAAGCAATTACTCCAAATTATTCTAAAAAAAGTAGTAGATTCGAGTCACAGGCCATTTTCTCACAAACTGTCAGCAGTTAATTCTGGCCCAATAGCAACTGGTCAAAGCAATGACATTAATGCAGATACTGGAAGTGGAAGCAAAAAATAATGGAGAAAATTCTCAGACCTTGTAAACAGAAATCTCCATTTGGAGAAGATAACAAGCTGTTCTTCACAAACTCGGAATCCTCCGTTCGAGAAGGAGATGCTCTTGAAGAATTACTTGTTGATCCATCTTTTTTCTTCGCACCTAAAAGTCGCATCCTCAGTTTGCTAGGAGAGATGATACCAGTCTGCAGCATTACACAGATTACTCGCAAATCGAAACAAAGAAACGCGAAAAATCAGAGAAAGACGGCTATCTGATATAAACAAGTTCATACATACTTGCGATCACAACATTTTTCAAAAACAAAATCCAAAATCGAGAGCGGTGTGTGCCCTAGCAAGAAGAGTGGAAAATGAAGTGCAAAGAGAATCGATGAACCTGGACTTTGTGTATCCTCTCGTACTCCATTATCCGCTACGATAAGATCCTCGCCTCGCCAATGCCCTATCTCTTTCTCGAGTGCGAGCGCGACAGCAGAATCTTGAACAAAGGAGTTGATTGGGAAGGTGAAAAGAGGCCAGGGAGAAGGCTGGTTACTGGTGCAACTTGAGAAGAAGCCAATGCAGGCCAGGCCAGGCCAGGCAAAGCCCTTGAGTACAGAGCTCTGTTCTGATTCAACAGAAACAGAGAGAGAAAAAGAAAGCAGAGTTTGGATAAATGATTGGCCCCATCCTTTATTTCCCATTCCCATTCCCATTCCCATTCCCATTCCCATTCAATTGACTGTTTTCTTCTTCTTTTACTTTTTATATTTTCAAAACAATATACGAATAATGAATAATAATACGTGGCAGCTGCATTTTTTTTCAAAACAGATATATTTATTTTCACAGCGATGAAAAAATATCAATTATAATATTCATATACAAATTTTGGTAATTTTGTATAAGTTTGTTTTGAAAAAAAATCCATTTCATTCAATTTTTTTCTTTTTAATGAATACATTTATATAAATATTAAAATAATCATTTTATCACAATCACTAATTTTTTTCAAAAAAAATTCTAAAACTCGATCAAGATTACCATCATAAGTTGCAATCATAAATTTTGAAAAATGAACGTATTGTTTGATCATGCAATTTTCCAATATTATTTAAATTTTATTATATTTAAAAAATGAATTCCAAAATGGATTATGCATTTGTTTAATACAATTTATTCAAATTAATCGGAACATAGAAATACGTTTACTTTAATTTTTTTTTTAATTCAAATTCAGGCGCATGCATGGGATTATAATTGACGTGCATTATTAAAGCATCCCTATCCAATATCTTTAATTTAAGGAAGTATATTGGTATATTGGTGAATGGTGATATATAAGAATATCATGCACTCTAAATAATTGATATTTGTTTATATTGGGTATTTTAGTAATTTGTAGACTTATAGTCCCCCGAGAATCATTTGTGAGATGTTCGAGTTCTTTAAGGTATTATGAGTTAGATGGACATTTAGGGTATTTTTAGATTTTATAGGGGACATCTAGCGAGGTATTTGAGGCATTCCATAAGCTTTTCGGAGTTTAGAAGTATATGACCTAAGTGGGTTTTGGACCAATATTGGAGTAAAGAGTTTCGTTTTCTATAAATACGAGCTCTTAAACAGAAAAAAAGGTTTGGAATTTGAGTACAAGTCCCGAGAAAAGGAGTGAGTTTTTTAGATAGTATTTTAACTTGTTAAAATGTAAAAAGTAGCATGAATTTTCGATTGATTTTGTTTTTGTCATTGATTAAATTTATTTTACAAACATAGCACTGATTTTCAGTCTGTCACTGACAGCTTTATTAGTAGCTCGGTTTCTATAATTATAGAAACCGAGCTACCATTTTTTTATATTGAAAAGGCATTAAAAACAACAATTAAAAATAAAAAAATGGTAGCTCGATTTCTATAATTTGCAGTGACAGACTGCAAATCAGTGTTATATTTGTAAAACAAATTTAATTAATGACAAAAACAAAATCAATCGAAAATTCATGCTATTTTTTAACAACATAACAAGTTACAATGTTATGTAACACAAAAAACTCCCGAGAAAAGGCAGTAAGTATAATTTGTGCTAAGAATTACACATGAGTCACGATGAATTTGAACATCGTAAATTTTTGCGACGAATTGCCAAAGGACATAAAAAAATCACGACGAATTTGTAAGGGAAGGAAAATTTGCGATGAATTTGCACTAAGGTTCAACCTTGCGACGAATTGTTGAGAGCTCGCGATGAAATTACATTGCATGAGAAAATCGTGATGAATTTGTCACAACGAAGCACAAACTTGTAGCTTGACCCTCATCTTTGGAGATTTCATCACGACTTACAATATTCAAGTTTATATAATTGATCGCACTTTTGATAGATAATTTATTTTGATATTAGAGCACCCTATTATACTATTTAAACTTCATTGTAGTTAAACGCTCAGATTAAATTTTGCTCTCCCGATAATATGTTCTCTCATATTATGAGTTCAACCTCGTAATTCTTGATGTCCCTAATCAAGTCAACCTAATAACATAACTAAATAAATTGATTGGTTAAATATACTCTACAATATTTTTTACAATATCATACATATAGAGTCAACTTTTCCTCTCATATTAGAATAAGATTATGAAATTTTATACCAAAAATACCTCAAATTTTGTATGTAATAATGAATACTAATATAAATGTAAAATCATATTTCGATATAATATTAATGTTAAACTTTTAATATTAATATATATATATATATATTATAGTTGTTCATTTAATATAATTTATATTGAATGTTGAATACATGTAATCACAAAGTCTGATTTTATAATAATTATTTTGAAACAAGGCCTTATAATGTATTAATTAATAAATTGGGAAAATATTTGTAATTATTAAAACAAAATAGGTTAACTATTTAATGTCCAGATTTGTCAAAATAGTAATAATTAATTGGTAAGTAAATAATTGAAGTTGATTTAAATAAAATTAAAATGGATGGTAGCAGTTGAGATATCAGATTCGATTCCATTTGCTTATTTGTTGAAGTCATGAAGGACAGTTCCAGCCATGACTTGCAGGCCTATATCAATATTTCTTTTTAATTCATTATTATTTTGATTCTATCTCAATCAATTATTTAATTATTATAAATTGAATAAATAATACATTTTATAGGGTAGTGAAAAAAGAAAACCACTATTAATGTGTATAATGCCAAAAGGTAAATAAAAAGCCATGTGTAAGAAGGAATCATATAATAATGACGGTGATTAAATAATTCCAAATATATTCTAAAAAACACCACAGTAAAAATATTATATAAAATTATTATTATAATAAAAAACAATTTATTGGTCAACGTCAATAAATATATAACAAAATACTATTTGTAATTATTTTTCTTAGTGATATCTAAAGTGCCTATGGATTAATTGTGTATACTTTCTGATTTTGTATAATTATATTACAGTAATTTAGCTTGAGGACATATTTATGGGTATGAAAGAACAAAGTCCAATGCAATAATTGAGTCAATATATTCCCTTGGAAAAATAATTAAATTTATAAATATCTCTCTAATCTTTCAATACATTGCTTTCTTCATTTTAACCCAACCATTTAAAACAATAGCAAATTAGATACCACAAAGTTAAATTTATGGACATGAAGGTCCCCAAAATTTGTATTATCAGACGAATATGATCTCCAAATATTTCTTAATTTTGGTAAATTAAGAAAAACTAGTCCTAAAACATTGATTTTTTGACAAAATCAGTTATCATATTTCGTACATTTTAATAAATTTAGTTATCAAAAATTACTTTGTATATCAAAATTAGTTCTTAAATTTACCCTACGGGAATGAATTTGTCAAATTTTTAAACATTAAAGATTGTTTTTGTCAAAAAAATCAAAATATGTGGACTACGAATGTCAAATTAAAGTTAAAAATGAAATTTACCAAAATCACGAAAATTTGAAGACTAAAAGATTATTTTCTCAATTTATATTATAAAATTTAGAGCACATTAACTTTATAAGTTTCAAAATTTAAGACAAGTATGAGTCATTCTTACATGTAATGTCTACAATTTTAAATAAAAGATATTTACATTATTTTAAAATTGAATTGTTTATTAGTAATGTTACTATATTTATATGATCGGTCCCTTTGTGAAATAATATATTCATATTTAATTTAAAAAGAAAACAAATCACGTGGTCCTCGAAATAACGAAAGGTTCGCACGTGGGGACATCTGGATAATTTGTCCACTTGAAAGCTACGCGTGTCCAATTTTACTTTTTGTAATTCCCTTTTTTATATTTATATATAAATGTTAAGAAAAAACATTACAATTTTGTCCAAATTATAAGCAATTCTTAAAATTAATTGGTATAAAATAATTATTTTGTTAGTTATATAATTAGTGAAATTAATTTATTTAAACGTTTAGTTTTGGAAGGGTTTTCACAATGTTTTAAAAATCGATAACAACTAGTATGATGAGCTATGTGTATTGATATATCATGTATATACAGGGTATATCGAATATGCATCATAATAATAAAATAAATCAAATGTTAACTTAGAGATAATAGGCAATTTTTTATTTTATTCTTAATTTATATTTTTCTTACTTTAAAAATATAATAATAAACAAATTTTACAAACTTCTATAAAAGATAAGATAAAATCTAAATTCAAAACATATATATCGTATAAATTTGAAATATATTAAACAATTGAACAAGTAGTAAAACATTGGAACTCTGTCTGACAAAGGAAAATTGGGCTTTATCATCAATTGGGTTCGATGTCATCTACAGATAATGGGCTTATTTGGGCCTATTGCCCCAATGTCTAAGAGATATATTGTTGGTATAGACTGAAATAGCGATTTTTCGATATAGAGACATGCTAGAATCCGTTAGGAATATGTTAGAACTACATTAAAATAAATAAATTAAGGTTGTTTTGCGTAATAGAAATATAAATTATATAAAAAGAGAAATTAATTTGTGAAAAGTAATTTATATAAAAAAAGAAATAAAAACATAAACAGAAATATAAATATAAATATAAATTATAAAGTATTATGTAATATTTTTAGAATGAATTAATAATGTAGAAAAATTATGAAATATTCTGTTGTATAAATAGAATTATAATTTATGAATTAATCAAATTATTTTTCTATCCTTAGATTTAATTCAATATTGGGTTTGTTTGGTACAGCGTTAAGAAAGTACTGTGAGGTGTGGTGAGATAAACTGTGGTTAGTTAAACACATTTATAATAACATGATTTTAAAATTTGTTTTGTAAAAAAAACGGTATGATGAACGTGATTTTAGTAAAAATATATATTTACCCTCAAAATAAGATAGTGTAATCCAATGTTTTCATACCGGTCCAGCTTACCGTTTCGATCCGGATCGGTACGGCATGTACGAATTTTTATTTTTTTATTAAACAAAAATATTTTATTTTATTTTTTTCCTAGTGGACTCAAAAAACTCGGGTTCCGACCAAGAAACTCGATTCCTGTCGAAATACCGGTGCCACCCGTTATTCGCCATACCCATCAGTATATCGGCGGTATATCGGTCAGTATGAAAACATTGGTCTAACCTGAAATGTCTAATAACGAGAGATAAATATAAAATTTTCAACAAGATTATCATAAATGATTAATCAAAACTTCATCTCATTGCCACACAATATAATATTCAACAAGATTATCATCGAGATGATTGTCCAGCTCCGCAAAGTCGATTACGCCATCTTTGCTCAGTAATGTTATCACGAATGATTTGCATTGTGACATCCCGATGTTCTTCAACCAAGTCATGAGTATCAATGATTTCATCACTTGTGTCAACATTATTTCTATCTTTATTCTTGTATTCATCCAACATCCTTCCATAAACTTATCTGTAAAAAATTGCGTTACGATTATTTCCACTTACACAGAAATACAGGGTTGGATTATGATGCAAAAGTTGGATTTGTGATAAATATATCTTACCCTTCAAAATTCAAAGGTCAAAAGTTGTTTAAAAATGATAAATATTAAAAGTTGTTTAAAAATGATATTTTAGTCATTTTAAATAATAGGAAGTAGAAGTTGAAACTATAAATACGATTTATGTTGTTTTTTTTGTTATAAAATTAAAAAATTGAAATTTTACTTCTGAAAAAGTAAAATGAGAAATAAGATATATTCTGTAATCTGCTTAATTTCTATTTTCTAAAATAAAAAAACAAAAATTTAAATAGAGTAGCACAAACCTAAGTTTATTATAACTATTTCTTAATTATTGTTTTTAGCACTACCCAAAAGGCCAAAACGACAAATATCGTAAATGTTTTTTACTATATAAAACTATATGATATAATTTAATTAATTTTTAGTGAAAAAAGCAAAAGGGAAATTGTTATATCCATGGCTATTGGTTAATCCACGTATCACCCCTACATTTAATATTCACGTGGGCTGCATTTTAAGGAAGTAATATTTTGTTATTATATTTTGGTTAAGTTGACATTAATTTATGAAATGCTTTAAAGCAAATAAAGACAATGTAATTAAAACATAATACAAACAATATATAATTAAATCAAACTTTATATTTGTTAAGAAAATCACAACTTAACTTAGTCCTGTAAATCCAACTCGAATTATAATTTTACAATTGGATAATAATGCAGTGGGCTATCTAGACCCTAACCTACCTAAAAACGTCGTCGTTTTAAGGTGCAATGTGAAGTGGAGTTTGAACTGTGAGAACGTGCATGTCTGTCCTTATAATCCGCGAAAAGATTTGCACAAACATAACAACTATGGATGGATGCATGACGTGTTGATCATTGGATATTTTTTTAAATCACGAACATAACCTAGCTGAATATTTTTTTTAATAAAAAAATATTATTTTTGAAATCAAGTATTTTAAATACTTCAAGAAAATGTTTTAAATAAAAATAATAATTATTATTAAGAAATTAGAATGTGAAGATGTTTTAAAATTTATTAAAAGAATAAAAACAATTATTAATTTATATATTATATATAAAAATAAAGTAAAATCTTTTCATATTCCACTCAAATTCTCAATTAACATCATTAAATGTTGTATTAATTATGTTTTTTTAAATATTTTATTTTTAAAATTTTATATATAATTCTCTATAATTCATATATTATGATATATAAATATATTTATAACACAAATAATAATTTTTTAAAATTTTAAACAATATTTAATTTAAATTAATTTATAATTTAAATAAACTCAAAATTAAAATATATTTTATATTTTTTTTAAAAAAAATTAGTAACTCGATTTTATTAACTTTAGATAGGTGGATCACTATTATTTTTGTGATAAGATTAATTGTCAATGTTAAAAATCAAAATAAAATAAAATAAGGATATATTCTTTTTTTACCGCACTTTCCAAAAAACTCCTTATAATCCAATACAACCCACTGGGCATCATCTACTGCCTCCGCCGTTAACTACTTATCGCCGGGAAGAAATTCCGATGAACTGGTCCCAGAGAGTACTGAAGGAAATGCCTCAAAACGACGACGTTTTGGGCCCTAATGACTTCATAGACGTTTTCGGTGGTCCTCCTCAAACAATTCTCTTTCGTTATTTCTCTAATGGTAGTCCGGCATCTTCATCCAATGGGTTCTTCTACGAGGAGGTTTTCCGATCACCGGAGAAAGCGTCACAAGGAGTTCTTAAAGATGGCCGGAGCTTACCGGTGTTTAAGATTCCTGTTCATAAACGTGAAATCAATAGATTTTATGATGATATCTTTAGCTGGGAAAGTGACAGTGAAACTCTGGTAAGATCAACGTCAAGATCCATGGAAAATTCTGATGCTTTGCTCACACCCATCAATCTCAGCCCTCCACGTCCCGGAGTTCACAATGGCGGTTACAGTGACGGTGACAGCTATGAAGAAAACGTTTTCCGTTTCGCCTCCAAACTCCAGTAACCATCTCTCTGTTCCCAAAACACCCAAAAAATTAACAAAAACAAAATTTATCTAATGATTCCCGCAGAGTTTTCTTTTATTGCTTCGTTTATTACATTAACCTTAATGTTTATACTGATTCTCAGGCCAATAAACGTCAAATCTAGACGAAGTGACAGCGTGAAGGAGAATTATTACGAATTTTCAAATCCTCTGTTCACCGGAAAACGCCCCATCTCCGGCGATGAAAATGACTTGAAAAGCTACAGTTTTGGATTAATGGACACGATCTCCATTGATCCCACATCAAATTTCAGCTTAAATGTTACCGCAAATGCATCAGTTGTTTCTTCTGTTTATCACTCCGCCGATAAAGAACAAAGTATCAATATCACAGACAATGAAGAAGACGATGATCTATCATCCTATGTAATCGAGATACATTCAGACATCAAAGAAGAAACCAACGGTGTAGATGAAGCAATCGCTTGGGCTAAAGAGAAATTCAAGATTGGATCCCCAAGTAAGTAATTCTCGATTCTTCAATAAAATTCACTTGTTCTAACTCAATCTTTTCTTACAGAAATTACTGAACCAAATTCAGACAGTTTAGAATCATGGGTAAGTAACAAAATCCTATCTTCTCCTCAACTAATAACTTTGCAGGAAGAACAAATTGATCATCATACTCTCGAAACGAACGAATTCGGAACATTAGTACATCGAAAGCCTTAATCGAATCACATTAACTCAACCTTTGATCAATCAAAACTTCTACAGGGAAAACTTGAGATAGAAATGCTTGATCAAAAGATAAATCTATGGTCCGAAAGCAACGAATCCGATATCCGATTGCTGTTATGCACTCTTCATCATGTAACTAAACAAATCAACAAACTTACTAAACTTACCACATTGCCTAATTCATCTTCATTATTACAGATTCTGTGTCCTGAGACTGGTTGGAAGCCTACACGACTTGCCAACATAATCGAAATGTCGAAACTTAAGAAATCATTTCAACGAGCTCGGTTCTGTCTCCATCCAGACAAGATGCAACAAAGAGGAGCAACTCTAGCTCAGAAATACTTAGCTCAAAAAGCTTTATCTATTCTTCAGGATGCTTGGTCTTCTTTCAATCTTCAGAGAGTCTAATGATAAACAAATATTACAAAGTAATTAATAATCCTTAAACATGTTGTCTATTTAAATAATTTGTAAAAAAATGTGATTATTGTGAAGCATATATACTATAGAGTTATTTAAATCTTATTGCTTCATTGTATGAAAAGTTAAAATGGATAACATTTATAAAGTGAAAAAAACATTGTGGTGGTAAATTTAAAACATTTAAATTGTTATTTATTACATGTATTTTTCTTTTATTATCAATATTTCAAATTTAATTAGATATATATTAATAAATATTTTTTTGTGGGTATTATGTTCTTCAAAGTTTTATTTATGTTTTTTTTCTTCTTTTATTCAAGAAAATTTCACTGTAAGAAACAAAAAAAATAATGATATACGTGTAACATGTAAAATGTTAGCTTCTTTGACAATAAAGAATTTGGTAACATGTTGCATTCAATTTTAATTGAAACCTGCAAAATTCAAGTGAAAAATTTGTTTAGTTTACTCATGAGTATCATCTTATACCTACAACCAAGGAAATCATACCGGTCGGTACCGCTCGTACCAGTCGTGAGCGGTACGAGTGATTCTTTCGATATACCGTTGGTATACCGGTGATATATCAAAATATCGGTGTATCGGTCATAACCGATAATTACCGGTATGATCGGTATACCAGACAGTATATCACCGGTATGACTTCCATGCATACAACAAGTTCAAATGGACAAGATGCAACTCTCTTTAAAATTGATAGATATCATATGCTAGATAATTTCCAATGAAGTCATACCGGTCGGTACCGCTCGTACCGGTCGAGACTGGTACGAGTGATTTTTACGATATACCGTTGGTATACTGACTGTTATGGTCCCTTTTTAGGGGGTACCAACAGTCGTCCGGTTCGTTCAACAAACGAACTCGGTTCTGATTTGTTTTAGATGTGGAAGACGATTAAAAGCTGGAAATAAATAAGTGCACGGCGATGTATAGTGGAAACCCCGAGAATTGGGGTGAAAACTACTTGACTAAGAGCAGATTATGCTCTTAGTCTGTTCACTAATCAAATAACTCATAGTTAATATAGCAGAGGCTAAAGAAAATGATAAGGAAAGGGAAGCGGTAAGAATTCCGGCAGGGTAACGGCCTGTTCTTTCGCGTCCAAAGGGTCCTGCTATTTCCGTCGTCTTGCCATGTATTTATAGAGTTCATAGCGTGTGTAAATCACGCTCCGTAACCGGCTCTGACAGGTCTGTTAGAGGTTGTTATCGCGGGATGTAAAACGAGGTTAGGACCGAGGCGTGGTCTGCGTGATCGGGTCCGAAACGTGGTAAACGTGGGAAGGCCCGAAGCGTGGTAAACGTGAGTTGTAACCGTTCTGTAACAGCTCGGATCGAACTCATATGCCAGCTGGCAGAAAACGATTTATTTCGTTAAGGTTAGCTTCGGTCCTCTAGTTGAACATCGGGTCGCTCTTCCTTAGAGGTGTAAATGGGCTGTAGAAATTCATTTTCTAGAGTTCTCATCACTGACGATATATCGAAATACCGGTGTACCAGTCACGATCGATATTTACCGGTATACCGAGCGGTATAACACCGGTATGACTTCCATGATAATTTATACTATTTGATAGAAATCTTATTTTTTATTTCTATGAAAATGAAGAGTATGAACAAATTATGGTTGACAATTCTAAGAAAGATATGTTTCAATCTCTTACCGATAGTATACGAAATATATCCAACAACCTAAAGTCCTTATGAAATATAACAAATCTTGAATAGTTTTTAAAATATTCACTTAAAAGTCATGCATATTTGAGCCAAAATGACATAAAAAATACTCATTTGAAAGCATGACCATTTTTATAGAAGCTTTCTAACCATGAGATAACATACTACATATTTTTCTTGCTAACAATGATATATTCTATCACTACAAATATTTCTAACTCTATCAATTTTATTTCTTTAATAAATATAATTATATTTTCTCCATGATGCAACATTATTGGGCTTGTTTGGTACAGCGTTAAGAAAGTGCGGTGAGGTGTTGTGAGATAAACTGTGGTGAATTAAATGTATTTATAATAATATGATTTTAAAATTTGTTTTGTAAAAAAAACGGTATAATGAACGTGATTTTAGTAATAGTACATATTTACCCTCAAGATAAGATAGTGTAATCTAATGTTTTCATACCGTTTCGGTCTGGACCGGTACGGCATGTACGAATTTTTAATTTTTTATTAAACAAAAGTTATTTTTTTCTGGTCGACCCGGAAAACCCGAATTCCGACCACGAAACCCGATACTTGTAGAAATACTAGTGCCACCCGTTATTCTCCATACCCACCAGTATATCGGTCGGTATGAAAACATTGGTCTAACATGAAAAGTCTGATAATAAGAGATAAATATAAAATTTTTATATTGGTTGGGACGGTGGTATGTCGGTCGGTACCATTTTTTATTTTATTTAACTTTTTAAAAAATTAAAATAATAATATCAATGTTTTCATCTTAGTCCAAAATTTCGTACCGATCCGGAGTGATATGAGTGGTACGACCTGTATATTGGGCAGTACCTATTTTTATTTTAATTTATTTTTTAAAAATATTAATTTTTTAGGATCGGACACTGTAAAACCTTGATATCAACCATAATACCATGTAATGGGATGTAGAAAAAAATATCGATATTGTCCGAAATTTGACGACATACCGTCTAGTATGAAAACATTGAATATTATTTTATTATTTTTTAAAATTAGAAAAAAATCAGAATCCGATAATCACATGATACTAGGCGATACCGATTGGTATTACACCGATATAAAAACATGTGATAAATGTAATATAATGAAAACCTTAAATAATATATATTACTAATAAGAACATTTTAGTCTTTTAGAAAATCGCGTTGGGATGGTAGCTGCTATTAGCAGCGGTGGCCACAACGCAGAAAAATAAGGGTGAACGCATCACAATTGAGAAATTGCGTTGAACTCATTTGAGTTTCTAACCTCAACCCAAACAAATCCATTATAAAATTTATATTCAATGGTGATTATATTAAATGATAAGATTTCTTTTATAATATTTGTCATAATTCGTATTATAGTTGAAATTTTTGGGCGTCTTATTTATGGTTTTTTTTATGATAAAAGTTTTTGTGTTTATGACATATGGTTTTATTAATGACTCGTGAAATATTTCAGATATTTGTAGTGATCGAATATACATTTTAATGAAAATGTTAGTATAAAGTTTTATTCATATTTTTTCTACCTTTTTTATTCAATAAAATTTCATTGCAAGAAACAAAAAAACAATAATATACATGTAACATGTGAAAAATATAGTTTCTTTAACAATAAAAAAATGGGTTGTTGCATTTATTTTTAATTGAATCCTGGAAAATTCAAGTGAAAAATTTGTATCATTTGATACCCACAACAAGTTCAAATGAGCAAGAAACATTTCTTTTAAAATTGATAAATATCATTCGCTATATAATTTCTACTATTGGAGTGCGGAAAGAATTAAAAGTCTTAAATGTTCTAGGTAAATCGGTACAGTAACACTGTCATAGTATATACATTTTAAAATAATTGTATTTTTTAAACTATTACATCCATAACATTGTTCAGAATTTTAATTTGCATTATAATATCGATTCACATTGAAATTGAATATAAATAAATGAATTAAAATTATATAATAAAAAATTAATTCTTTAATAATTTTAACTAAAAATAACATATTAAAAAAATATTTATTTTTAAAATTTCAATTATACTCATTTTTATAGATTACATAATTCATTCGTATTTGTCAATATTTTCATTCCCATCTGAAATTTCGAACCGATTCAGAGCAATATAAACGGTACGATCAATATACTAATAGGTACATAATTTTATTGTGGATTATTTTTTAAAACATAATATGTAATTAGTTTTTTAAGGTTGGAACAGAAAAAACCGAAAATCGACAATAATACTTAATATTTGACGATACCAAAAAATATCGATCAAACTCATTATTTGACTTATCGGACGGTATAACGTTCAATATGAAAACATTAGTATTTGTACATTATAAATCATAATTGTATTCGTAAATAATGAATATTACATCATAAACTCAAATCGTATTAATAAAAAATAGTATAATCTCCTATCATATTTAGTGTTATATTCTTTTTATTAAATTATTAAAAATATGATTTTTAAATATGTTAATTGATTTCTTTTTAAAAGAACTTTTAAATATACTATAAAGCTGTCATTCACTATGATTGAATAGTGAATCAGTGTAATAAAGGTCACAAAGTTGATGACATGTGTTAATAATATAATAATTTAAATTGTGATGCTAATTTGAAAGTAAGGAGATTTTAATAATGTTAGTGTCCCTAATTCTCTCTAAATGTTCTAGCTAATGCAATGGTTGAAGATCCGTACAACCTGATCAAAGATTGCAATACACCGATTGAAGCCTAGGAAATTTTGTCTAAAGCTTACATTATTACAGGATACAAACTTGAACAAGAAATTATTCACCAATGGCGTCTTCTTTTTTTAGAAAACCTATTCGTCGAAGGACTCATCTATTAATTCTACAATTCTTCTTCGATTCCATTGCTTCTTACATTCCATACGATGTCTTTCAAACCAGTATGAAGATCCTTGTAGAACTACAAATATATAATTTAAAAGATGAACAAGTTAATTAAAATAATTTATTTACGACAAACTAGATATAAGTATATGAACATTATTACCTTGTGAAACTCTAATGTATCTCCTCCGGATTTTCGTAATTCGACCATGTGAATCGACGGAGTAACTTCAAAAATCTCTGTAGTAATAGCTAGATGACCCTTTCGACCCGATTTTTCACCGTAAAGTTTCATCTTGTAGTTGTTCTTCTTTACATCAAACTGCATATCCGAAGCAGCTATCTCGATTTTCGATATGATCTCTTTTGCAGGAGATTTAGATGTAAATCTAGTTTCTCGTTTCACAAGTCCCTTGTAAAATACGAGAAGATGCATTGCATTGATCGTTTGACGAAAAAATGAACGGTTCGGATCAAAGTTTACGTACCATTTGTTTTTCGAATAGGGAACTGAGGTTAAGACCCTGTGAAGTTGATATAAGCTGAAAGGCATTCATTGTTAATGGTGACCCCGGAGCCATTTCCTCCCGTTTTTCGACCACAAGACGGGACGGATCCTGGAAGCCGATAAAACATTGTCATTCGAAGCAGCAAATGTAAGAACGACGGAAGGTATATACGAACCCCGGATTCATCGAACACGGAATCGACATCATCAAGATTAACTTCCTCTTGTACAAAAACAGGTCTCTTATAATCTTTCTTGAACCAGTCAATCTCAAGAAGCTCAGCAATCGTGATACGCTAATAGTATTGCAATAATACACGAAAAGTAACATACGAAAATAATTAGATTCTTTAACTAAAAAGATGAAGCATACCGTCGATGGATTTGGATCGAGAATTCTTCGAATAACCTTTTTTGTACTAGAAGAGAACCAAGATGGACATGAGAAGTCTGCTTTGAATATCTGCAACCAAGTGAAAATGAATGCGAGCTTTTCGATTATAACGAAAATGTTCAATTACTTTTTTGTAGAGCGTCATAAGATTCGAGTCTTCAAAGGGCAAATAACCAGCAATAAGCACAAAAAGAATTACACCACAAGACCAAATATCAGCCTTAGCTCCATCATATCCTTTATTGTTGATAACCTTCAGGGATGAAACTAAAAGATTAACTCAGATAGATTCAAAAAAACGGTACTTTGGCTTAATGAGATAAAAAACGTAAGATTATAGTTAGAAAAAAACACCGAGGTATTCATTCGAGTACCTCGGGAGCAACGTAATTCGGTGTGCCACATGTTGTGTGAAGCAGCCCATCTTTCTAGTATACACATCAAGAAAATGAACATAAAAAGATGCATTACAGCACCATTAACACAGATTAAAGTGCTAAATTTTGGATCATGATCAAAGTGTAGAATCGATAAAGTTCGTTATTCGAATGATAAAGTAAGTTTCACCATTTATACCCCAATTTGTTGAGGTACAGCACTCAAGCCAAAATCAGATACTTTAAGAACTCCATTGGAATCAAGCAGTAAATTCTCTGGCTGTTAACAAAAAATATACATGAATATTTGCCTGAATAAGTTTCAGATAAGTTCAAGAACTTGCCTTAAGGTCACGATGATAAACGCCTCGGCTATGGCAGTAATCAACGGCATTAATGAGCTGCTGAAAATATTTTCTGGCTTCGGTTTCCTTAAGTTTTCCTCTTGAAGCCTGCAGCAAGAAAAGCAACACATTTGTTTTCAAGTTTAGAAGAAATGGAGAACCGTGAACATACAATTTTGTCGAATAGTTCACCACCAGTGACGAATTCCATAACAATGTATATTTTGGTCTTGCTAGCCATAACCTATATGAGATCATATTCGATTTATCTAAAGTCGGCAGAATCCATGATCAGAGCTTAAAACCAAATGAATTTGAAAATAGTTAAAATTCACCTCAAACAAATGTATAACATTAGGATGCCTTATCAGTTTCATAGTTGAAATTTCCCGTTTAATCTGTCAAAATAACTCTGGAGTTAATGATGTGAAAACAGTTCAATCAATACAGAATCCTCATAAATTTCCTAAACTAACAAAACAAAACAATCTAATCCAAAATAAGGCGTGTGATTAGAACACAGAACCCAAATTGCAACAAGAATGGATAATCAGATTCTAAGGAAATTGAGATATTCATCCATCAACACAACTGTAGATGCTTAAACTTGATCATAAAGGATTCAGTAAACAGAGCTCAAAAAATAAAATAAAGTACTATAATCTTCCAGCACCTGAGCAATAATTTTGTGCTTGAAAACCTTCTCTTTATCCAAAATCTTGATAGCCACGTTGTTCCCACTTTCCAAATTCCTAGCAAATTTCACTTTCGCAAAAGTTCCTTCCCCTAACGTTCTTCCCAATTCGTATCTTCCCACACGGGTTCTCCCACTCGTAATCGAGCTTCCCGTTCTACAATCCCCAGATTTCGACGCCATCATCTTCACAAAACACGATTCCTATCAACATTTAGAAATCCCATGCATTAGATACTTGAAATAATCCGAAATTCCTCAAAAACTCTTACTTTAGCCCTTAGATTACATGGAGAGAATACTCATTTCAGAATCTTTGAATCCTACGGGTACCCGCAAAACCAAGTCAACCACAGAAACCAGAAAATGGTCCGCACCATTAATTGCCTTGCCGCTTCAGGATCTCATTCAAATTATATTAAATGACATGATTAATTTAAATTAAAAATAAAAATTGCATTCGTCTAAATTTAAAAGATTTATCCCCCATAAATTAAATATACATTTAATCACTTAACTGAAAATATCACTATTTTAAATGTATAACAAGATTTAATAGTGGAAAGTGGGGTTAAGTCAGTCCCCTACCATTTATTTCCAATTTTCAACCTCTATAACTCTTAATCTTAGGTTAAATTAATTAAATCATCATGTCTTGTGGAAATAAATTATGAAACCTATTCTATATTTTTAAATAATATTTCAAGAAATTTCATATAAACACATCTACGTGACCAAACTCCAAAGATAAATTATATAAATTTAGGGACTTAATAGTATTGTTCGTGGATTTTAATAAATTAAAATAAAACAATAAGTAACCACTAGTCAAAGATAGGGACACGTCACGTGTCCTTGCCCATTACAATTTTCAATGGTCCCCAACCTAAGTGTATTATCCAATATTATGTTATTATATAATAATATAATCAATCTTATCAGAATTCTTTATTTTTACAGAAATTTACGAATCGAATTCTCTAGGATTCCCGATTCTTGAATCGGGTCTTGTGATAAGACAAAATTGAAAATATTCAAAAAACAAATAAGAAATCTTATGTTTGATGATAAATTATTTATTATATCTTAGGTTTATAATATGATAATGATTAAAATATATTTTATCGATAATTATGATTATTTTTACTTATAAAAAACTATAAATTATATAACTATAATAATTGTTATAATTGTTATAATTATAAAATTTAA
This sequence comes from Utricularia reniformis, assembly GCA_009725065.1. Lineage (NCBI taxonomy): Eukaryota > Viridiplantae > Streptophyta > Magnoliopsida > Lamiales > Lentibulariaceae > Utricularia > Utricularia reniformis. The sequence continues at coordinate 231,845 of RWGZ01001083.1, forward strand.
GAATCCTTAACGAATCTATTCGGATTCTCTAAAAAATTGTGCACTGCGAATAACGAATCGTGTCGTATCACAAATAGTGGTAACATTGAGTATAATTCATTAAGGATTTGTAAAATGTATTATTATAATTATTGTGATTAAATAATTTACTATTTTTTTATAAGTTAATATAAAAATAAAATATGATAGACTATCATTAATAAATAATAACAATAAAATATGATAAAATTATTATCATAAATCATAAAAAGGTTAAGTTATGTTAAAATCTAAAATTAATAAAAATAATTATAAGTTGATAAAAATTATATAATTTTGCAAGTTTCTAATATAATAATTGATTCTCGAATAAAATAATTGATTTTTTTACAATTTTACATTGGATGTACATTCGAGAATAGTTATGAAATCTAGAAGTAGCATAAAAATGGAAATAGTTTAATGTGATTTAATAATATATAGTCAATTTAATTTTTGGAGATGCACATGATAAGAACATTAATAATAAAGCGGTCCAAAAGTTTGGGCTTGCAGTCTTGCGGCGGCCCATTTTTAATAGGTTATTTATCTGAAAATTTCATTCTTTTAGTGAAATTATTTCTTATAAATATTGTTATTTTATTTCCCAAGTATTAAATCAATATAATTGTATTTTTCCCTAAAATCTTGTAATACTTACAATTTGAATATGGTACATTTTTTGATAAAAAATATGCATTTATAGCCCTCCAACTTCAATTAAATGCAAATAAGACACCTCAAGTTTCCAATACCGTTTATGATTGACACTTTAAGAAACTCGTAAATTTTTAATATTTCATTCACAATTTTCGAACATCAAGGGTAATTTTTGTATAATTTTTCAAACGGGTCATATTTTCGACAATTGTGATGAGTTTTCAAACGGTTTTCAACTTACGGAAAACTGGGTGCTAAATGTCAGGGGTAAAAAACAAACGGTATTGAAAACTTTAGGTGTCATTCTTGCAATTTCGTAAGTTGGAGGGCATGCCCTTTACACAGTTCGTAAGTTGGGGGGTTAATTATGCAATTTTCTCATACTTTTTTTACATTACTTTGAAAAAGAGAAATATTCTCTAAATATATATTTATTTTATAAAAAAATAAATTAGTCAAATACAATGAATTATATTAAAATATAATACATTTAAATGTATGCCAAAAATATACATTAAAACCTATATACAATGTTTTTATCAATTGGCAGGATGGAGCTCAATTGCAATTTATAAGACTTTAATATGGGTGAATGATATTTAAAGTACTAGAGTTTGTATGATTTTGAAAATTTGATCAATGTTTCTTAATTTTGATAATATAGTAATTAAAATTTTTTAAAGCAAAACTTTGATTTTTTGTCAAAACTAATTAATATTTCGTTATTTTTGCAAATTTGTTTCTCAAAGTTTGTCACAAATTTGATTGCATTACTTAGTATTTGTATTTGTATTAATTTATTAAATAAGAACCATAAAATCAGAAAACCAGATAAAAAAACTAAAGCATTTTGCTAAATTCACCAAATTAAACCAATATTATTTTGTAAAATATGAGTTTAATGATTAAAAAATTAATGTGTTTGTTTGGTTTATCTTTTCAAAATCACGGTGAGGTGTGGTGACCGTACCGTGCGTTGAGATGACCGTGATAATTATAATTGAATTTTACAAAACAGTTTGCAAAAACCACGGTGATCTTACCATGATTTTAATAAAATGTATTTTTTAACTTTTATATTAATATATTTGTTATATGTAAATATAAATCAAATAAATACTAAAACGTTCATTGAATATAAAATAAAGTAATATTTATATCTAATTTTTAATAAATTATTTTACAATGATGTACCAAACATAAACTATAATTGTAGTAAATAATTTATAAACAAATAGTGATTTTAATCAAAGTGTATTAAGAATTTTCAGCAATTATGAGGTGCGGTAGCGTTCGCTACGGGAGTCGATATCATCCTTACAAATTCTCTAATTTCAAGAAGAAACCAAAAAATGTAAATTCATAGCAACTTGGAAAAATGATTTAATATTTGTGAAATGAGAATAAAATTGGTTAAGATATCGTTTTAAAGAGATTAAATTAACTTTAAATGGTAATTTTAAAATTTAATAAACCACGGTTGGTTGGTCATATATATCAACACATAACCATATGACCGCCAAAAAACATGTTCACCGGCATAGATTATTTAGTAATTTAAAAAAAATCAGGCAGCACAACAACGACTACAGTAAAACCAAACAACCCTAATAAAAATCTAAAATATTTATAAAAAAGTTTGAATTGACGTAACAAAAGAAGGCCGGCCAATCCCCATCCCAATTATATACCTATCAAGTATAAAGCTTACATAGAAGTCAAGACATATTTATTCTTCATTTCAAAGAATTTTTTCTGGGTTTCCTGAATCTGCAAGCTTTGAGGTAATCTAAAGCGGCCAATCTGTCTCTGTTTTCTACTGAAAATTAACAAAATCCCAATATTTGTATTGTTCAGAATTACCAGGAAGAAAGGGAAAAGGCTGTGAAATCTTTTATTACATATTTAAAAAGTTGCTTCTTTTTAAGTTTCCTAGACCTAGAAGATGATGATTTGAGTTTTTTAATGGTGAAGAAGAGATCTCGTAGTTAAGGAGTTGTGTTTTGTTTGTGTACTGGGGCCAGAGAAGCTTTAATGGCGGAATCGGTATACTATATATACTTCTCTCTCCCTTACCAGAACCAGGCTGTATCTTGATTTCTGTAAAGAATCTTGAGTTTCTTCAATCTCATGCATATGAAGATTAACTTGGTTTTGTTTGCTTGTGTTTTTTAAGTGGAATTTGTTGTTTTATTTATGAATTATGTTTTGTTTCTGCAGTTTCTTGTTTTAGAAGCACTGCGAAAAGCGATTTGATTTTATCTGATTACCCGCCGTTTCTCTGTGATTTATGTCTGCAAGAAAGCACAAGTACTCTCTGTAATCGTCATCAATGCCGAGGACGGTGTAGTTTTTGTTGGTTAGGTTCTGTTCTCACTCTTTTTATTTTCAGTAGAACCCTAATTTTTAGATTCAAGATTTTTGCCCCTTTTTTGTTTAAGAGGGAGGGGGATTTGGAATTTATGAATTTGGAGGTAGATGAGATTTGATGTGAGTTTAGAATCTGAGAGTGAAAAGATGAATGAACAGTATCAAGACGAAGAGGAAGAAGGGGAGAATGAAAGAGGCGGCGCCGCCACGGCTGCTACAATAGCCGGCGGAGAAATGGATTTAAGTAAAGTAGGGAGGTTTTACGGATGGCCATCGTCGCGAATCGTTAGGGTTTCGCGAGCTTCCGGTGGGAAAGATAGACACAGCAAAGTTTTGACATCGAAGGGGTTAAGAGACCGCCGTGTGCGGTTATCTGTAAATACGGCGATTCAGTTCTACAATTTGCAAGATCGATTAGGGTATGACCAGCCGAGTAAGGCGGTGGAGTGGCTGTTGAAGGCGGCGGCTAGTTCTATCTCCGAGCTTCCGCTAATTTGCAATCCGTTCCCGGAAAATCTGAATCAGCTGAGAGACGAGAAGCAGACGAGCACAGGCGGTAGCGATCAACTTGTATTTAACTCAACGGATGTTGAGATGGACGGTGGCGGATGCGGTGGTGAAGAAATTTTTTCAACGCAATTTGCGATAAAGTCATCGGCATGTAGCAGCGCTTCTGAAACTAGTAGGGGCTCTGTGCTTTCATTATCCAGATCTGAGAGCAGGATTAAAGCTCGAGAAAGAGCAAAAGAGAGAGTTGCAGAGAAGGAGCATGAGAAAGAGAATGAATCTCTGAAATCCTCAATGAACAACCCTATTTCTCAAACAACTTCTTACACCGAGCTTCTCAAAGGAGGAATCAACAACAATGGCTCCAGTCCTAACAGTTCCGTTCATGATCATCCAAACACTGCCGCAGGTGGCGGCGGCGGTTCTGCAAATGAGTCGTCAAATTTCTCCCTGAAATCTTCAAAGCAGTGGCCTTCTTCTCAGATGGATTACTTCGGTTCTGGGCTTCTAACTCCGCCGTCTTCCCGCCTAGTGCCGAATCATTTCACTCCGATATTCAGTTCAGTGGCGGCCGACCACCAATCGGAGCTTCAACAATATTCCTTTATGCCTAACAACTTGGTCCAAGTAATAGACGGTTCAAATCTCAATAGTAATCATAATGGAAGCAGTGAGTACAATCTGAGCTTCTCAGTTTCTTCAAATGCTAATATTATTCTTCTTCAGGCCTCGCTGGATTCAACAGGGGGACCCTTCAGTCCAATTCTTCTTCACCATCAATGTTACCTCATATCCAGAGGTTTTCCGATGGATCTCTAGCGACCTTCTTCACATCTATGGATAATCACCACCAGTTTCTAGCCGGATACGATGCTCATCCCGCCGCCTCCCATGATTCTAACAACGACACGAGACAGAGAGGAAAGGGAAAGAATTGAAAGAAACTAATTCCTCAAATCCTGGTAAGTTTCATTAAAAATCTCATCTTTCATTGTTATTTCTTACATTATTGCTGTGATTCTGCCCAATCATGATTAATTACTTGTCTGGGATTTAAGGGTTTTCCATAGAACAGCTCGTGAACAATATGTGTTCGGCTCGTATGTGATCGTGTTCGTTTGTTCGAATAAAAATATGAACATTGTTCGAAATATTTTTTTTTGTTCGTTTATAATTTGAACGAAAATGAATATGTTCGTGAACAAATGTGAACGTTCGTGAACAAATATATTATTTAAATTCATTTTTATTATAATATATTATTATAGTATTTAAATTTTTAAAACTTTACAAAATCATAATTTTCACTTTTTAACTATAACGACGGATTTGAATTACTTCTTAATTCTTCATTGGATTCAAAATAATGAAAAGATAATATATTTGATATTCTACAAAATTTTGAAAATATCAAATATGGAATAAGATGAATGTGCATCACCATCAGTTAATCATTTGAATGAAGTTATTGTTTTTTATGATGAACCAATTGATGAACTAATTTCCATAGAAAATGAAGATTAGTTAGAACATAAAGAACAATTTTGATGAATTTCGCACAAATAGTACAAACATGTTCGAACAAATCGTACGAACAAGCTATTCGAACGAACATGAACATTCACTTAATAATTTGAACAATGTTCGAATATATTTTCACGTTCGAATAAAACATGAACGAACATGAATATTTTCGAATAAAAATATGAAAAAAGTTTAACAAAACATGAACATGTTTTCCGCCATTGCTGCATCTACTTCTGGATTTGACAAATCAGAAACTGGCCCCTGGTACGGGTCCTTTTTCTCGGTTTCATCAAACGAGGACCCTATGACAACACTATTTTTCCAATCTAACCATATTAATATAAATGAATAGATTTAAAAAATCCATTTTTTGGGTGGATGGTTTTGTAAAACAGCCATCAAATCCATGGTATTCTGGCAATTTTTTCTCTTATAAAAAATATCATTTTTTGTATTCATTTATTGCAATGTATAGTGGAGCTTAAAGCTAATTTTCTGCTTTGTTTATGATCTACCCTAACAAGCATCTTCTTCCAGTTCAATATTTCCTTTTCTCATAAACTGTTGAGAGCTTAACTTCTTTATTGATTTCTATCTTTGTGTAGACTATCACTGTATACGCTTGTTGTGACAATGATAATGTATACATCCGTTTGATATGTGTGTTTTTCGATTGTGAAAGCATTCGAATTTGCACATTTTGATGCGGATACGAATGTGACGGGATAATATTTGTTGTTGTGATGATGAAAATGTATACGAGCATGAGTAATGTGATCCGTTTGATTTATGTGTTTTTTTTGTGAAAACTTTGGGATTTTTACATTTGTCATGCGGATACGAATGTGATGGGGATAGCATTTGTTGTTGTGATGATGAAAATGTATACGAGCACGAGTAATGCAATCCGTTTGTTTATGTATTTTTTCGATTGTGAAAACTTTTGAATTTTTACATTTTAGTGCGTATACTAATGTGTCGGGATAGTATTTGTTGTTGTGACGATGAAAATGTATACGAGCATGAGTAATGCAATCCATTTGATTATGTGTTTTTTCGATTCATGTGGATACGAATGAGTATTTGTTGATGCAGGGCATGGTTTCATGGAAGATGAATGCTATATCCCATTTCTTGAATACCTTCACCATTTTCGTGTTTCGAATGTAATAAATATCCCATGTATCGATCGATATGATTACATTTTGTCGAAAATAGAACATATTTCTATTCAAGTACATGTTTATTGTAAATTTGTAATGAAGGAAACAAGATAACAAAAGTATTCATTCATTCCTTCACACAAATCCAGGCCTCTGCTTCAGACAACAAATACAACCTTATCAGTACAAATAACTAGACAAGAAGAAGAACATCAAATCACTAACCTTCAGAAAGAGTTCATTTCAAGGCAATAAGTTCTTCTCTTAACCAACATTCTAGCAGCCGTTCCATACGGTTCTTCGAAAGAAGATACGACCCAATTCACCTCCGAATCCTTCTTCGGTTGATCACTCGGCCTTATTGCAACCAAAGTTGCTCCTTTTAAAATCATCCCATTAGGCAACTCAAGATGATGTGCATACCACAATCGCATATTTAAAGCCGGGACAAGAGTTCTCTTCGAAGCCGATGATGCCGATAATGGCTTCACTCTCAACTCCTCCAATTGCTCCTTGTTCATACACAAAACTCCTTGTCCATCAACATCTCTCAAAACTAAGCTTTCTAATGTTTTATGATCTTCTATTATAGGTTGTAGCAGATAATGCCTTGCTGATGCTGCTATCAGTGAACTTATTGTCCAAACAACTCGCAATTTCAAGCCTCCGTTCGTGTAAAATGATTCCGGTATGCTTCCGTTGTCGATTTCCCCTGTTGAAATGCTGACAGTATTGTCTGAAGCTGAAGATTCATTGTTCTTATTCTGGATATGAACAATGCTTGATGCACCAAGAATTGCACAGTTATCAAGTGTTGATCCAAAATTAGCTTTCCATTTCAACAAAACGCCTTCATCTGTTCCTAATTCACCTCCGGGAAGCTCTATTTTTAACAATTTGATCTCATTGAAGTTTTTCAGTACCTGAGTAGGTGAATGGTGAGTGACGTTGTTGTCGTCTGCTTCACCGTTGAAATCTTCAGATAAAGTTAATCGACGGTGGGAAGGAGCGATGAGTTGAGAAAGAGATTGTAAGGGTTTAAAAAACACAGAGAATATACGAAGAAGGGATGAAATTGGGCAACGAGGTTTATGAATCACGGCTAATGAAGCGGCGGTGGATGAAGATGTAGGCGACGGACCATCGTCGGAGATGACGCAGTCGACGCGAACTATAACGTTATCCACCTGTGGAACAAGAGAATAAAATCTCTTTGAAACAACGCAGCACTTACCCAAAGCTTTAACATCGCCGATTTTATTGAAGATCAATAAAATTAGGGAATCAGGAAGACGATCGATTTGGTCAATCGTCTCTGGATAAGCTTTTCCTCCCAGATCTGGCTGAATTGAACCCATATTCCCCAAAATTCACAAAAATATACGGCAATTGAAACACACCGGAGACACAGAATCCGGTTCCTGTGAGAAAGATTCAAAAGGAATAACAGTATCGCTAAGAAATCAAACAGACCCAGCTCGGAAAAGATGAACAATTGTAGCTGAAGAAGATTCCCGATGAGAAGAGTATCGTTGGAGAAGAACAAGAACACGCTGAGTGTGTGAATTGTGCGTTTTTTCAGTGGCGAAAGGAGCGCCGGAGTCTAGACAAAACAGCTTATCTACTGCTACCTTTTTTATTTTCTTGTCCTTATAACATTTTTATAGGATGCTACTGCTAACTAACAATTATTAGTAATCTAATTATTATATCTACAATTTTATTGATTATTTATTAAATTTTAATTATTAGTTTTGATTCCATTGTAGTTTGACTAAATATTTTTTAATCAGTTTTATATTATAATTAAATATTTGCTCTAAGACTTCATCTTCAAAATATTAATTTTGATAATCACATTTTTTTTTAAAAAAATGAATCATATTTTATATAAAAAAAACTAAGTATACAGTTGCAAATCATGAGAACTAAATTTGTCAAAATTAAAAAAATTTGGGGACATAAAACATGATTTTCTTAAATTATATTTCCATAGAAATCTTGATGTGATTACACAACAGCCATGATAATCCAAAACCAATTATAGGGGTATAGAAACAATAATTCCCCTTATAACTAACGTTATTAAAAGTAAGAACCGAACGAAGATCGAATAAGCATATGAATGATGTAACAGACAGAGGATGTTAGAAATTATTATGCTGCCTCCTTGAAGACAAAGACATCAATCAAACGAAAGTATTAATAATCGATGTTTTAAAAACCGATACCGACCGATATATCAAATATGTACCAAAATATTAAAATAAAATATTCATATTTTATTTTTTTAAAACCAAACCCGACCCGACCCGCAAAATACCCATACCGGCAGGTACGCCCGAAATTTCTGGTATATCGGAAATTTAAAACATTGTTAATAATGCAAGTTGCTTGAGCCTAGAAGGTTAAGAAGTAGTACCTAAGAACAATGTTCGAAGTGGTATCGGATCTCGGTTTTGAGCTCAACTTTGGTAGAGATTGTTGTTGAACCTGGTTTTGTTCATCTAAAAAGGCAACAAGAAATGAAATGTTCATTCACAAAATCGAAATACATACGAGGATCAAGTGTAAATTACCTTATCGAATTGGAGTTCATGGTATCATATACGAGCAATGAACAAGCCTCTCTGCAATGGATTCAAGATGCGGAAAATTACATACATCTTGAACACGAATTGAAAAATGATACTTTCTTACAGCAGGACATTTTCCCCAACACAAGCCGCTTTGTATTTCATGAGAATGTGTTGAATTTGATTTATAAGGACACGAATTCCATCATATAATTGTTTTATCAAGTCTTTTAAATGTATGACTTACTCTCTTAATCTCGTTCGTGCACACTTCGATATCATGTTGGAATTATAAAATCTAACCGAAATTACGATAGGGATGTGAACGAACGGGATTAAAGAGAGGAAACCACACATTTAAAAGACTTAATCAAACCATTATGTGATAGAATTCACACCCTTATAAAACCTAATCAATCCAATTTCTCTTACCAATATGACCAAATTCAACATTCCCCTCAAGTGAAATGAATCGAACAAACTCAATACCATGTTGGAATTATGGAGTCTAACCAAAATTACGATAGGAGAGCGTGAGCAGACAAGATTAAATGGAGGAAGCCACACATTTAAAAAACTTGATCAAACCATTATACGATGACATTCCACTATGTTATAAATCTAATCAATTCCAACTTATCTAACCAAAGTAGAACAAATTCAACGGAATGTTTTGTTCAATCTGTGCACGATTTGGGAGCTAGTAAGCGACTATATGAACGGAAGGGATGTCACAGTTATTCTGCAACTTATGGGGAATCATAGACAGCAAAAGCAGCACCTACAGCAGAACAAATATATGTACAAGTCTGGGGAGGGCAGATCGAACCATGGGATTTCAGACAGCTCAAAACATTTGTAGCTGTCTGAAAAACATCAAAAGAACAATAAACTTCAAGCAACGTTTCAGCAGAAAACTGAACAAGGATGACTGAGTACCACCAACCTTGATATTCTACTCCCTAAGAGAACCTAGAAAGCAAAAATCATAACACTACAAGGCAGGAAGCTTGTTAACTTACAAAAATATCAGCAGAAGAAAAACAGAGGGATTGGGATATAGCTGAAAATATATGCATTGTACACCAGATTACCTTCTAAATATTGAGCATGGACAATCAGAAGAAAACAACGATATTGAACATTAACTCAACATTTAAACCAGCAGATGAAATTTTGGAAAAAGTTCAGCAGACGGAAATCTAATCCAACGAAAGACAACTTTCTAATCGATGCCAAATCATGACCATGTAGCACAATAGAAAATTGAAAAACTTTGAACTGAGCAAATCTTCAAGAAGCAACATCACAAGATGAACATGACTCTTAGAGCTAAAAAGCTTGATTGAGGAACCTAAAGGAACGATAGGGAACTTAGAATTTCCATTACAGCAAGATATTCTCTAGCACCAACATCAGATCCGCTGAACTATTCTCATGACTTAGATGGACATAATGAATGCCTGGATTAGGTTTTCAGCAGCTCTTTTTTCTTCACTTGTCCCAGATATCAGCGCAACACGGTCACCACGAGAGGAACGAGAATCTGAAATTTCAATTGAGGCTCGCGATATCTGAAATAGGAATAGCATAAATCATAAGAAACCTCACATGCAAGGATACAAATTTAATTATCACAAAGGACAATAGCATACAATCTATCATACGAAAAGAATGCATACAAAAGGTCTACATGAGAAAATTTCCAAAATATTCTAATTCTGGAGAAACAGATAAAATTACCCTGCGGAGGTTCTCAATATTTGCACCACCTTTACCCATAACTTTGCCAACTGCGTTTGCGGGTATAATCATTTCCAGGGTTGATGGTGTATGCAATCTGATATTAAGGCAGGATTAGAGATATGAATCTATTTAGGGTAATTAAAAAATTAACAACATTTATAAAGGCGAGATACCTTGGATAAAGTGCTGATGGATTTGAAGACAATGAACCATAGGGATCATCTCCCAACTTGAAAAAGAAACATATACGAGAAAACGCTAGGTTAGGAACAAGGTGACGAACGGAGAAGTAGACCAAGGGGATTCATAAAAGTAACATCATTTAGTAGCGACTTTAATGAATAGAAAGTTGAACAAAAACTGCATCAAAATGTTACATGAGATGATAAAATAAATCTACATTCCCAACATGTTTTCTAAAAAACAAGACACATTGAGGGAAATCACAGAAGCCAGAATGAATTAGAAGCATACCAACAAGGAGCCATATCCATAACGACTAGAAGATAACAATCCCAAGCTGGCTGAAGTATCATTCCTGAGCTCATAATTATTTGGAGCACCAGATGGCATGCTACGCATAATAGATGACATAGAAACCGCATGGCTGCCATCATACAATGGCTCAACACTAGCAGAGGAGTTATGACCATTTTTTCTATCTTTGAGCGCATCCTCCCGCAGGTTCAAAATGATCTGAATGAGGGCATTTCTTACATTGCCAATATGCCCATTAATCTGCCACCATCTTCATAAACATAAGTATCTAACAAAAATAAAGTTAATGTAGTAAATAAATAAACAAAAATTACCTCAACTAGTTCATCATCATCATCTGCACACATAGGCTTCTTGCCTTTTGAAATCATGATATCAGCTTTACTTCTTTTCCGGATTTCATTGACAACTGAGCCGCCTTTCCCAATGATACATCCAATCACCTTTGAAGGAATGAGGAGGCGCATAGTTACAGTACCACTATCTTCATCATGTATTTTTCCTTGTAGCAACAGCACAGCTTCAACAGCAACTGATTTCACATCATCTATTGACTGCCAAAGGAAAACGTTGACTGGGGGACACTTGAACAGTAAGAAAGGTACACCAAAATCAAATCATACCAACCGGGATGGGCTAAAAAAAGATAGTTTCAAAGGTAAAACAAAAAAAACATGCCTAATTCCCAACAAGACAAGCTGTCTAGTATATAATAATGATTATTTTTATTCCCAGTCACCACATTCATTGGACTAGTATCAAAAAAATAAATTCTATCAAATGCAAATAAATATGCCCAAAATACTAATTCCGGTTGAGCGGCTGACTCAAATGACAGGTAAATGAAAAAATTTTACATTGAAAACATTAAAGAAAAGATTTTGGCCTACCTCTTTGGAAATCACATTAACAATACACTCATCATATTTGGCCTTTTGATCCCCAATCTCAATAAGTGCACCACTATCTTGCCTTATATTTCTAATGGTATTCCCACCTTTGCCAATTACACGCCCAATCTTGCTAGCTGGACATAATAATTTAACATTCAACTCAGATTGCGATACCCCAGAATAACCAGACAATAGCGGAAGAGCAGAAGAATACACAGGCCACGTGCTCCCAGTGTTTACATATCCAGAAATATCTGCACCATGAGTAGGACCTAAAATGGAAGGAACTGACATATCTGGGTTAACAGGATCTAAACTTGAGTAAAGTCCAGTTGCAGGATATAGGGGAACATCAGATGGAATTATGATGCTTGGCGGTCCATTTGGAACAGATGTTTCAAGCGGGATGATTTCCTTTGCAGTAAATTTGTACATAATTGCAGACACAGCAAAAAGTGCTCTCTTCACAGCCTCTGAATCACCAGAGATCTATCAAGTACTCAAAAATCAGTATAAAGAAATGGATCAAGCTTAATGTTTAAAATGCAGTTTAAGTAAAATGGACAATGATGATCTAGAAAAATAACATGCCAAGAGATTTAAATAATGGAATCATATCTTAACAAGTTAATAGTCTCTAGTGAATTTAAAAGGTCTATGATGAGAAAAGAAAACTAACCAGTACAAAATTGTCAAACTCCAATGCACAAGAATGGGCTACATCAGTGACATCCTTAGCAATAACTTTGATGTTTGTCCGTGTCTTGGATCTAATTTTCTTAATGGTAGAACCAGATTTTCCAATAATATTAGCAGACTGGCTGGCTGGAACAAGAAGTTGGCATTCTTCCTTATCTTTATCCCTCCTTTTTTTGTCCGATTCTCTGAGCAAATCAGCACCATTTGCAATAGCGGCATGCACCTTTAGGAGTGCATCTTGTGCAGAACAAAGAGGTTTGATATCATTGAACTCACCATCAACTTCAACATCTTCTTTTCCCCAAGCATGGCAATAAATTATAATGACTCTATCTTTTGAACCGGGAAATCGATCCACCACCTTAACCTTCGCCCCAGTGTCTTGCCGAATCGAATTTATCACTTTACCATTCTTTCCAATAACAACGCCAATAATTTCATCAGGACAAAGAATCCTATACACTATACGCTCTTCGCCCACTCTATCCTCTCTATCTCTTTCCCTAGGAGTTCTCCTCTTATGGTTCCTCTTTTCTCCATCATCCCAATGTGGCCTTCCCCGCTTCCCAAACTCACCCATCAAACAGGTTTAACCTCTGTCAAATGAATAATCTAAGTATCAATAAAAAATCCAAACAGCGCTAACCAGTTTTATAAATGACATCAAGAGTTCACTACCATACACCGGGAGAAAAAAATATGCTTAATTACATCTACACCGCGTATATACATAAAATTACATAGTTCTTTTCTATAAAACCAAACCCAGAACTGATCGCGAAACCCAATTTTACCAATTCAATAAAGAAAAACTAATAATAAACAGAAAAACTTGAACATACATAAAGTGTTACAATCAATCGACAACCAATATAACTACAGTAAACGTCGCTCTGTAAAAGAAAGCATGAAGAGAGGAAAATTGTGTGACAAACATCAATCACTCACGGAAATATAACCACCCAAATAATCCCATTAAAGTTCACCCCCACAACCCAAAATCAAAAAGCCTACCGTAAAGTAGCCAAATCCACACTTCAAAAAAACACAATCAAGATAGGTTAAGACAGATTTGCGAAACTTGGCTACACGAATTTAAAAACTTCGGATTTCGGAACGATGAGACAGGTTCAATGACGGGCTCGACATAGTACTTTAGGGTTACTAATGGATATAGGTTTTGCATTGAAGTAACGGGCTCAAATTGATTCCCAATAAGCCCATAGTTTAAACCCATTAAATCGGCCTGGCCCACTTATCCGGCTATTTAAATCGAAATTATTTAATTAACAAAATTAAAAAATTATCTATTTCGACATATGACCTATGTTAAACCGACATCGCCAGGATGTCACGGAGACTTGTGGATTCGAATTTGTTAAAGAGTTCAACTCGTTTATAGTTTCAAATATTTTTTAATTAAAATATAAAATTAAAAAAGACATATATGGTTAATATGGTTTATAATTAACAATAAATAAAATTATGATTTATCTAATTATATTATACAAAATAATAAATTACGATCACAAATAAATAGGATAATTAATGTTTAAAACCCGTAAATGATGAAATAGTTGGTATAGATTATATTATATCTCAATAATACCGATATACCGCTAATTTTAAACATTGATGAAATTATATTGACATATATAAATAATAATAAATTTAAATATAAAAAACAGACTCATGTCCAACAAATGTCCGAAGAGAGTCGATGTCCGAAAAGTGTCCGACTCGGATTCGACATCTCCGGATAAGAGTTCGTTTAACATAAGATGTGACTAGACATCACTGTCGAATTTGTACGGGGTACTATAAAAAATGTCCACTAAGTAAATAAAGTATCCATCAATCACAATTAATATTCATGTACATGATCTAAGCTACATGATGTTAATTTATTTTAATAAAATTGAATTTAAATTAAAATTTTCTTGGGATACGATCAATCCACGTCATTACTTAAGAATCTAGCGTCATTGTTAAGACAACAAAACCATAATTTTTAGTGGTCATATTGACCAAGTAATAATATTTGTTTTTTAAAAAAAAAGTATAATCCACTATTATAGAGAGTTGACTTTGGTACCATATATTTTCTTTAAGAAAATGACAATGTTTATCTCGAAATTTAATTCTTATGCATTAAAGTTTCTAAACGTTGATTTTTTGCGATATTCATTCTTACGGTTTACAAAATCTCATAAATTTAATCCTCTAAATTTATAAAATCGATAAATTTAATTCTAAAATTTGACTTTTGAAAAAACATACATTGCCAAAATTGAATTTTTTTTATCAATTTATCAAATTTGTATTAAATCTCATATTTAATACAAATAATATAAAATTTATTAAATTTGTATCAAATTTATATTATTTATCAAATAATATAAAATCCACAAATGTATTAAATCTCATATTTAATACATTGAACTTGAAATGCAATTATGCCAAACTATTAAGAGTAGTAAGACGTGTTAGTTTTTCTCAAACTTTATGGTTCATAATTACCATAATTGAGTAATTTTGAAAATCAAATTTATCAAATTATAAAACTACAAGAATCATTTCTTCGCATTGTCATTTTTATCAACTAAAAATAGAAAAATATGATGGAATTACTTTGGATTTATTTTGTATTAGTACAATTATTCACTATGAATGGAGTACAACTTCCCATTATAGTATGAATATATTTTTAATTTGATCGTTAATTTTTATAATACATTGGCCCGAACAATTAATAATTCATTACCCGATATTTATAAATGTTGGAATCTTATATATAAGATAGTGAATAAAATTGTAATAGACTAAGTTTAGCAAATTACATGTTATATCATAACTCTAATAAATTATAATATTTATAATTTTATATCTAATGTAAGACATGTAACTTCAATACTATTAACGAAAACGAAATAGAAAATGACCACGTTAAGAAAAAGTGTTGAGTGAGAGTGAAAGCATATTTTATAGTTTATTTTTTTAAAAAAATAATTTTGATCAATAACTTCTTATATTTTATCAATTACATGTTCAAACTATAAAAATATATATAAAAATTTAAAAATATAGTTTTGAAATAACGAATTTATCATAAAATAATATGAAATATAATTTTTAAGNGCCCGAACAATTAATAATTCATTACCCGATATTTATAAATGTTGGAATCTTATATATAAGATAGTGAATAAAATTGTAATAGACTAAGTTTAGCAAATTGCATGTTATATCATAACTCTAATAAATTATAATATTTATAATTTTATATCTAATGTAAGACATGTAACTTCAATACTATTAACGAAAACGAAATAGAAAATGACCACGTTAAGAAAAAGTGAAAGCATATGCTTTATTTTGTCTATATTATTCATATGTGATATTGGTGATGTTTGGAAACCCAGTCCACCGTTCGGTGTGGTGAACGTAATGTAGTTGTATTCTATTTTTACCAAACATCATTAATAACTGCGTTCGTGTGACCGCAGAAAACAGCGGTGAGTTCACAGTTGGGTTAACCCAAAGACCACCAGAACGCATCTGTTAAATGTCAATTTTACCCTTGATAAATTATAGTTTATTTTTTGAAAAAAATAATTTTGATCAATAACTTCTTTTATTTTATCAATTACATGTTCAAACTATAAAAATATATATAACAATTTAAAAATATAGTTTTGAAATAACGAATTTATCATAAAATAATATGAAATATAATTTTTAAGTTATAAACAATTATTTAAAAATAAAGGCAAAAAAATCATTTTATGACATCACGATCACTGCACCGCTGTTTCAAAAACAGTTTTTTAAAATCACGAACAGTTCACCTCACAGTACAGTCATCTCACCTCAGCGCTATTTGTCAAACGATGTTCCAAACGTACCCATTATATTATTACAAACCGTAATCTTGGACTATACTTTATAAAAATAATATTAAAAAAGTTAGGTTCGTGGGACATTGTTTTCTTAATAATCAAGTTGGTCTTCATTAAATTTTAAAATCAAGTATTTGACCTTATAAAAGTGGCTAAAATCTTTTTACTAAATTAACATTATCACAATAATAAAGGTAACTGCCATTACTATTATTAAATTAGCTAAGCCCAATGTTCTTAGATAAGACATTATTGGAATGTGACAAAGCGCATGCATATTTATTTTTTATAAAAATACAAAAAACTAAAATAAAAAATATGGTATTTTTATTAAAATGATGTTTTAAAACTTTAAAATATTGTAAATAACGTGTATACAAAATTTAAAAATTATACAAAAGGTAATAATTAGTTATACTGATGTCTAAATTTTAAAATTTATAAACATAATGCTGTCTAAATTTTATAATTATAAATATTCAAAACAAATTTTAATAGGGGTGTCTAAAATCATTTCATTATTGCCATTGACATTGGTTTCAGGAATAGTTAGGGATGATCTTAACGTCTCTTAATATTTTAAGTATATCATAGTTTTGTACGTTAAATAAATATAATGATTATCTATCATATTTTGAAATTTTAAAAATAAAACATAGGGTACATTTGGAACAACATTTGGCAAATAGCGGTGAGATGAGATGACTGTACTGTGATGTGAGGTGAACTGATCGTGATTTTAAAAAACTGTTTTTGAAACAACGGTGCAGTGATCGTGATGTCATCAAATGACTTTTTTCCCCTTATTTTTAAATAATTATTTATAACTTAAAAATAATATTTCATATTATTTTATGATAAATTTGTTATTTCAAAACTACATTTTTAAATTGTTATATGCATTTTTATAGTTTGAACACATAATTGATAGAATATAAGAAGTTATTGATCAAAATTATTTTTTTAAAAAATAAACTATAATTTATCAATGCTAAAATTGACATTTGGCTGGTGCGTTCTTAACCCAACGGCGAACTCACCGCTGTTTTCTACGGTCACACGAACGTAGTTATTAATGATATTTGGTAAAAATAGAATACAATTACGGTACGTTCACCGCACCGTACGGTGGACTGGGTTTCCAAACATCACCATAATTTGTCAAAATTGTTCAAGAAAAATAGAGGGGAACCATGTTACTATTTACTATTCTTTTAAAATTTGAGATGCTAAATACGTAATTTCTAAAGTATACTTGAAAAACTTTTACATTATGTAATTGTTTAATTTGTTTATTTATTTTTGTTTAATTTGTTTGATAATGAGATTTTTGCAAAATTTACAATAATTTTCTGATTTACAGACAAAATATTAACAGCGGGGAGGATGATGGTGCTAAATCTGTAAATCTAAATCCCTCTGCAAAATCGGTGGCATTTTGTTTTCTACAAAGTTTTCTTTATTCAGGCTTGGTTTTCTAACATATTTGATGGTATGAATGTACCATGAAATCCATAAGGAACTCGGGATGGAAGCTTGATCGAAGCTTCAAGCTCTAAATTCATGGCGTTTATGATCTGAAGCTCTGATTTCCCGCTTCTTTCATCATGCACGAAACCCATAATATACCCATCGTCTTCTCCATTTGGGTTACTTTCTCTCGGCAAGAAAAATGGCTCGCCGCCAAATCTCCGATCACCGTAGAAAAACTTGTCGATTTTTCCGGTAGAGAGGTCGACTTTCGCAAAACCAGAGACTTTAGGCCATGGC
This sequence comes from Utricularia reniformis, assembly GCA_009725065.1. Classification (NCBI taxonomy): domain Eukaryota; kingdom Viridiplantae; phylum Streptophyta; class Magnoliopsida; order Lamiales; family Lentibulariaceae; genus Utricularia; species Utricularia reniformis. Next base: position 250,171 of record RWGZ01001083.1, read on the forward strand.
TCTGCGATAGCTAAATAAACGTAGCGTGTTTTCCGGCCAAGGAAGTTTCTGTTAACCATACCGGCTTCGAGGTTGATCTGCTCCTCTGAAGAATTGATTACAGGGTGGCGTTTTGACTCGCCGGTAATGAGATTTAGACGAATTTCAGACAATACGCTCTTTAAATTCTCGTCACATTCATTGAAAATGGAGTCCGGCGGCGTCATGCAAGAGCCGATCACGACGACTTCGTTTGTCTCCGGTTCTTCCCAAGCGTTCCAGAGATGAAAACAGAATGTGTTCGGGCAATCAATCCAGATCATGTCGTCGGAGTTTTCTGCGTTTTTTGACAAGATTCCGAATCTTGATACTTTATCCTTGTCGTAAATTACAGGCGACCCTCCTTTGATCATTTCTTGAAGCTTGAAAACCAATTGATGATCAGGTATGACCACGAAGTTTTCGGTTATGGCGAAATCGTGCATCATTGTCGGTATATCAAGTGGAATCTCTACGTCGGATGATTTTTTCCCGTCGCCGGAAAACTTAAAATACTTAAGGTACGGCTTCTGAACAACGTCGTAGCTCAAAGCAAACATCTCCCCAGAAACAGGGTCAACTTTCGGGTGAGCAATCATTGTGCTCTTTAACTGTTCGTCAAAATCGTATCTTCCGACAGTTTCCATGTCGCCGGCGGGTGTTATTCTCACCTGATAAGGAAGATCGTCTTCTGACATGGCTAACAATCGCCGGTTAAAGTATACAACTCCGGCGTTCGCCACCCCTGTTCCACGGCGGTTATCCACCAACCCGAATAACCCTCTGCCGTAAAAAAGCAGCAACCGGGCAACTCCAAGATGGCCGTGGAGTTCTCCTATAGGTTTAGGAAAAACCGGCCGTCCCAAATCAAGCTCCTGTATCAACCTCGACGTCTTTGTAAACCGACAAGCGTAACTTCTAGATTTTCCACCGCCAATAGTAACGGCGTGAATCATGCCGTCACCGTCAAACAAGTGGTGGCCGCTAAGTGGTTCATAAAGAGGGTTAGCTCCGTTTCGAACATAAACGCCGTTAATGCACGCCGGAATAGTTCCCATGACTTGTAGATTATGCTTGACCGATTGTTCCGTCACCGGTGCATAATTCCCTGCAATCTGAACCGTTGGATCCGTCGTCTTTGGAAGCGGATACTCCGCTTCCCGTGACAGTAACAAACTTTCCACGGCGTCAAACGCCGTCGCCGCCGCTCTCTGTAACATGTTCCAGTGATTCGGTGTCGGAGGGAAAGTACCGGAGTCTGTTCCGATCCCCATAAAGCCATGGTCCGCGACAGAGGCGAAGGAAATCTGAGCTTTTCTAATCTGTTTCTCCATGGAAATGAATTTTGAAAAGCTTAAATTTCCAGGTGGAGATTCCGGAAATAGATGACGCCTCCGGTGAGGCAGACGGAGACTTGGTTTTGATATTGAAGAAGAAGAAGAAGCTGCCATTTTTGTTGCAGAAGAAGCTTTACAACAATGAGTAAAACCAAGTGACTTAACAAATAATGACTGAAGGTGCTGTGGTTTGTGATGGAGCAACTGAAAGTGGGGGAATTTAAATAGAATTTTGAAAGAAATATGGATATCTACATCGTACCTATTTTTACTAATATAATATATTTACTATTTATTTAATTTATACACTATATTATAATATATTGTAAAAAAATTAAATTTCAATTGAATATAAAAAATTGAGTTCGAAAACTTTAGTAGCGTAAAATAATCATGATAACATTTGGTCCGGGAGAAAATAATAATTCAATAGTATATGTAATGTTATGTAATATCTAAGTGTATTTCATTAAAGTAAATTATTATTTATTTATTTATTTATTACTTGAGGTTAACTTTGTTTTAACTTCGAAGTCAAACCTTGACCGATGGAGTGTTTGTACTTTATAAACAAAATGTCAAATTATATAAAAAAATCATAATATTTGTATAATAATTGGCATCATAATAATTAAATAAAAACCCATTTAGATAGTGCAAGTCTGAATGGAATTTAAAGATGTGACTCGAACATACACCAAGTGGGCAGTATAGTTAACAGTTAATAAAAGTGTTTTAATAAATGATAAAATAAGTATATTTATTAGTTGTAATAATTATAACAACTAATAAAATAATATCTCATATTTTTAATTTCGTTTTACACTTTTTAAAATTTACGCAAAATAATAATATCATTGGTAAGTTTAAAAATCAAAATAGGTATTTCTATTTACTTGTAAAACATATATATTTTAAATTTACCCTATGTCCAATTCTGCGACGTTCCCTGGACCACCACGTGGAAAATTGCTTCAGTGACACTTGTCTTTATTGGACGCTTTTTATTTTAAAATATAATATTTAGAGCTCCCAAAATCCCACTAGTTGCGTGGATTTAATGGGTTTGTTTGATACCCGATTCAAATAGCACTGATATTTTGAAATCGTGATTTTTTTAATGCGTACAAAACATAAGGTTAATTGCGATGTGATAATAGTTAAAAAATCACGATATTATCACAGCTGTTAAAACCAGCTGTGGCATCATCGTGATTTTGGAAAAGACTAATTTACCCTTAATTATATTAATTATAATATAATTATATTTATTATTTGATATATATATGGGTATATTAGTATTTTTACATAAATTACAATCATAATATCGCAATTTTACCAAATATACTTAAAAATTCACGATCATCATATCTCACAACACATCACCACACCTCACAACATCTCACCACACCTCACGACACCGCAATTTTAAAAAACTGAACCAAACAAACCAATATCAAATATCCTACTTAATGTTGAAATCCAAAACATTAAAATTTCTATAAAATATTGTTTTAGTATTATTTTTGTATACATATCCGATTATCAGAAATAGTTTGATAAATATCAATACCGAAATATTGACAAACAAAAAAATTTCTTGATTGATAAATTGGCTATCTCATATGTGTTAATAAAGTTCCCATTAAGACATTATATCTAAAATCCTAACATTGACACATATTTTATCTACTCTTCATACTGCGAAATTACAAATATAATATATTTTTGAATAAAAATATACCCTCTAACTTCAATTCAATTGAATATGATATTTACACAAATAATAAATTGTGAGATTAATTATACAATTTTATCATTTATTAAGTATAGAAATTGCCCAACTGGCAACAATTTTCCCAGTTAAGGAGGCGGCATAATAAGTAGACATGCATACCCCATTTGTATTTGTTACGAAATTGGCGGGACACATGCTCGGTTAGGCACCTCGGCCCCAATGTTCAACCACACTCTATGCTTTTCCGGACATTCTTCAACATAGATCATATCTTGTCTTAAGAAACATATAAATACTTTATTATTTTCCAACTGTGATATTCGTATAAAAATTAATAAAATTTATGACAATATGTTTCTTAAGATAATAATGATTTAGTATTAAATGATGATATTACAAGTTCATGCAATGACTCATAACTAGGATTGTAATTTGACTTTTTAATTTCCATTTATATTATAATTTGAATTGAATAGTATGCATATTCATTTATTTTCGGAAAATGGCGGTTTTGGTCCCCAAATTTTGTTAATTTTGGCAAATTTGATCCTCAAATTATTTTTTTGCGTATAGAGTTTCCAAACTTCAATTAATTAGCAATATTCATCCCTATAGTTTGTAAAATTTGGCAAATTCAATCCCTAAAGTTCATAATTAGTCCCCAAAGTATAAAAAATGCAAAACAAGTCATCATTATTTACGTTTGGTGGCAAAACTAGTCCCCAAATTTGGGAAATTTGGCGAAATTGGTTCCTAAATTATTTAACGGCCGTTAGGGTTTACGTTTTTCAAAACGTTGAGGGACACCGTTGCAAAATTGTTTAACGACCATAATTGTCATATTTCAAAACGTTGAGAATCTCTAACACCGTTAGAGACCTTTTTTGCCAAAAATCTGGAATTATGAGGATCAAATACGCCATTGTTTTTGTTTGGGGACTAACATTGCCGAAATTGAAGAGTTTGGGGACTAATATTGTCAATTTTGATAAACAATTGAGACTAATTTTGCCAAACCATACAAAAGTCGGGGACCTGTTTTGCCATTCTAAAACTTTGGGGTTCAAAATTACCAAAATTTTAAAATGATGGGGATTCAATTTGTTATTATGCCTAAATAATGGGGACTATATTTGCGCATCGCCCTTTATTTTTAGATTTAGTTGTTTTTTTTGTGTTCAGATCAATGTATTTGGGTTCATGCAAAAATATTATAAAATACTAAGATTTGAACAACATATAACTCATTGGTTGTTTAAACAATATTTATATTTAAATTAAACAAATAAATTAAAATACAAATGAGTTGAAAATAAAGGTTAACGAATATTTTCAACCAATACCTAGTCTCTAACCAATATTGTACAATCCTATCCACGTGAAAAGCACGTGATTAAATAATGCACCCTTGTCTCCCAAATTGAAACATCTCTAAATTTATGTTAATGTCATCCTCAAGTATATCCGTTCGAAAATTTCATTCTCTCATCCACATCAGCTTTCTCTCTATACACGTCATCATTCTTTAATTTTATAAATAATTTTCCTCTTATCGATACAACAATGTCCGGACACTTATAATTAATTTTATTTTTGTTACACATCAAATATATANTATGTCGAGTCGAGTCGGATTCTTCGATTCGCTCCGACTCTTGACACTTGACACAAAATGACGTCGTTTTGATTTTTTATTCATCGGAAACATATCTTATGTGTTTTCACGGCTTTTTAATGTTGTCGATCTATTTGTGAATTCTTTGTACAAGGGATGATAGATCAAAAAGTTGTTGTTTTTGAAGAGATGGTAGAATCGACGAACGATATTTATTTTGTATAAATTAAATCTTCTTATATAATGAATTAATAAATATTTGTAGTTTTAAACTTGACTTTATGCAATTTTTACAAATTCTAACAATTACTTTTTTATTTTTGTTTTTATTTAATATTATTTTATTTAATAATACGAGGCGAGTCGAAAATCTGATTCTTATACTCTTTCTAAGTGGTGTCGAGTCGTATCAAGTCGGTCGGACGAGTCGATGCCGCATAGAAGCCCACTAGTTGTGTGGATTTAATATCAAATATCCTACTTAATGTTGAAATCCAAAACATTAAGTTTTCTATAAAATATCGTTTTAATATTATTTTTGTATACATATCCAATTATCAGAAATAATTTGATAAATATCAATACCGAAATATTGACAAACAAAAAAATTTCTTGATTGATAAATTGCCTATCTCATATGTGTTAATAAAGTTCCCATTAAGACATTATATCTAAAATCCTAACATTGACACATATTTGATCTATTCTTCATACTACGAAATTACAAATATAATATATTTTTGAACTAAAATATACCCTATAACTTCAATTCAATATTATTTAATATTTTATGTACAAATCTCGAACATTAAGAGTCAATTTGTATAATTTTTCAAACGGATCTTATTTGCATTGAGTTTTCAAACGACTTTTAACTTAGGGAAAACTAGATACTAGAATGTCGGGTAAAAAACAAATGTATTGATGACTTTAAGTGTATTTTTGCAATTTCGCAAATTGGATGATATGATATTTACACAAATAATAAATTGTGTGATTAATTATACAATTTTGTCATTTATTAAGTATAGAAATTGCCCAACTGGCAACAATTTTCCCGGTTAAGGAGGCGGCATAATAAGTAGACATGCATACCCCATTTGTATTTGTTACCAAATTGGCGGGACACATGCTCGGTTAGGCACCTCGGCCCCAATGTTCAACCACACTCTATGCTTTTCCGGACATTCATCAACATAGATCATATCTTGTCTTAAGAAACATATAAATACTTTATTATTTTCCAACGGTGATATTCGTATAAAAATTAATAAAATTTATGACAATATGTTTCTTAAGATAATAATGATTTAGTATTAAATGATGATATTACAAGTTCATGCAATGACTCATAACTAGGATTGTTATTTGACTTTTTAATTTCCATTTATATTAAATATTATGCATATTCATTTATTTTCAGAAAATGGCGGTTTGGTCCCCAAATTTTGTTAATTTTGGCAAATTTGATCCCTAAATTATTTTTTGGCGTGTAGAGTATCCAAACTTCAATTAATTAGCAATATTCATCCATATAGTTTGTAAAATTTGGCAAATTCAATCCCTAAAGTTCATAATTAGTCCCAAAAGTTTAAAAAATACAAAACAAGTCCTCATTATTTACGTTTGGTGGCAAAACTAGTCCCCAAATTTGGGGAATTTGACGAAATTGGTTCCTAAATTATTTAACGGCCGTTAGGGTTTACGTTTTTCAAAACGTTGAGGGACACCGTTGCAAAATTATTTAACGACCGTAATTGTCATATTTCAAAACGTTGAGAATCTCTAACACCGTTAGGGACATTTTTTGCCAAAACTCTGGAATTATGAGGATCAAATACGCCATTGTTTTTGTTTGGGGACTAACATTGCCGAAATTGAAGAGTTTGGAGACTAATATTGTCAATTTTGATAAACAATTGTGACTAATTTCGCCAAACCATACAAAAGTCGGGGACCTGTTTTGTCATTCTAAAACTTTAGGGTTCAAAATTACCAAAATTTTAAAATGATTGGGACTCAATTTGTTATTATGCCTAAATAATGAGGACTATATTTGCGCATCGCCCTTTATTTTTAGATTTAGTTGTTTTTTTTGTGTTCAGATCAATGTATTTGGGTTCATGCAAAAATATTATAAAATACTAAGATTTGAACAACACATAACTCATTGGTTGTTTAAACAATATTTATATTTAAGTTAAACAAATAAATAAAAATACAAATGAGTTGAAAATAAAGGTTAACGAATATTTTCAACCAATACCTAGTCTCTAACCAATATTGTACAATCCTATCCACGTGAAAAGCACGTGATTAAATGCGTAACCTTGTCTCCCAAATTGAAACATCTCTAAATTTATCCTAAGGTCATCCTCAATTGTATCCTTCTGAAAATTCTATTCTCTTATCTACATCAGCTTTCTCTCTATACATATCATTATTTTTTAATTTTATAAATAATTTTTTTTATCTATACAACAATGTTCGGACACTTATAATTTTTTAATTTTATTTTTTCACACATAAAATATATAAAAATTATAATATTATCAATAAAATAATTATATAAAATTATTATAATTTTTTATATTTTATAATTCTTTTAAATTTAATTTTTTAATGTAATTTTTTTAAAAAATAAATTACATTTGGGGCACACTTTCTCTTCCGGACGGAAAAATTTTTGCCACGTTGGCAGTCCAATCTGACTGGACAGCCAACGATGATGATGTCCTAATTTACCAGATCATGGACGCAATATATTACACGGTTGAATCCCCAATGTTTGAAATTAATTAAAATGGATGTTGCTAAAGTTATAAAAATTATATAAAGCACCTGAACTTTGGAAAAATTTGACAATGGCACTAATATTCATTAAATTGTATTTTTAAAAATTTTACATTACATCAAATTTAAACATTAAAAATTATATGTAAACATTAGCATATATTATATCAATTTCAGATTTAAATAAAAATAGACAATAATTTTAAAAATAAATAAATTATTATAGGGTATGCTACCTTGCTCTATAGATTTGATATCTCCAAATATTCCAGAACCCAAAGTTGCAGTAAAATGAGGCAAAAATGATAATCTAAAACAGGGAATTTCATTAAATAACATTTTTATAAAATTATTGTTTTTAAATAGCCTACTATGGAAAAAATAGGCTGTATAAACTATGGTAGTAAATTATTGGTTAAATAGTCTATGGTTAGAAAGAGAAAACATGTTACATAATATTTTGTCAATATTTTCATATCATGATACGTGAAATATAGGTGGTATTGTATTATTTCACGTATCTATCGGTATATTTACAGGTCGCCCGATATAAAAATATTATATATAACGTATTATCTCCAATCATACACTATTTTGCAAATTCTTTTACAAAATAGCTATTTAGCCAGCACTAATATAAAAAAAACCATTTATCAAAATTACAGATAAAACCTCCTCCAGATGAAATTATTGATGAAGACAAAGAAGCCTGAGTTTATTACAGTGGTCGGGAGTTTGAACAACATTGACACATGATAAGGAATTAGTTAAGATCCGGGCATACTTTTTCCATATGTCGTTTCACGACATTTGTCAATGGCCGGCTCCCTCGACAATTCATAAATTGTTAGTTACAATATTCATTGTTGATTTAAATTGTACAACTATATCATGACATGTTCATATTAATTATATAGAGTCGAATAATTATATAAATATATAAATTAAAATAACTCATTTGAGTATTAGAATAATTATTTTTGGGTAAACGAACTTAGATTTTGTTGAAATTTTAGATTAAATGTATGCAAATTCGATCAATTTGGTTGTTTCAACTAAAAAATCGTTTTTCATATACAATCCGAAACTTCTCTAAAAAATAAGAAAACTAAATTAACTATAATTAATGAGAAAATGGCGACTTGGGTCCCCAAAGTTTGGATAATTTGGCAATTTTGGTCTCCAAAGTTTCGAGTGGCAAAAACAGTCCCCAAAGGTTTGATGATTTGACAATTTTGGTCCCCAAAGTTGCGTATTTTCGCAAAATACGTCCCCAAAGTTTGAGAATTTTGGCAAAATCGGCCCCCAAATTAATTTTCATCCGAAGACCTAATTTGCCACAAATTACAACTTTTGGGACCAATTATGCCACACGCACATAACTTTGGGGACTGGTTTTGCCAAAATTCGCAATCTTTGGGGACCGGTTTTGCGTACATGAAACTTTGGGGCTGATTTTACCAAAATTGGAAAGTTTGGGGATCAAAATTGTCAAAAATTTCAAACTTTGGGGACCAAAACTGTCTTCCGCCCATAATTAATATAATGATTTGATATTAAATGTATTTTGAACTAAAATTGATGATATACTTAATTTGAATTTGTTTAAATCAAATAATTATGATTTTATGTCAAATTTAAAAACCAATAATGAAACTCGTTATTATAAACTTGTTCCTTTTTCTAGCCTCAATATTATTTTAATTGGTATGTTGTTATTCAATGGGGACTTTTGTTTTATATAAGTGAGATTGATGATAAAATGTTGTAGGCACAATGACCTACGAGGTTACATGACATACCACATCTTTAGGGTATATAACTAGTGTTTTAAATATTATTAAAAAATATCAGTAGATATGAGTTTTAATGGTTTTGATCGAATCTAATTTATTTGATTTTGGAAAAAAAGATATAAAGTTTGTGAATGTTTGATTTTATATTTTCAAAGTAATAACAATATAAATTAATAATTTGTTAAAATTGTGTATTTTTCCTAGATAAAAAATTAATTTGTTTTATTAATCCGATACAAATTCGATTTAGTGACGGACACCAATTTTTCAAACATTGATTTAGACATCTACTATTTTCCAATCATTTAAAACTAAAGAAAATTTCAAGTTTAGTCGATTAGATACCAAAAAATTGTAATTCTAGAGTATGGTAAAAATACAATGTCAAAAAGTAAACTAATGAGATTTAAGGGGAGAACACCACACTATAAAATCTTGATCAAGACAATGCACCTCGTTCATGTAAATTAAATTAGAGAAAATAGTGTCTTTAGTCCCTAAACTTTGATGATTTTGATAAATTTGGTCTACAAAGTTTTTTTTTGTATTTGTAATCCCAAAATTTTCATTTTTTTTCTATTATTCATCCCAAAAGTTTATATAATTTGGCAAATTTGATCATCAAAGTGGCAAAATATGTACTCAAAGTTTGATTGTCACAAAACTAGTCTCCATATTTTACACGCAGTGTCAGTGTAAGTCCCAAAAGTTTATTGATTTGACAAATTTAGTCCTCCGATTTAAACAATGTTATTTGACGTATTTACTATCATTTGACATTTAATTTGGCTACGGTTCGACTTGTTTCAGGTTGAATGATGATGCATTTTATAGGTAGAAAAAAATCGGTCGAATTAGTTAACCGAACGAACCGAGTTATAACCGACAAATAGACTTCATTTTTGATGATGTTTAATAAAGAAAATCTTAATTTAAATTGATTAATTTAACTAGTTATGACCGAAAAACCGAATGTTTTATCATTTATATAGATCCGAAAAATGGTTTATATTTTACAATATCATACCCGGAAATCACAATCCGATCCTATAACTCGATATCGGGCTGTAACAGATAAATTCTGGTGCCTCCCGTTTTCACACCGATCGGTATGAAATCATTGATTATTTTTTATTATCGTTTAAGTTTTAGAATCGTAATTATCGTAAATATAAAATTTGAGAACTAATAAAGCCATTAGGGACCAAATTTGTCAAAATTAGTATACTACAACCAAATACGTCATTATTATAGTTTGGTGATTTCAATTGCCAAAATTGAAAATATTGGAGATCAAATTTAATACATACATTAAATATTGAGGGCCGATTTCGCCAACATATTGAAAGTGTGGGGACTTGTTTTGCCAACTTAAAACTATGTGTATCATAATTGTCACAATTAGAAAACTTGAGGACCAAATTTACCAAAACTGGAAAATTGTGGAGACTAAATATGCGCGTCGTCCATTAAATTAATATCATTTTTATAAGATAAATAATAACTTTCAAAACTTTGAACTTAAAAATTGAAATAAATCAAATTTTTCGGAAATGATAATCAAGATTTTGAAAGATAATACATTATTATTATACAATCAAAAAATATCATTTTAATAAATAATGTTTGGGTAGCATCCAATATTGGGATTTGGTTCACATGTACTTATCAATTTTGAATATTTATAATTATATATTTAATATAAAAACTATATAAGGTCAAATAAGAGTTGGGTATACAGTCAAAAAAGAAAGGCTGAAAAACGTGACTATTTGTCACGTGCTTGACCTTTTTCTAAACATGTTGGGGTATATTATATTTTTGCAATTTTAAATGTATTAAATGTAACTAATAAATAATTAAATTGAATACAATCTAATTTAATAACTCTATGCGATTATTAGTCATAAATTAATTAAAAATACAAGAACCAATCTTGAATTAAGCTTACATTTTTATTATTTTTCAAATTAAAAAAATATAACGCTTATAAATTTGTATGATTAGTCTTAATCGTATAGACAAATACTATCGAAACAATAATTACAATAATAATTTGATCGATAACGAGGGTACAAAGTGCATATTATTTGCAAGTTGAAGACACAGACATTTGAAGAAATAATAATGAAAAGTCATGGTTTAAGGAACAATGTCCTTTTTTATGGACAAGACTTTTGTTACTCTTGTCGTTACAACTTGGAAGTTGGTACCGGACCACAAGACTCATTTTCTTCTATCCGATTACGTGATCGTTTGGACTTCACGATAGATTGTATATTATTTAAATTAATTTTCACATTATATTCCTCTAACCTCTCATAGAAAATGTTCTAATTTTATTTTAAATTAAAAATTGGAACGAGAAATTGAAAATTTGAAACTAATCATGGTCGAAATACGATGAACCTATGATTCAAAACAGAAAGAATATCGAAACTAAGAAGATATATTTTGTAAAACCCTATATTACTCCATATATTTATAGATGAATTTAGACATTTAAATTATTCTAGCCTATAAGGATTCCAAATGAATATGAGATTTAGGTGAAAAAAATTATTAATAATAAGTATTATAATTATAGTAATAACAAAATCAATTAAATTTTTAAATATATAACATTATCATATATTTTAATAAAATGATATCATGCTGTGGGCTAACCCAATTGAATCAAAAAGCCCAGCCCGTGAGGCTAACCTGCCCGAAAGGACAACGAGTTGATCGAACCCGAAATCTTACCGATTTTGTTTGGGTATGAGTGATTTAAATTGCGTATTCAATTATTATTATATAACGATTGTTATGGTTTATTTTTAGGGGTAACAACATTTATCGAATTCTTATCTTAATAAATCATTGAGACTTGACATTTAGTTCGTTGTTTGTGGATTCAATTTTAAATATAGAAAATGAAAAAAACACATTCGATTGAACGTGGAAAACCCTAAAAGAAAGACGAAAAAACCACAATGTTGGGAGGAAAACTTCATCGGCTGATTCAATATGAAAATAGAGAAAAAATTGTTACAAAGGATGAATTAATAAGGAGACAACATGCAATAAAAAAAACATATAAATAACATGAAGTATCGGCTAGAGTTTGGTATCTTATGGATTCAGTTTGAAATTTGATCTTCCAACATTTTATTTATAAATGATTGTGTCATCTCTTGAGTATGGTGGCTCTATCTTGGCTTGACCGCATAATTCGACTGAACTCTTTGTTTGTTCGTGTTTATGCATAATAAAAACTTGATTAATATTTTAAAATAAAATAATGTATTCTCAATTTCTCCTAATTAAGAGGAGTCATAGGCTCCCAAAGACTATCTACATCATAAGTTGTTCGCTGAATTGCTGAAATACCCACTATAAAAGTAGGTATTTGCAGATATATCCATCCATACCACTTTTCGGGTGAGATGTTAAAGAGACAGATGAGTAAATATGCAAATGGTCTATTTTGCAGTGGGTATATCTGCAAAATAACCATAAGTTGTCAAACAAATGAAAATAAAAACATATTTTTCACTTATATGTATTCTACATCATTTATTACATTTAATTCATCACACATTTATATTGATAATTTGAATTACAACTATTTTTTCAAATAAATACAAAAATTAATTAACTAACTTATATTATCACTATTATTATTGTATTTATTCTAAAGTAATTAAAAAATATTATATTAAATAATATTTAATATAATATTAAAGTTAAAATATGATTGATAGATATAGCTATTGTAACATAAAAAAAACAATTGTTAGATAACAAGATAACACGTAACTTATAGCATTATATCATGTCAATAGTCGTTTAATTAACCAATGTTTTTATATTGTTCGGAATTCCGTAACGATCCATACCGGTAAAGGCAATATACTGATATATACAAAATTTGATTTTTTATATATTAAAATAAATTTAAAAATAATGTATAGCTATTTTTTAGAGTTAGACCCGAAAAAACTGAAATCTAACCATAAATTTTGGTATCGAATGATACCGAAAAAATATAGGTAATGTTCGATATTCGTATTGGCCAGACGATATAAAAAATGAATTTATTGATTATAGGAACAAAAAATATATTTGGATTATAAATTATTTATAAGATTGTTATTAATTTTTTAAAATTTATAAATATATAGATTTTATTTTTAAAAAATAAAGTATGTAATGATATGAAGAAAGAGAGAATGGATAAAATAAAAAGGGCAAGTACGAATCTTTACCTTATTTTGTAAACAAAATCTACAAGAAAAGACCAATAATTTACTTGTCAGAATAAACAGTAAAATATTATTAATTTAATATTGTCCTCATTCATTTTTTATTCAGATTGTGAACACAAAGAAGATTTTGAAGATACGTCTAACAGTTTCTCTATTCATTTATAGTCACACGACAAATTTACCTTATCCAAATTTAAATATTAATTAAACAAAATAAATAAGAAAATTGTCTTAATTTAATGAAAAATAAGATGATTATTGAGCTGCAAATTTCTCGAATAATCGTAGCCTATTTTCACCTAATCTCGTCTTGTACGCAGATTTCTTATAATCGCTCCATGTGAACTCTTTGTAGAGACATTCTTCTTCTTCTCCGTTAGCCATTAATGAACTCAGAGGTTTTATGATAAGATTCATCGGCGGCCCGCCGAAGAAAATCATCGAAATTCTTGACATTTTACCTTCCGCCACCACTCTGTGTTTCACGCTCATGAATCTTCCGTTCGTCATCACCTGTAACAAATCACCGACGTTGAAGAAAAATGAAGTGTGATCGGGGTTTACAGGAAGCCAGCCTCCGTCTTTGAGACAGATTTGGAGGCCGGAAATGTTGTTTGACCGGCAAACGGAGATGATTTGTGGGTCTGTGTGTTCACCGAATCCGATTATGTTCCGAGTATCGAATGCTCCTCCGTTTATGAGATCTGCCGGCGACGGTGGGTAATGGTTTAGCCGGAATAAACAGTCGCTTTTCTCGTCGTTTATAAGTTTGCTTAAGCAGTCCGCCGCCGTAGCACCGAGCTCCTCCGCTAACAGTTCAAGTACATGGGTCACCATTCTTTTCACAATGTCGACGTACTCTTTTAAAACCTCACTGCAAAACAAACAAAAAAGGAGTTTAAAACTCGAGTTTCCGATCAAAACAAACTCTTATATTACCGAAGAGTCGCCGGGATTCCAGAAAAGAGTTCGCCGGAAAAACCAGCACCAGTATTTGTACTAAAAAGTAAATACTCAACCCAGCCGATATCTCCCTTAGCACCAATATTCTTGTTTCCATAACCAAAAGGGTTAGCAGAACCAGGCTTTTCTTTCTCCATTAAAGGAAGGTTAAAGAAATCAAAAGCTTCTTTCTCCAGCTTCTCAATAAAATCAATGGAAACGCCATGGTTGACTACCTTGAAGAATCCGAAATCTTCGCAAGCGCTCACCATTCGGGACTTAGCGTCTGGGTGCGTAAGATCGATAACTGGGATTCCGGCTGACTTTTTGCATGGATTAATGCAGTTATCGATATTTGTGCGTGATAAAACCACCATTGTTGTTGGATTTTTAAGCTTCAGAGCTGAAGAGTAGGAGGAAGAGAGGAAAGAAAGCAGACTAAGCTTGCAGTGCAGTCAAGTGTTCATGGTCAGAATAAAGAACAGACATTTATAAATAGAAAAACATTTTAAATAAATAAAGAATATGAATTTATATGACGTGACTATTCATCATTTCTTAAATTAAATAAAACGCAACTTTATAAATATATTTAGGTATATTCAATTCAAGTCTTTAAGTTAACTTGATATTTAAATATATTAGGAATATTAATTATTATTTTATTATTTAAACTATTTAGATAACAATTTTAACTTCGAATAAATTATTTAAAAAACACATTATACTATATGAACTAATTATTTGATTTGAATTCAATATTTAAAATTTCAAAATTAAATTTTAAAATTGATATAAGTGATGTTTAACCACGGTCATCCAACTTATCTGTTGTGTAAAAGGCATGTACAAGTTACGAAATGTCAAATATGATATTATATTTCAGAAAAAATATGTATATGTATCCGGTCAACTTCAATTAAATTCATCTAAGATACCTTAAGTTAATAACACAATTTATCATTGATTTTTCAACAACGTTTTTAATAATTTATATTTTTATACACAATTCTCGAATTTCAAGAGTCAATTTTATATTATTTTTTAAACTATAAGATTTTTGCGTATTGTGAACTTTGAGAGTTAATAATGCTAATGTAAAAATGTTTGTCAGTTTAACAAAAAAACTAAATGTAACAATGTATGAGATAAAAAAATAAATTGTATTAATAACTTTAAGTATTATTGATGTAATTTTGTAAGTTGAGAAATTTGAAGTTGACATAGTTCTATAAAGAAGTGGTGTACTACTTAGGCAATATTCTATAATTAATATATTAACTTTTGATTTTAGAACACAAAACGATGAATATAAATGATGGAAAAATCACTATGCATCTCTAAATTTGGGTCGAAATATAATAGATGTGGAATATGTAAAATAAAAAATAATAACTGAGAAACAATTAATAGAAAGTTTTCATATATTATATAAAAGGTTTAAATGATCATAAGCTCTATTGCATCTACTCTCCAATTTTCCTCACGTACTCGAATCGGATCGAGTTGACTCTCCGACTCGCTACAACACTTGACTCTTAACACAAAACAACGTCGTTTTGATTTCTGCATTAATTATATTTTTTCTTCGTTAGAAAAGTGACTTCTATGCATTCACGACTTTGTCATATAATCTATCTACTTGTGAATTAATCGTGTAAGCAGTAATAGACTGAAAGATGATTGCTTTTGGGGAGACATGAAATAAAACAATTATATTTATTTTTTATAAAATTTAATTATTTTATATAATAAATTGATAAAATATTTGTAGTTTAAACTTAGAGTTTATGTGATTCTAAACAAATTTTAACCTTATTTAATATTATTTTATTTAAAAATAATAATCGAGTCGAAAATCCGACTCTTAAAATATTCCCGAGTCGAGTCGTGTCGTACTGAGTCAGTCGAACGAATCGGTGCCGTATAGATCATAAGTATGATTGAATAAAAAGGACAGGCGATAAATGCTATTTAATTATAACTATATATTTAGTAAATATTAATAACAATTACATAAAAATGATCATTAATATTTGAGTTATAATTAATTTTAAAATTATATATGAATTGTCAATTCGGTGGACAGACAAGGCAGTTCAGGTTTTTTAGGTCAGGTCAAATTTAGTAGGTCCCACTCTAACACAAAATGTTTAAAATTATATAATTATTGTAATATATTAATAGAATATTATAAATTAATTTAAATTAAATTCGATAGAACTGTGACTTTTTGCGGCTGGTCCACGTGAACCACAGTGAGAGTTTATTGGGAAGGGTGAGATAAGACATTACATTTAAAGGGTTTATTTATTAATTATTATTTATCGATTTTTGTTTAATTATGTATTAATTTAGAAAAAAGTATAATAAGTACAATGTGAAAAGTCCAAAAAGGACTGTAGGTTCCTCTTGTGGCAAAATTCTATTGTTTGCTTCAAGTTAAATCTGTCAGTTGCTATAGACCATCTTGTCATTTGCTTTTATCCACCTGAACTTATTAGACAATTCAATTCCATCACCCATCATTCTATAATTATTAATTAATCTAAATAATATGTCTAATATAACATTATCATTTCAAAATATCTTAACTTTGTTACCATTGTTATAAATTGAAAATATTAATTAGAAATCCTAACTCATATTAACCTCTTAATTTTAATACTTATACACTATAAATTTCATAATAATATCCAAAATTATTTATAACACTCATTAAAATTTTAAAAATAATACAAAAATTGTAATAATCATTATTATCTATTCGAGTTTTATTTTAAAACTTAAGTGTTTAATGTAAAATTCTAAATTTTTAAAAATCATTTTATATTATTTTATTAAATATGATCAAGTGATTTTCTCTTTTACAAAATTGTTTTGAAAACTTATCTATTGCCTGAAAATCATCATCAGGTACTGTCTGAAAATAACTTAGTCAGGACTTCCTTGGCCCTATGCAATAATTTCCATTTCTTATTATAATAAAATACAAATAATTTCAACATTGTGGGGCCTACATACAACATTAGTCAAACAAGAAATTGTATAAAGTAAGGCTATTTTTATAATTTTCTCCCTATCAAAAATCATTTTCACACTATAAATTTCTCTATATATCATTATTTTTTTATATTTACATCTTATTTATTTTCACTTCTAAAATTTCTCATTTATCTATATCATTATTTATTTCTCTTTCATCCACATCATCTACTATTTCCAAATTTCATTTTATTTATTTACCATTCAATTTATCAATAAATATTACGTGATTAATTTTAATATTTTAAATTTCGATGATCTAGATGATTAAACATTATTTTTTAAAATGTATATCATTATATGTATTATATTTTATTATTTCGATTGTATTATTTTCATTGTTTCGTATTCATTTGTAATATTTCGATTTCCAAATCATCCAATTTTACATAAAATTACGTACTTATATTATCAAAATATAATTATTAATTTTACAATATTTATATTAATATATATATTTATTAAATAATTAAAAGTTATATTTTTTAAATAAAAAATATATTAAAATAATCAATGAAGAGTACGTCCGCAGATAAGGGGCACCCAAATCCTTGTCCGATGAATGTATTGTTTCATGAAAATACGAACGTCTAAGTGTAGGAGAGAGACGGACAAAATTGTATTTCCATACGGTTTTGTCCACCGTTAGACTATCTGTAACATTGTCCGCGCCCAAAACAATTTCCGTCGTATAAATATCTCTACATATCATCATTCTCTCACATCCACATCATATTATCTTTCTACTTCTAAAACTTTTCACTCATCCACATCATTTTTTATTTCTCTTTCATCTACATCATCTTATCTCTCCAAATTTCATTTTATCTTTCTATCTCATCAATTTTCTATTATTTATATTAATGCGAAAAATAGTGATCATTCTAATTATTTCGATGATCTTGTCGTATATTAATTTATATTGTTATTTATATTTCGTTTTGATTATATTCGTATTCAATGTTTTCATACCGGATGGTATACCAGAGGTATATCATCCAGTATGTCAAATTTCGATCGGCACCGTTATTTTTTTTCGTATCGCTCGGCACCGGATATTAGGGTCGATTTGCGGGTTTTTTCAGGTCTAACCCTAAAAAACTAATTAATATTAATTTTAAAAAAATAAAATAAAATAAAATTTGATATCTCGGTCGGTATACCGATCGTAACGCTCATATCGATCTGGACAGGCACGTGATTTCGAACCGATATGAAAACATTATTTGTATTTCGTTTTTATTATCTACATTTCAAAATTATTGAATCTTAAATAAAATTATTAATTTTATTATCAAATAAATAAAATTAATATTAAATATATAAATATATATATATATATATTAAATAAAGTAATAAAAAAATAAAAAAATTATTAAATTTGTGATTTCCACGGACAAAGGTCCAAACCCTTGTCCGCGGAATGTATTTCCGCGGAGAAATATCAACGCCCATGTAACCATGAACGATGATGTGGAGGATGTAGAGACGGACAAAGACGTATTTTCCCACCTTTACATACAACCTTAAAGAGAGCCTAAGGCCCTTGGCATTTTATATTTTACTAATTAGCCGAAATAATAATCATTAAATATAAAGATATTGGATCTCTATAATAAGTTTTGTCAAACAAATATCAAATTTAGTTTATATAACACTTGGTTCAAAAAAATTTCAATTTTACCATTTTAGATGTTTGGTCAATTCAAATTTCGGATACTGTTTTTTTTATTTTGTAAATATTATTTGTCAAATATTATAATTTTTTAAGTTTAGATTTGTCAAATCTTTAAAATTAATATCTAAATATGTAATCACAAATTATATAAATTAAATTTATCGAAATTATGAAAATATTATATAGAATCAATTAAATACAGAAAAAGGGAAAACTATTAATATAAGGAAATGATTCCAAGGTTCACTAGAATCACTACTTCACTTCCTCTTTCGCGGTTGGGCCAAAAATTGGAAACCAGCCCATTTGCAAATTAGGGCTTTTAATTTATTTATATTTAATATCAATATATTATTAAATATATAATTTAAAAAAAATTCCAATCTATTATATTTCATTTTATCTCTACATATTTTCTTATTTTTTATAGAATTATTGATATTATAATGTTTTTCTCTCATTATAAAGTTATATTTTTTAAATTTTAAATTTATAATAGATCGTTCGAATATGTTTGAATAAGTTATTCGAACGAACATGAACATGCATATAAGTATTTGAATAATGTTCGATAATAAATTTCTGTTCGAATAAAATATGAACAAACATCAATATATTCGAATAAAAATATGAATATGAACATATAGAGTTCGGTTCGTTCGAATAGAATAATAGTTCTATTTATCAATGTATAAAATTAATTTTTGATATGCAATCCTTTAATAATAAAAAACAATATATTTTTTAAAAAAATAAAATAAAATAATTTATTTGTACCAATTGGTATATCAATTATATCATAACGATATCCTTAATTGGTATGAAATCATTGAGTTAACCAGTGATTTAAAACCCAAAGTTATACCGATTATTTCTGTTGTACCGATTGTTACACTTACGTAAGAAAAAATTGGTTTAAACATTGAGATATTATTATATCGGCAATTTACTATATCATAAGGTAATTTAAGAATATAATGAGCGATTATTCTTATGCAAATATTAATATTTTTTTTATATTTACCGAATCTCATTGAAAATTGAAATCCTATATTTACCGAATGTTATTATTAAATTATTATAAAAAATAATTTTATTTTATTATTTTATTTCTCGAGAGTAAAAGTAATAATTTTATTACTGATCCGTACACCCGCACATGTTTATTACAATTTATTGAATGAGATTATGACATTATTAATAGTGAACAAAAATAAGTGCAGCGAGGAATTATTAGGTTTGGGATCCAGCAAAAAGAGGCGAATCTGGAAGAATAATATGCCTCGTGTCTGAAATCGACGCCGCTAATTGTCGGCGAAACTTCAATCTATGCGATGGAGATGCGTACTCAAACACGTGTGTACATATACGGACTGTGAATTTTGTGTTAATTCACAGATTTGGCATAAAGGGGGAGGGGGTAAAGATAGGGTGGAGGATGACGGAGATCTTTAGATGCTTGTGTGTGAGGGGTGGACAGTGGAATCAACGGGATTAGATAGGGCTGGATATACTTTGGAACCTAATTCTTCCTTTTATTTCTTACGAGGATAGAGAGAGACAGATACATTCCAGCTGTATGTTTCCATTTCTACTTCTCGGAGAATCGTTACTAATTCGGGCCTCGTGTATTGGCCTTCCTTTTGGGTGATTTTATAACGTTAGGGTAGGGAAAGAGGAAGGAATTGAATCGAGTTTAAATGTTGGAGTTAAGGGAGGCGGTGCTGGGTGTCAATATTGGGCTGGCTTCTGTTTCCGGGGTGATTTTGTTTGTTGCGTTCTATCAGGTTATTATAGTTATCCTATTATTGTTTATTGCTGTTTTTTGTGGGGTGATTTAGTTGATGTGGATGATTTGTTAAATGCATGAATTGGAATTAGGTTGTGGTTCTTTCCAGATGCTAATCTTGCCTCTCATTGGTTAGGATTTGGGGGAAAAGGGTTTCTTTTATTTTTGGGTCGCTATTTCATGGTATATTTTTTTTGCGTTTGAGAGTATTTGGAATGTGATTCTTATCAAGAAACTAAAGACGTTTTCTTTTCCAAAAAGTGGTTTATATGTACTCTGATATGAGATTTCTTTAGTGCTGTAATGCCCTGCTTGAAATCTAAAATAGTTCTTTAAAAGGAGTTGGATGCTGGTTCCGTACATTAGAGTTGGATAATTTACCGCTTGTATTCTCAAATTATACGAACATAATTTTAGAGAAGATAACTCCTTTAGTTTGCTGATTTCAATTAATGTTATGTTTCTTGGACGTTATAGTTTTAGTATGTTATTGCTCCTGTTTTAGTTGTGATGACTTTTTCTTTTATTTGTTTCAGAGTGAACGTTAACAAAGCTTGTAGACAAATAATTTTTCCCTTATTTTACCTATAAGATGTAGTTCAAGATGTGCATTATGTGTCGTGTGGTGTTTGATTAGAAGCCATGTTACGTAAAGTTTTGATGTTTATCCGATTTGATTTTTAATCTATTTTCCAGTTAATAAGAATACATTCAAGGAATGTACAGCTTGGATGGACCCGCCAAAAGGTAGAATTATGTTTTTTTCTGCATCTTTTTGCAGTCTACATTTGATGAATGTGGCAATAAATTCTCAGGTCTTTCACCTGTTGATCGGATCTTCTAACTTGGGTGAGCACTATTAGCTTTGATATTCCAACAACTTGCCATCATGTTTCTGAGTTCTCTAAGTCCATGAACTAACTTTCTTGTAGTACTAAGTCTTCTTTTTTAAAAAATTATATATATAACTATGTCTTTGACAGCTTACGATGATATAAATGTCACATCGCAGGTTATTTGCTCTATTTCCTGTTAAATGTGATTGCTTCCTGTAAGGGTTGGTTTTGCTGGTCATTCTCCTGTGGCTTTATTTCAATGGGTAATGTGATGCTGACCATTTATTTTTTGAGTATATGTATACACTTTACAATATACTTACTGCAGATGATTTAACCATTGCAGCTTTCCCTAAAATCCTGCTTTTTGCTGCTTATCTTCTACTGCTGTCGTTCTGGTAAGTTGCCCTGGTATTCTTCAGCAATCAAGGTGACTTTTTTTCACTATCATGGCATCATCTGAATTATTTATGTGGAGTTAGAAGTTTGACGTTATTTTTTCAATCCATTCCTTGCTTTATTATTCAGTCAAGCATGGTGTTTTTCTAGCTTCCAAGTATTTTAAACCTTTAATGCCATAACTTCATTTATATTTGATGATCTACAGGGTCGACCTTTGCCACCAGTCAAATGATGATTATGATTATGATGATGATGATGAATACAGCTCACAAGAAGCCCTGATAGAAAAGAGGGATTTAGCCAATTCAAGGAGCCATAATTGCCTAAGGTTGTGTACCTTTTGGCCGATTCATATAGGTTTCCGACAGAAAATTGTAATTATGGTAAATGTGATATATTGGATTATGCTTTATATTTTGTGATATTTATGTCGGCCATATTTTAAACGATAATATGAGCAGGTAACTGTATTAGTATTTGCAATAACTTTTGCATCTGCAACGCTGATATGGATTTGGAGGGGAAAGAGCGCAATGAACTCCAGGATAGTTGCTCAGGCACGTTTTTCTCTTATCATCCTATCTTTTCATGATCACCTCAGAAGATTCACTAACTCTCAATCTTATTGCAGGTATATGTAGTCTTCATTGCTGTAGTCAATCTTTCTCTAGGTGGAGCCTTGGCTTGCTATGGTGAGCAACTATAGCCCGAATATTAACTTCTTCCGTTTTTGGTACTTCTGTAGTTCTACTGCATTTATTTCCCAAATTTTTGGGCTGAGTTTTTTAAATTCCAGTTGTTTCTTTCTCAAATCATCACTTTTTTGAACTTGTTATTTTTCTAGTTTGCCCTTTGAAATTTGCTTTGATTCATTTGTGATCATGCGCAGTGTGTTCTGAAGACCCTGCACAGTTTTATAACACTTGTTTTGTGAATGAGAGCATCTTTATTTCTCATTTATTTTTCTAATCTGATGTGCAGGACTTATATTATCCTTGAAAATGCGAAAAGTTAGATCCGAACAGGTTTCGTACGAGATGCGGAAGGTTAGTTTCATTTTTTTACCCTGTGATACTTATATTTTATCAAGAACTTGGTTAGTGACTTGTGTGTTAATTTCTCCTGTGGTAATATTTTCTTACATTCTGCAAACCTTTCACTTATCATTTCTTTCTTGTTCAAAAAATTGAATTCGGATTTGAATTTGTGATAGGTTGCTGGTTTGGCCATTGTCTCTGTGCTTAGTTTTACATCAAGTTCTCTCATCGCGATAACTACCGATATACCGGTAACTTCACACATACATATAATATGCCATCTAAATTCTTCGATTCCAGTTTTCTCCCTAATCTTGTGATCTTACAGCTTTTTTATGGCTGGGGTGAAGGACGAATGAATGATGTCTCTATCTGTGTTCTTCTCTTGTTATACTACCTACTCGGTACTTCATTTGAATCTCTCCTTGCACTAAATTCACTTAAAAATGCTCGTAAAATCGCTATTCTCAGTGATCGACCTGATTTACTCCTATCCGGGATTCCGGAGCTTTGTAACAGGTTTCTCGTTGCCTTCAGCTTTCATTCTATTTGTAATGAAGGACTTGCCACTACCACCAGTCGTAAAAAGAGATGAAGAGTCAAGAACCATTGCATTCATAAACGAAGAAGGTTCAGTGTCACCCCATCCACAACGCTGGACTGCTGCTGCTGCTGCTTCAAGCATGGGAAATCAGGTTCTTTTTTGTTCTCCTTTCGATTTCAACTTGTTTCGGGAACTCATAATCGAATCCTTTACTCAATACAGTTTTCTAGAGCTAGCCCCATATGACATGAAAAGCATAAGATACAAATGATAAAGCAGCAGAGTACAGTTTAAAAGAAACGACTATTATTTGGACAAGGTTAGCAGTTGTGCATATGCTTCAATAAACTTTGTGTCATCCTTGTTAATAACAAGTTTTTTGTGCCTACTCTCGTACCGTTGCGTTTGGATTCGTTGTTAATAACAAGTTTTACATGCTTCTTCTCGTACCATTGTGTTTAGATTCGTTGTTAATAACAAGTTTTACATGCTTGTTCTCATACCGTTGTGTTTAGATTCATTGTTAATAACAAGTTTTACGTGTTTCTTCTTGTACCGTTGTGTTTAGATTCGTTGTTAATAACAAGTTTTACATGCTTGTTCGTGTTTGGATTCAGGTTTTTAACATTCTTACTTAAACACGAGAAATGCGGCTTTCATTTGGCGCAAACTTAGATATTGTACAGTAAGAAGCACATCATCTTGCTTTCATTTCCCAGGCACAAAATTTGTAGCATAAGCCCAAGCATTATTGTTCACTGGATCTTCGAGATGATCGTAAAGATTCACCAACGGTCCTTTTCCGGTCACAATCGCTTCTACAAAGAATCCAAACATCGAAAACATAGCAAGTTTCCCATTCTTAAGCTCCTTAACCTTAAGCTCATCAAATGCCTAATCCCAATGGATCAAAGTGTCCTCCCAGATAAATCGCATCATTAACCTCTCCGAGTGGACCACCGGCTACACGGTAACTCTCTACGGCTCCCATTAATATAACTTGTGTAGCCCAAATGGCTAATATACATTGAGCATGAACCAAGCTTAGTTTACCTAAATAATCAAGCCCACCTTCACTACAAATTTGTGAACCATACGGCTTCATCGAATTTTACGCCGTTTTTGGATAATAGTTCAAGGAAAACACATCCTAGAGCTCCGAGCATAGCCCATCTAGAATGGATCACTTCTAATTCACGGTTCTTAGCGAAGGTTTCTGGTTTCGTAGATAGTCTGGCAGTGTCCCAACCGTAATCTCCGATGAGGTAACTTGGGGTTGAGCTGGAGAACCGACCTTAGTATTTAACACGATTGGGATCGTAGAGGTGATGGATTTGCTTTCGGATTTCCTCATTGAGATTTGTCCTTTTCCGGAGAGTTCCGAAGTTGAGGGAGATTGTTTAATGGCCTGGCCGGCGGAAAGTGCCATTGTTGAAGCAGCCACCGGAGGGAAAGCTTCAGTTTTGAACGAGATTACAGTGGTGACTTGTGAGTTTGCATGGGGAGAGGAGTAACATATTTATAATAATTTTTAATTGATATAAAATTCGATAAATAGTTTTTTTCTATTTTTTGGAAATATGAGGCTCTTATCTCTTTTGATTATCAATCTGTATTTTGATTGGTTGACACAGTAATTTGAAACATTTGGGTTGGATATTTAGGACAATATTGTACACTGGCCAATCAGAGTTCGCCAACTAGCCCAATCTGAAATAGTTGATTGGCTGATATGTTAGGCCATGACTGAACCAGGTGGCAACACAGTAGTTGTGGCTTCATATATTTACCATTTCAAATTGTATTTATTTTATAAAAATATATAGTTTTAACCATAGTTTTTGAATCCGATATAAATACTAAAATTTAGTCAAAACATATTCGATAGACTAGAATTGGGCATAACGAATGACCTATTGAGTCATCTACAATATAATAGGAAAAAATCACAACTCATTTGCAACTAAATTAACAAAAAGTAAGGTTTTAAATTAAATTAATTATTAAATGTAATACTAATTTTCTATTTTTTGAAATCTAATCCGAACATCCGATTCAACATATAAGAGATTTCCGGTTTAGTGGCAAACTATATTTTTAACTCAAGTGTTATTTAAACATACAAAATTATAATATAGTTATTATAAATTTAATATTCAAAATAACAATCCTATCCATAATCCGATGTGTCATGTAAGAATCTAGACAAGCAACGATAATGAACAGACGAACGCCACGTGGACAAAGGGATCTCAACGGCCAATTAAAATCGAGATAAAGATATAACCTGATAAGGCATTCATCACCTTCTTCTTCAATAAATAACTACGGACTGCAACTTCAATTACACCATCACCTCTGAGCTCCAATTAAATCTTCAATCCTCTTACTCCTCAGAGTTTCTCTACAATGGCGTCATCAACAATGGCTCTTTCCTCCCCATCCTTCGCCGGTCAGGCAGTGAAGCAGTCCCCCTCAACACCGGAACTCACCGTAAAAGGGCGAATCTCAATGAGAAGAACCGTCAGCAAATCCGCCGCCCCCTCCAGCCCATGGTACGGCCCTGACCGTGTCAAATACTTAGGCCCATTTTCCGGTTCAACACCAAGCTACCTCACCGGAGAATTCCCCGGAGATTACGGCTGGGACACCGCTGGTCTATCCGCCGACCCAGAAACCTTCGCTAAAAACCGTGAACTTGAAGTTATTCACTCTAGATGGGCTATGCTTGGAGCTTTAGGATGCATCTTCCCTGAGTTACTGTCCAAAAACGGCATCAAGTTCGGTGAAGCTGTCTGGTTCAAGGCCGGCGCACAAATCTTCAGCGAAGGTGGGCTCGATTATTTAGGCAACCCGAACCTGGTTCATGCTCAGAGCATCTTAGCCATATGGGCTACACAGGTTCTTCTTAATGGGAGCCGTTGAGGGTTACCGTATTGCCGGTGGTCCACTTGGAGAGGTGACCGATCCGATTTATCCCGGTGGAAGCTTTGATCCATTGGGATTAGCTGATGATCCAGAAGCCTTTTCTGAGCTCAAGGTGAAGGAGTTGAAGAATGGAAGACTAGCAATGTTTTCAATGTTCGGGTTTTTCGTACAAGCAATTGTGACCGGAAAAGGACCGTTGGAGAATCTTTCCGATCACCTCGCCGATCCCGTGAACAACAATGCTTGGGCTTATGCGACTAATTTCGCACCAGGGAAATGAAATCTCTGTAAAATTTTAATTGTATGTGCAAAGTTTTAAGAAAAAGAACTTTTTTCGGCACTTTCTATGTCGAAAAGTAAGATAAAATAGACAAAAGATAGAGAATTTAGGGAGCTTGAGGGAATAATGTATAAGTAAAATCTAAAAGCTTGTAGCTTTTCCTCTAGCAAGTGAGTTCTGATAAAGTTCTTCGTATTGAATAGCTGAAGATCCCCAGCTAAAATCTATGTTCATTACCTTTACGATGAGCTTTTTCCAACTCTCGACATCGCTATTGTAAAGATCGAATGCTCGGTGCAATGCATTGTTGAATTCCTGCGATGTTAATGGTGAAAAATGAGAAAGTTTCAGTCATAAAACTTTAATAATTTTGACAAATTTGATCTCCATAATTTGTAATAATTGAGATTTAATCCTCATATTTTAATATATTTGATCCTTAAAATTTAAAACATTTGGTAAATTTGATCTTGGTTTAAAACATTTAGGATCTCAAATACCAAAATTGAAAACTACCAATTATGCTATAACGACTAATTTAGAGATTGATTTTACCAGAACTTACAAAATATGAAATCGATTTTATTATCTTGATATTTTGGGGACCAAAATTGCCAAAAACATGTTTCATGAATACCAAATTTGCGTAAAAATAATAGGGAATTGTAATGGCTTACGTTCTCATCAGCATGATAAAATGTGAATCCATTTCTATACTGAACTGGTGTTTCATCATCATGAACATCGAAAACACTGCACCGAGAGAATACATAGAATCCAATTTTAACTTCGGAGACGATAACAAAAGAAACAACGAAAACAACACATATACAGACTCAAACCTGTCACTCAATCCACCGGTTTTACGAGCAATCGGAACCGAACCATATCTCATAGCGATCATCTATATATGCAATCAACATAGAATTTAACCTCAAGTGTTCATATCGAAAGGAAAAAATTTCCACACCTGTGTTAGCCCGCATGGCTCGAATACAGAAGGAATGATGTACATGTCTGAGGCTGCAAAAATTAAATGAGCCAGAGATTCATCGTATTTTAGCACTACTCGGGCATGCTCGTGAGACTTGAGTTCGTTACTCACTTCCTCGAATTCCCTCTGCAGAAGATAAATAATATTTAGTTTTCAAGCGAGTTCGAGGCGAGTGTGAACAAAAAACACAACGATAAACGATTTATGAAGCGGAGAAAGATGAACTTTCCTGAATTGATGGTACCGGACTTGAACCAAGAAGAACGAACTGACCACCGAGCTGCAAAGTTCGGAAAATCGCATACCTTATGAGATGTATACCCTTTTGTGGCACCAATCTTGTTATACATGCAACCTGCAATGTTAAAACAATGTAACTTGGCTAGCAATACTTTCTAGTTGTATTTCAGAATGCAGTGCAAAAAGATGTACCAGAGGCTGCCTTATGTTATCTGATGATAATCCGAGGTATCTTCTCAATTCGGCTTTATTTTCTGCTTTGCACTCAATGTCATTGGAATTATACTGAACTTTTAGAAACGGGTCGATTGTGGGATTCCAAAAATCCGTATTGATTCCATTTAAAATACCGACAAACTTTCTTGAATATGAATTGAGTGTTGATTGCATGCCTCGTCCTCCCTGCATCACGTATGAGAATTTCATCTTGAAGTTTCATGTGGATGGAATATAACGTATGAAACTCGTACCTCCGGGGTGAGCACTTCTTTGGCATATGATGGTGAAACGGTAGTTACAATATTAGAGAACACAATTGCACCCTGATAAGTGGCAAAACAACGTAAACTCGTTAAAAAAGGATAAAATAAGACGAGTTCGATTAAATAAGCAAATACGGATTCAAAGGAAGCAGAGAAGTGTGATTATTACCTTAACAGGGTTGATTCTGTCGTTACCAAAGTTGTCCCGCATTCTATCAGGTGTGTTTAGGTGATTTACATCAAGACCACAAGATGATAAGTACGAAGCTGGAGCAGGTCCTTGGTACTCGATATTATGAAATGTAAAGCATATCCGAGCTGAATTCAACCCGTTGTGCACATACAAATCCCAGTAGAGGGGTGCCTGCAGAAATACGAGAACAGAACAGGATAAAAAAGGGACGATATATAAATCAATGGACAAAAATCCAAATGTAGAAAGAAATTCATACGACGAAGGCTGTCTGCCAATCATGACAGTGAATAATGTCTGGTTTTTTGCCAGCTTTAAGAACCAATTCAAGGGCTGCTCTGCTGAAGAATGAGAACCGCTTAAAATCATCATGCTCACCGTAAATTTGACCCCTCCAGAACAATTTATCCGGATGGTGAGGCTCGATTAAATAAACAGGCAAGCCTGAAAATTTACATTTGAAGCCGATGAAAGCGAATCTCACCATATTAAAAAGAAAACTGCTAAAAAAATAACTACGGACCTTCAACGATTCCAATCCAGATTTTGTTTTGGAAATGTTGACCGTCAAAATATGACTCTACAGGCATTTCCAAGGCCTGAAGAGCAGGAATCATCAAGTTAGTGGAAGTAACTTTAAGAAATTTCAATAAAATTCGTACCTTTAAATCCTTAATTATCTCACAATTCATACAATCATATTTCGGTAAAATAACTTCGACGAGATGACCTTTCTTCTGCAGTTCTCTACTAAGACCAGTCACCACATCTCCTAGCCCACCAACCTAATAAAGGAACAAGTTTTAGTTCATGATTGAGTTTATTATTGCAAGAATAAGCAAATGCATACCTTAGCAACAGGGGCCATTTCTGCTGCAATATGTATAATATGCAGCTTACTGAATGATTATAAAAACCAGTCAAAAACTTGTTAATGGATTCAATAAAGAGAGAGTTTTAAGATTTGAAGCATACCGTGTTGTGGGTGTTATCAATTTGAGAAACGAGGAAATCATTTCACCATCTTTCTTTTCCGTAGATGACATAAATGCATTATAAATATTTTTCTCCTTGTTCCAAATCATTTCTCTCAAGGTGTAAACTTCTTCGACAGTAATTTTCTTCTCAAGAAACCATCCATCCACCATAAGCAATAAACTACTCCAAAATTCACATGGTTGGTCTACTGATGAATCTTTTTCCTTGTTCATATTTTTTTCCTTCAAATGATTCAACGCATCTTGAAATTCCACTACCGAATCATTATATTCCAGAATCTGAGACTGAATCTCCTCATCGGATTTTTGTAAGAACTCATCCAAATACTTAATCTTATGCTGCATTAACTCATTTTGTTTTTGTATTTTCTTGGCATCATTTAAAAATTCTACTAGCTGCTCAACCTTTTTGCATAGTTCTTGATTTTGCTGCAGTATTGAAGCAGCTTGTTCAGCTTGCTTTGATGCCTTGACTAGCTCAGCTTGTAGATCTTCTACCTTGGCATACAATGTTTTGCATTCCAACTCCAAACTAGAAACTTTTAAAGCATCCTTACGAGCACTAGCAAATTCAAGCTCCAATTCTTCCAAAGAAGATTCTAAAATTGCTCGCTCTTTCTCCAATACGTCGAGATGCTCATCACTTTTTCTGAGGTTACTAAGCTCATTCTTCACTATCTGTAGTTCATTCTTCAGCGACTCGTTCTCTGTCCGTAAAAGACTTAGTTCTTGGCTTAAACAATTGATATCTTGAATTTCTTCACTTTTACAGCCATTTGACATTTCATTTTGCAGCTTCTCAAGCTGTTTTTCAAGCATTTCCATATGCACTTTCTCCTTTTCTGCATGTTTTACCCGTGCATCAGTTTCAGCCATCTTCATCTCTAAAAGGTACATTTTGTCCTGCAATTCTTCTTTCTCCTTTTGAATCTTTTCAAGATCTTCAATAGCACAGCTATGAGCCTGATTAAGAAGATGTATATCTGTACCACATTTTTCAGAAAAACAAAGTTATGAAATCGTCAGATAACAAAACAAAAAATAGCGTTATCAAATTTTACAGAAAAATCATGAGATAATGGTACACAGAGTTAAAGGCTCAAGATGAAATTTAACTTACTCTGTTCAGCAGTTCTTATCATAATAAGTAAATCTTGAACATCATCCCCAGGCAGCTTGTCTTTTTCGTCTGTCTTAGACAACTGTAAGAACAATGAACAAAAAACAAATTACACAAAATCAAGCAGAAAATTTCATTACACGGAGGTTCCAAAGAATGATAAATATCCATTTAACGTCTAATAACTTATCCAATCAACAACGCGTTAACATTTTCTTGTTAGATCAGCAGCATATAAACAACTATGCATCACAATTCAATAATTTCATGTATAATCTATTGAGGTAGATATGAATTTAAGACTTAAAGTTCATACAGGAATTTCATTTGCGGGAAAATAACCGATCACACATTCAGCATTCGAATGTGATGATTCCAAGGCCTGCACTTGGCTGACACCATTCGGCATTGGAGAGTTTCTGAGATCGCTATTATCAGAATGTATGACATCGGGAATGATCGAAATGCTGCCATTAGCGGCTATTGCTTCTTCGTTTCTATCCAACACAATATCCTTTTCCAAATTGAGTTTAGATCTGTTTCCACTATTTGGCTGGAAACCCTTATTTTTGGGATGATCAGTACTGGTTTTCTTCAATTGATTCCTTTTTTTGTGTAAACTGCAAGCAAACCTAGTAATTAAAAGTAAAACCAAGTGAAACCGGTAATTAAAGAAGCTTAAAACCCATCAAAACCTGAAATTATGATGCCGACTTCCACAAAAAGCAGGCAGCAAATACTTAGTATGTGGCAAAGCATGGAATCGCACAAAGGCACCTCCGACAATTTGACCACCGCGGAAACATGCCGGCAGGGCCGACTCCATCAATACACAGCGGTTCAAGTAAACAAACACAAATCCAAACGGTTGAAGAACCAAAGACTTCGCCTTTACTTCTTCAAATCGTTACAGTCTTCTCCGTATCGGGAGGCTTCCATGGCGGAGATTTTCTGCTGTGCGTCGGTTTAATGTACACACGTGTCATCAGATGACAGAACAAACTGATTACGTATAATATGGTATTTTGAAATATATTTTTTATAAATTAAATATAGCTTTCATACTTCAATTACTACGTAATTCATATCCTTAAATATTTTAATAATAGTTTACTACTAAAAATATATTCTCAAAATATTTACGGTCTTCTAATATTGTGCAATCATTGATTGGACCTCGTGCTGCAGATATTGGGAAAAAAATGTACAGTAGCACTCTCAGACGTTTTTAATTTACGAATTAATACTGACAAATAATCTTTCACAAACATAACAGTGATGGATATTAAGTAGATATATATGACAAAGTAGCTCGGTTTCTATAATTATAGAAACAGAACTACTATTTTTATTTATTTTTTTATACAAACGGACAGAATATTAAGTCTGTGAAAGTCTGACATTGGTATGGCATTAAGTCTGACATTGGTATGGCAATAAACAAACCGACGGAGTATTAAGTTTTTTTATTTTTTTATACAAACCGGCAGAGTATTACATATCATACTGTTAAAAAATTTGCAATGGGTTTAGTTTCAGATTATTTAAAATGCGTGAAATTTGCATTGGAAGTTAAGGAGATCTAACAAAGAAGTGAAGAAGATATTTATTTGTCCAGAACTTGCTGGGTTCACCATCATCCTTGTCTAGCTTTACGCCATCTAATTGGAATCAAGGAACATTTATGCAGAAAACATGGTGAAAAGAAGTGAAAATGTGATAAATGTTCTAAGAAATATACCGTTCAATTTTATTGGAAAGCTCACTTAAATCTATGACAACAGAGAGCACATATTTGATTATGACACTCCATTTTCAAGGTTTCTGCTAATTTTCGAGGTTTCTTTCATCATCAATCTCATTTTGCTTTCTTACGCAGGAGTGATATTTTTATTACTTAGGCGGTGTTGTGCATAAATTATGAAAACAAATTATGTATTATAGAATGCATAATCTGTTTTTTGAAACAGAACAATATCCATTTTAAATTCTAATTATGAATTATAATCATAATGCATTCTGGTTTTTTAACTATAATGTATAATCAAGTTCAGACTTAATTCTGAAAATACATTATACATTCTACTCATTATTTTTTACGAGAAAATTACGACATTGGCCCCCAATATTTAAGATAATGTAAAATCGATGTCCCTAAAGTTTGTAATTTGCATGAGAACCCCTTAAAGTTTCAAAACCGTTTAAAAATGACTCTCGAGTAAATAGTAGTGGTTTTTCGTATAAGTGGTTTTGATAATTTATGCATTATTTTTAAAATTTTCAAAGTTTAGAAACATGGTCATTTCATTTTTTTTCAAGGTTAATTGATCAATATAAACTATTGAGACGTTTAAAAAATTAACGATTATTATGATTCAATATAAACGTTTTTGGAAGTTCGGGGATCAACAACGCAATTTTGAAAAATGGAAGCCAAAATCACGCATTATATCAACTTCGAGACTTTTATGCAATTTACAAATTTTGATGCACCGTCTTACATTGTTAACTATATTTTTCATATATATACATTTTTTTCCGAATCAAATTTTCATCGTTTGTATCATAATGAATTCTTTTTTTTCTGAAATTTGGTATTTATATTATCACTTGTTGAGTTTCTTATTCGACAATATCTTATTCAATATTTTTGTTTTCTTTTTATTATATTATTTTAATATAGAATTATAATTTCAAATTTATAAGAAAGAGAGATAATTATTTTGTACAATGTAACTCAATTAAAATTATATATTTCAATTACAATATTTTTGCAGAACGCTTTTACATTTTATAATTCATTATATATTTACACAGAATACTACGCAGATTCTAATTATATATTTTGATTCTGTATTCTAATTATAAATTCTGATTATACATTATATAATTTGTGCAGAACACACACTTAGCTTTTATGATGCATTAAAATCGGAAAAATGCAAAAGCACAATCACTTGCTACTCTTAAGATGACAATTATTTACTTCTACACTACCATCTCCGGGCTGACCACCTTTGCTCCTTGGTCTCCTCCATTAGAAACTCAAACCTCTTTCATCTCGAGTTTGTAAATCGGTTAATAGTAATCACAACTTTATTTTAATAAAAAAATAATACATTAGCTCGGTNTATCGGGAGGCTTCCATGGCGGAGATTTTCTGCTGTGCATCGGTTTAATGTACACACGTGTCATCAGATGACAGAACAAACTGATTACGTATAATATGGTATTTTGAAATATATTTTTTATAAATTAAATATAGCTTTCATACTTCGTAATTCAATTACTACGTAATTCATATCCTTAAATATTTTAATAATAGTTTACTGCCAAAAAGTATATTCTCAAAATATTTACGGTCTTCTAATATTGTGCAATCATTGATTGGACCTCGTGCTGCAGATATTGTACCGTAATTTATAGTTGAAGCTTGAACATTTCTCTGCATCTTTGGAGTTGTCGTACATTATGCGGAGTTCTTCGATTTTTTGCTGCTGCTTCTAGGATTTTTGTTGTTCTTCCCAATTTCTCATATTGTTCTTAGGAATTCACTCCGGTAAATAGTCCTTCTCGCGCGAACTGTTGCGGAATTCCTTGCGTTTTCGGCAGCCTGCGCTTGCTGTCACGTAATAGGTATGCATCTGTGATTTTTCTTAACTTAGAATTTTTTGTGGTGGTTGAGTTTCTTGTATTCGCGNAGCTTTTGTGATGCATTAAAATCGGAAAAATGCAAAAGCACAATCACTTGCTACTCTTAAGATGACAATTATTTACTTCTACACTACCATCTCCGGGCTGACCACCTTTGCTCCTTGGTCTCCTCCATTAGAAACTCAAACCTCTTTCATCTCGAGTTTGTAAATCGGTTAATAGTAATCACAACTTTATTTTAATAAAAAAATAATACATTAGCTCGGTGTCAGAATTTACAAAAACCGAAGTCCAAATGTCAATCAAATGTCCATCAATGTTATTTTACTGATAAGATGTATATCAATCTTATAATAATAAATAAATAAAAATCAGTGTTAATTTATTTATTTTTAAATCTGACATTGGTATGGCATTTAAAAAACTCGCAGATATTGTACCGTAATTTATAGTTGAAGCTTGAACATTTCTCTGCATCTTTGGAGTTGTCGTACATTATGCGGATTTCTTCGATTTTTTGCTGCTGCTTCTAGGATTTTTGTTGTTCTTCCCAATTTCTCATATTGTTCTTAGGAATTCACTCCGGTAAATACTCCTTCTCGCGCGAACTGTTGCGGAATTCCTTGCGTTTTCGGCAGCCTGCGCTTGCTGTCACGTAATAGATATGCATCTGTGATTTTTCTTAACTTAGAATTTTTTGTGGTGGTTGAGTTTCTTGTATTCGCGTTATTTTTTGTTTATGGTTTGGGTGTTAATCAAGGTTACCCATTTTGCTGATGTTTTCTGTGGGTATCTTTCAGTTGGTATTTCAGCGACTCAAGAGGTGTTTTAGACTACTTTTGATTCGGGATTTGTTGATACTGGTTATGTTTGTGGTCTTCATGGACTCCAATCCGATCACAGATTTCCCTGAGCTGCGTTTTTCCACGGTAAAGGAGCACATATAATTTTTATTTGTTTTATAATCAGCAGTTGGTTTATTGTTTACAACGATCCTTAGAGAAGTATTAGCCGTTTTATTGGGTTTTTTTTCGTTGGCAGATTTCAGTTTAGGTTAGGTTAGTTTAGATTTAAAAGGGAAATCTGAATATGAGTATAGAGCGAAAATGGGAGAAGGCCCAATGTTAAATATACTAGTTTCTTGTGTGTGAAGAATTAAGATATACTGTGAAATTATGCATTTAACTTCCAAATCCATCTCAAGTATCCCAAAGAAGATTTGAATGTTGTATTTTCAATGAGCTTCATTAGCAAGATTCAGTTTGAAGCTCGTAACGAATAGGTTGCCGCTTTTCCTGTATCCCCTAATTCTTATAAGTTTCATTGCTCAATCTATAGCTGCTTCAATTCTTCAACTTAAATGCTTTTGCATTCATTTTTCAGGTGTTTACTCCGATTTTTTAAACATACCCGTTGCTTTTTATGTTTTCTCGTTTCGTTATAGCATGACGAAAGTTCTTCCCAGTTGCAAAAGAATATTTCTTCGTTGGCTTTTGTATTGTGCATCTAAGATGTTGCCTTCTTATTTCCTATCTTGAACACAAAGTATTATCTTTACAGCCTTACGTAGATTCTGTGGAACAAACAACCTGACAAGAAAAGAACAAAGATCCCTTGACATTATGGTAATAAAATCTGTTTAAATTCCGAATTTCAGATCATTGTTCTTACAACATTTCAGGCATTAACTACATTCAAAAATGGCTTCAGAGCAACTTAAATCTGTTGCAGGGCTTCTTCTGGTACTCAACTTTTGCATGTATGCAATAGTTTTAGGTGTTGGCGGCTGGGCTGTTAACCGAGCCATCGATCATGGCTTCGTCATCGGTACATTCAGTTTTCGCACTTATATAACCGAACCAAACAAACCCGAGTTCTTGATTTTTGTATATGATTTGCAACAGGTCCAGGACTTTCTCTGCCAGCCCATTTTTCACCAATATTCTTCCCATTTGGGAACTCTGCAACTGGATTCTTCGTACTCTTTTCACTCATCGCTGGTGTAGTTGGAGCAGCTTCGTTACTCGCAGGTTTAAGCCATCTTCGTTTATGGGACGCTGATAGTTTACCCGCTGCTGCCTCGAGTGCCACCATTGCTTGGGCTCTTACTCTTCTAGCCATGGGGTAGTATAATATCATTTTGGTTCAAAAGTTTAGTTTTTTGAGACTGATTCGTATATCTGTTTCAGCTTTGCGTCTAAAGAGATCGAGCTTTCGACCGGCGATGCTCGTCTGGTAAGCTAAAAGAAGAACAAAACAAAGAAACAAAGAATCCCTGAATCTAATGTTGTTGTTTTTTTGCAGCATACAATGGAATCATTCATCATAATCTTGTCTGCAACTCAACTTTTTTACATTGCTGCTATTCATGGCGCTTCAACTACAAGAAGAGGCTAATGTTTGTTTACTTGTACAAAAGGCTTTTCTCTTGAATTTTTCATTCATTTGTACAAAAGCTGGGGATTTAATTTGTTTGCATCCAATAAATGTGTTCGTAATTGTACAGGTCAGTTTTATTTTAAAATTATAGAGTTTTATCCAAATTACGACGAGTGAGTGTGAATGAATATGATCTTAGGAATTGAAATATATTTAAAATACTTGAAAAAGTTAGGGTAGTGTTCGTTTTTATAAACATAATCTACTATGCTTTTATAAGTAATCTGAGATAAATTTAACATTCCGCCTAAGTTAAATCATGTGCGAATTGAGATAAATTGAATTAGCTTCGATATCATATTGAAATATGGAAAGTGATTGAAATTACGACGGGAAATCATGAGCGAATGAGATATCATAAAAGGAGTCCACACATTTGAACAAATGGTTATGTAATAAACCTAATTTATCATAATGTCATAATCCATGTAGGATCAATTCAACTTATTAAGTTTGTTTTATTCAACTTTTTAAAATTATGTGTGATGAAATATAATGATTCTGAATTTTTAAATTGGTAAAATATATATTATGAAAACTAATATACTTTTATATATAAAAAATAATAAATATAATACTTGTAATTATTACCTATGTTGCGCCGAAGCTTCTCGCTACTGCCGTTCCCGCTTCGGAAGTTTGTCGAATCGCATCGAAATCTACGAAACTTCCAAAAAGCACTTCATTTTATAAAACATTTTTGATAATTTATTTTTAAATGTTGTTAGTTAAATATATAATAGTTTTTATAAACGTAAGATTGATGAGATTTTTAAATGTATTATTTCAATTTTTAAGTTTAAAATAATGATTATAATTATAATTTATATAATTATATTTATAAAATAGTGGTTTAGGAGCCGTTTCGGAAATCTGATTCTTCCAAAATTTACACTTCAGCGATTTTGTTTCTGAGTTTCAGCGAATCCGCTTCGACGAATCCAAACACCATAGATTATTACCAGTAAGAGTAAATTAATCTTTTTTAAATCATTATGGGGCATAATTGGTTTTATCATATATGATGAAATGTGAATTTTTAGCATGCACCACAAATTTGCATTTTGTTTGCGAAAAAATCTCAAGAATATCTTACGCNATGTTTCATTCAACTGTAGGTACTAGAACCTTTGAGAGCAATGATATCTGGACACCCTTTGGAAGAAGCTCGACGCTTGGCTCAACGATATAGTAAAATGAGACAAGAAGCTGAGGCACAGGTATTTTTCTTAAATAATGCATCTAATGCTGTTTATTTATGGTATGAAACCAAATTTTTTTCTTGCTTCAACTTGAACAATATGCAGGCAGCTGAAGTTTCTAGGAAACAAGCACGTGTTAGGGAGTCTCCTTTGCCTGAGAATGTAGCTAAGCTGCATGCTGCAGAATCTAAAATGCACGAAATAAGGGCTAATATGGCTGTACTTGGTAAGGAAGCAGCAGCAGCATTATCTGCAGTACAATCACAGCAACAAAGGCTTACTTTTCAAAGAGTTACAGCAATGGTATTATATTCAATACTCTCATGAAAAAGTACAGACTAACTAACCTTACTTTCCAGCTTGAAGGTGAAAGAATCTACCATGAGAGAGTTGCCACGATTCTGAGTAACATCGAAGCCGAGGTCGTCTCTTTTTCTCTTTAGATATTGTGATATGGTTCTTAAACTCACATATTTACTGCAGATAATCTCAGAGAAACAAAGAAAGGAAGCGGCACCACCTACGGCCCCTCTCATCGTCTCAACACAGAAAACAAAATACTTTCTAGCAGAGGTATTCATTAATGAAAATATAATCATTACAGTCTTACATGATCTTTGCTTCAACCTCAGGCAATGCATGCTTTTGAAGCATCATCAGATAAGGAACTGAGCTTGGAAGTTGGAGATTTTGTCGTAGTTCGAAAGGTCATTCGTACCATAACTAAACTTAACCTTATAGAAACTTGATCAAAATGAGTGGTATTTATTCAGGTTAGTCCCTCAGGATGGTCTGAAGGTGAATGCAAAGGAAGAGCAGGTTGGTTTCCAACTTCATATGTAGAGAAACGTCTCAAGATTCCCACAAGCTATTCTGCCACTGAACCTTTTTGAGTTAGTGCATCTTTTTTCTTGTGTATTATATCATCATATTCTTCGATTTTTTCATATTTTTCAATTTGTTTTGAATGGTTGGATGCAAATTTAGTATTCATAATTTCATTGTTTGTCATTTTGGCTCCTCAAGTTGCATAATCGTGGTAATTGTGATCTCGAAAGTATGAAAATGGTAAATACGTCTCAAAGTTTATTGTGTATGATATAATTGATATGGAAAGATTTCAATTTTAAAATTGAGGTTTTCGGTTAAAATCAAATTTTAGAGATTGATTTTGTTTTTTTTAGATATGATTTACTAAATATTGTAAATTTATAGGATTATATTTATAAAAAATTTATAAGTTTGTGTAATACATATAATATTATAAATTATGATAATCAAATTGTCAAAATCTGGAAAGTTTGGGCCTTGATTTTAAATGTAAATTTTGTTGTTTTAAATTATTCAATTTTCTGCTCTTGCATATGAAACTTGATATTTGGTGTTATTGGGGTGGACCTGAATTGGGCTTATTATAAAACTTGAGGCCCAATTATGTCATGCCCAATATTGGTTTTTCCGTTTTCTTTTATCGATACAAGACTG
The DNA here is from genome assembly GCA_009725065.1 of Utricularia reniformis. Lineage (NCBI taxonomy): Eukaryota > Viridiplantae > Streptophyta > Magnoliopsida > Lamiales > Lentibulariaceae > Utricularia > Utricularia reniformis. Next base: position 290,006 of record RWGZ01001083.1, read on the forward strand.
AGAAGAATAGCGATGGTGAGGGTAAATATGGCTGAAGAAGAGCAGAAATTGCACGTCGTCCTTGAAGGGGAAGAGAACTCGTTACCGATCACGAAGAGTTACAGGAGTGTCGGAGGAGAGGAATCGGATGCTGAAGATGTGGAGATTGTCGATGGAGTTTTAGAAGATGTGGTGAAGCCTCCGACGAGGCATCCCTTGGAGAATTCTTGGACATTCTGGTTCGATAATCCTTCTGCAAAACAGAAACAAGCGAAATGGGGAAGCTCTATGCGCCCTATTTATACGTTCTCCACTGTCGAAGATTTCTGGAGGTTTTTCCCCTTTCCGTTTTATGTTTCTTTACGAATATAGAAATCTGCGATTTCCAATTGGATTTCGCAGTTTGGGGTGATTTCTTTTAATTTTCCCTGCTCTTTTGCTACGCTTATAAGAATTGCTGCAACTGTTTTTCGGATGAGTATGTGTTTCCTTGTGTTACAATGTTGCAATATAGTCTCTTTTACGATCTATATTTGTGAAAACTGCATTATTTTTGAATTTATTGACGGTTATTTATCTGGGGTTGCAGCGTGTGCAATAATATACACCATCCCAGCAAGCTAGGAGTGGGAGCAGATTTTCATTGTTTCAAGGATAAGATCGAGCCAAAGTGGGAAGATCCTATTTGTGCTAATGGTGGAAAGTGGACTATTACATTTCCTAGAGGGAAATCTGATACTTCTTGGCTCTATACTGTATTCATTTGAAATGTTTATCTAACTCACTTCATTGGATCTTGCGTTTTCATATGTTCCCTAATTCTTCTCCATTTACATTTACAGTTGTTAGTGATGATCGGTGAACAATTTGATTATGGAGATGACATCTGTGGTGCAGTTGTGAACGTCCGAGGCAAGCAGGAGAAAATTTCTCTATGGACAAAGAATGCTGCAAATGAAGCTTCCCAGGTTTATTTAAATTCCATACAATCTGAACCATACGTTACCGGTTATCACACCCTTAGTTCTACGATCACTTGGTTTTACAACGATTTTCTGCAGTCTGATGAATGATTTGCATTAAGATTAGTTGAGTTAGCATTTGAATATGTGTTTTTCATTATATGTGTTATTGAAATATTGTTCAGATGAGCATTGGGAAACAGTGGAAAGAGTTTCTTGATTACAACGAAACCATTGGTTTCATATTTCATGTGAGCTTCCACACTTTACCGTCTTAATCCGCATCCATTTACAGCTTACGTTTTAGTTACTTTGTTTGGTTTTCATATATCTGATGCAGGATGATGCAAAGAAACTTGGAACGGGCGCGAGAAATCGGTATACTGTATAGAAGTTTTCATCAAATGATGCGATGCAAGCTTGTGTTCTTTTGAATTCTTGGCTTCTGCGTATTTAAGGGTATTTAATCTCCTAATTTCCGTTAGCCTTTATAATTTCAATATTTATTTATTATAAAAATATATGTAATATTTTTTTATTTAATATAATGTAATAATTGGTAAAATTGATTAATATAAAAGGTTTTAAATGATTTGAATTTAAAGATATTTTAGTAATTTTTGATAATATAACACATTTTTTAAAAATTAATTTGAATTTGCTTTAATCTAAATTTAAAATTGATTTTAGAGTAAATTTAACATATAAAAAATAATATTATTTTATTAAAAAATGATAATTAAATTGTAATTAGTAAGATAGATTTATAAATACATTTAATATACTGAAATATGAATTTAACTTATTTGTTTATTTTTAAATACAAAATCTGAAATTTGTCCTGAATTATAATACGGGCTTTTTTTAAATTACGAAGGTATACCACGGCCGTCTTACAGTGTCCAAGATCGCCGGCCGTTGTTTGGGTGAAGTAGAGAAGGGAAAGATGAACGGACAAACAAGCCAGCAGCATATGAAACCCGTCCGACACGAAGATGACGCTGTGCTTACCGAGTTTCTTGCGTCTTTGTTGGACTATAATCCCACAGTATGTATCTCTCGAATTTATTCGGATAAGCGATTTATTATTGAAGTATTGGTAATCAATTGAGTAATTTTTCAGATTCCAGATGAACTAGTGGAGCATTACTTGGCCAAGAGCGGCTTCCAGTCCCCTGATGTTCGATTGTAGGTACCTGATGCCCTAGTTATTTTGTTTTTTTTTTCAATCGTTTCGTTTTTTTGGGCGTTTTTGGCCTTCAATTGTGAAGTTTGAATCTTGATATTTTTGGTTTATTTTTATCTTTATGTTTGGCTTGATTTATACTTCTTTGATTTGATAATATCTTCCGTTCTCTCAGGACGAGACTGGTAGCAGTTGCGACTCAGAAATTTGTTACAGATGTGGCAACTGATGCTCTTCAGTATGTTTGCCACTGAAGTCTTTTTTGGGCTGTGCTTTGTAGCATTTTCACTATGGAAATTTTATTAGAGAATTCATGACTTCCTACCTTATTTGTTCTGAAAATGGGAATTGCTGGCATTTTTTTGCAGACAATGCAAGGCAAGGCAGTCAGCTGTAGTAAGGGACAAACGAGATAGACAACAAAAGGTCATTCATTTTCTAATACTGATCACAATGGCTAATTGACACTTGATATTGAACAGGATAAACGCCTTATCTTGGCTATGGAGGATCTCTCCAAGGCTTTGCATGAGGTAGCTCTTCGTAATCTTGATAACGTTTTGACACATTATTTCAGTGCTCAATAAGCTTTCCTTTTCTGCATTTTAAACTTCAGTACGGTGTGAATGTCAAGCATCAAGAATACTATGCTGACAGTGCATCAGCCGGTTTAGATCCTGCTTCAAAGGAAGACTGATGTACACCCTGGTGAAACCCTACTGATTTGCTTTCTTACGTTGTCTGATATTCCAATTCATCTAAAGCACTGGTTCTTATCAACTCTTTGTATTACATTACCCGAGACTTGTTTTAGTTTCTTTAGTGATTGTTCTAAGGGTCATGTTAGATGCAAACGTTGACTCCTTAATATGTTTGCAATAAATTGTCTGGTTTAAGTAATCCAATGCAATTTGTTACCCTGCACCCCTATTTGACTGATTAACTCTTTTTTTTGGTGAGAAACAAACACATATTCTAATTTACGGCGATGGTAAGATTCACCCCAACCTGTTCATTCACTCTACTTACTATTAGATCACTGATGCAAATGCGAGTCACGAGAAGTGCTAAATGTTTGTGTGCAAGAATTTCTTCTCTTTGCAGGTGGATGATCAAGTAGCAATGGATACGGCGTTATCGAGGCTGATCAAGCAAATCCTCCATGATCAGCTATATCAAAGGTTGTCTCTCCCTTAAACTATCCATCCCAGTATGTTTTTGCTTCAGTCTGCGGATTTTTGCCTTAAATGATTTTCCAAATATGAAGAGTTTTAAGATAATGTGAGTTATGACAGGCTGATTAAACCAGTTAATCATAATTAATGTGCTAACAGCCAACATCCATATCAATTGCGAGAAGGGCCCAGCACTTACCTAATGAAGGAAAAATGATGAAACAGGTGAGAATTATTTATTTATTTATTTATTCAATGCCTTGTCGCATTCATCTTGACTTCATGATTTGTTTACTTACCTTATTAAATTGATCAACAATAATTAGAAGTTGGTCTGGTACATTTATTAAATTTAGATTAACATGAAATCAAGGAAGATCATTGTTTAAGAAACTGCTGACAATTTTGTTGAACTGTGAAGCATTCTCTAGATGTGGAGTGTGTCCAGTATTCTTCATCACTTGTAATTTTGCCTTTTCCCCTGCCAATCTGCAACATCACCCCATATTAACTTCAAAACAAGATGAAAATGGTGTATTTGTTCTTACTTTAGCAGTTCAGTAGTTTTCTCCAGTAAAAAGATCCTGTCTTGTTCTCCCCATATAATCAGTGCATCCTGATTAAAAAGCTTGTTATTTGCTTTGTTTAGATCGATAATTATCTTTTAACTTTACTGTTTACAGGCAAACCTGAGGAAGGGGATTTATCACAATATTCTCAGCCTTTCCAATGCTTAATCCTTCAAGCAGCTCTAGCTTCTCCTTCCTGTTCTCCATGTAAAGCTTCTGTATCCATTTCCATTTCAAAGTTCGTATTTTTTTCATGTTTTGATGTAAAAAATGATACCTCAATGAAATCATTTAGCAGGAATTCAGGCATGTATGGCAACCGTGGCACGGTCAACCGGAGAACATTCCGCAACTGGGCGGCGTTTCCCGGTAACAGTAACTCCTCCATGCTCTTCACTATCCCCCGTTGCATTAACCCATCGTTGTCGCTCCGCCGCAGGTTCACCGCCGAGCTAGCGATAACTACTTTCTCAACTTTCTCCGGCCACATTATTGCCATACGGTACGCTACAAATCCTCCATAGCTAGTTCCTACTAACGAGTACCTGAATTTTGAGTTGAAATTTAGTTGAAATTAGTAGCGTATTGATGATCTGAACTCATACCTTGAAATCCCAAGTTTTTGGAGAAGTTTCGCTACGCAGGTTGCTTGAAATACCTCCGATCTATCAGATGATTTAGTGAAGGATTCGCCGAAGAAGATTAGGTCTGGTACATAGACGTTGAATTTCGCGGCGAAGAAAGTAACTTGCGGGCGCCATTGCCAGATCCCCGCCGGACCGAAACCGTGAATGAGTACAAGCGACGGCTTGGAAGCAGCGTAGATTGGACCCCAAAAGTGAATTGTTGTATCGTCATCTATCTCTATGGTCTGAGCTGATAGCCCCGCCGCCGTGACGGAACGGCGGAGGAAACTACGGTATAGAGTAGCGAAACTGAGACAGGAGCCCGTCATGTGTCTGTAGTAGGAGAGAACAAAAGTTCCCCTCTCAACTGTTAATTATATTAAAACCCACAGCGGGCCCCATGTTTGAATATTTCTGGATTTGTTATTTTTATTTCATTTTTTGTTGTTGTTAATATAAATTTTAAAATAGTCAAATACTTTCTAAAAATTAAAGTTTTCGTATTTTGTAATTTGTATTAAATTTCCAGAAATTGCTGAATTTATTGTCCTCGTGGACGGCAAAAAAATCAAACCAGAAATTGCACTCTCCGTAGGTATGGAGAGTGGAATTGTTTAAAGATGATAAACTAGTGAGGTGGGATAAATGTTGATTTCTACCCATCATATCCGTCGAATATAATGTAATATTTAAAAAAATTTATATCTAATAATTTTTAAATATCTTATATATCAATATGTTTGTATTCATAATATATAATTATAATTAAATTTATTTTATTTATAAATTATTATATTAAAAATTTATCTTATCAATTTTATAAAACTATGTTTGTTTGGATCAATGCGTTTTCGTGTTATCATAATATTTTCGTTTATTTGTAATCAAGTATAATATAAAAGCGATGTCTAAAATTTAGAAATTAATTGTGTATTTTACACATGTTTATGAATAGATATTGACTATAAAATGATGATTTTTCGTTCATTTTTTGGTAATCGATTTCGAAAGATTAAAGTGTTATTTATGTAATTTTTAAAATATAAATATGTTATTTACATTATTTTAAAATTTAGATATATTTTTACACGTTTTAAGGTTAAGTGATCAAATAAAAGATATTTAAAATATTAACATATATTAAAATCAAATAACAATTACTTTTAATTTTTTAGATTAAATATATAATTATAAATATTAGAGATTATATTTACAAATTTTTTGAGTTTAAAGTTGTTTATTACTTTAATTATAATAATTTTTATAATTTTCAAAGTTTAATATTTCTTTATATTATTTTAAATTTTTGATATCTTTATAAATATCAATTATAAATAAAAATAATTTATTCTAAAATATTTATAACTTTTTATTTTAAACATTTTAAAAAAATTAAAAAGATATTGTCGGAAAAAGTGAAAAAAAAAATTTATATTTTTTATTATTTGAAATTTTACGTGGGTTGTATTATTCGTCGTGAGGCGGGTATTTACAAGGGTATAACATAAATTTGAATATTCAAACTCAATATAGATTTCGGATGGACATGAATTTGAAGTTATAAATGATGGAATTGACATTGATTTATCCTAACCCGACTCAAACTCTACTCATTGACATCCCTATTAATATTAGATCCGATCCGACTCGCTCCAAAACCTGTACATGTCGTTATTTTGTCCAAGTAAAAGAGTGCATCTATTCGCCCAATTAACTATTTATTAAATAAACCCAATCCAATTGTAATTTTAAAAATTTAGTCTTGTTTTCAATTTGGGTTTATTATTTGGGTCGTCTTGGATCCAAGACTCAATTAATCATAAAAAATTACATATTATTTTTCTAAAATAATTTATTATTTGTTTTAGTCAAATGATATGATTTGTTACTATAACCGTTCAGGAAAATTCTTCTAAAATAAAAATTAAAGTGTCAATCTTTTTTTTCATCATATTTTAAATTTTGATTTTGGTCACAAATAGTATACGTGACATATTTTTGTTCATTCATCGTTAAATCTCAAACGTGAACATGGGTTATAACTATCATTATATTAAATACAACCCCTAATATTTTTACATATATCTACATATCACGATAGAAAAGTTACCTTCAATTCACTTTGTTTTGTTCTTTGGGTGACTTCACTTGTCTTCATCTACCCATGTTAATAAGCAAGCTACCCAAACCCTAAAGCTCATTAGGTTTTAAACCCACGTAAAATCACAACGTTAGTTCTTTTGTAGAATCTTCAAGAACTATTTAACTGTCCTAACTAAAATTAAACAAAAAATACAACAATTTTGTTCTCTATCACCCTTACAACTATATATGGTGAAAATCAACTTATTACAAAACACTTAGGATGAACAATAACTAAAATCAACTAATACTATAAAGCGTAAGATTTTTCAGGACTCATTTAAGAATTGTATCAAATGAAAGCTCGACGGTTCTATAACTATGGTTCTTAATAAGATCTAGGTTGGGTTTGGATCTATATATTTATGATGGATCGGGTTATGGGTTCGACCCCAAGTTAAAAAGGAACAAATTAATATGAGTTTGCTCAAGAATTAGTCTCTTAATAAAATATTTTTATTTAAAAATATATACAATAAATTCATAATGTTTTGTTGTGGTCCTTTGGCTCTAAGCTACACATAAAATTGAAATGTAACACCCCATTTGACCTTCTACTGGTATGTTTAAAAATTAATAATAATTAGCTATTAATTAATAGCTGTATAAATGATGTCATTTGGAATAATTTATTGCAAGGACCGTCCTCCAAATATTCCCAAATTACAATTGATATCTTAGTAATTCTAATTACTATATATTTCTTAAAACTTATTACATAATAATATGACAAAATTAATCAATTTATTATGATAAAATAAATAAAAGTATGGCTTTATAGTTTTAGACTATATATTATAGTGCAAATTACAATACATAATTAAAGATATGAATTAATGAGATAAGGTTTAAATAAATATATCAACACTTCTCATTTGATATTCAATCAAAATGGAGTTGTCGTCATCCATGAAGGCGATTCCTCCTCCTGTTACCGGTACGCGAATCACGATTCTCAGCATCGATGGTGGTGGTATTCGGGGTCTCATCCCCGCCAAAATTCTCGAGTTTCTCGAATCCCAACTTCAGGTAATTTTCAAGCACAAATAAATTAATTTATAGAACATATTCTGATCTTCTTCATTACAAGGATTTGTTCTTACATCTTATTCAAAAGTCAAACCTTGTAGTAATACCTTATATAAGTACAGGAACTAGATGGTGAAGAAGCTCGAATCGTAGATTATTTCGATGTGATCGCCGGAACAAGCACCGGTGGTCTTTTAACCACCATGCTAACTGCTCCCGATTCTAAACCAAATCCTCGTCCGTTGTACGCAGCTAAAGATCTAGTTCCATTTTACCTTCGACATGGTCCTCAAATCTTTCCGCAACTCGGGTAATTTAGATTGTATCGTACTTTGATTTTTGAAAAAAAAATAAATCTTAAGTCTTGTAATAATCTTCGTTTTAGGGGTTTAGTTGGATCTATGATGAGCACATTTAATAGAATGTCGGGGCCGAAGTATAACGGAAAATATATTCATCAACTATTGAGAGATCAACTCGGAGTAACACGATTGCATCAAACCTTAACAAACATCGTCATTCCAACGTTCGACATTGCGAATATGGCCCCGGTCATATTCTCGTCTTATCAGGTAGTAGTAGTTTTCTTTCAAGTCATAAATTTTTCTTTACTATTTAAGAAACCTAAATTTATGGTATATCGGAAATTTCAATCATTTCGATATAAATACCGGCCAACATGAACTCTTATAGGGTTGAATCAAATCTATCCTCGTAGTTTTAGAAAAAAAGAATTATAAAGTTTTATTTATTATTGTTTTTTAAATAAGAATATTATATATTAGGAAATAAGTTGATAAATTTGTGTGTTTTCTATAGATTAATATTCTAATTTATCTTCTTAATTACATTTAGTTTGATCATAATTTTGTCCCTTAAATTCATAAGTATGTTATGAGCATATAAAAAATGAAAGTATTGAGTTTACTTTGTGTTTGATTGTTTAATTATTATGTTAAATTAGGGGAAATATAAAAATATAGGTAATTTAAAAATAATGATATTTAATATTTGTTATATTTTGTTACAAATACTATAAAAATGTGAATGTTCATGATATAAATTTACACTTGATATAATTTATTATTATTATTTCGGTATATATGTGGTATACCCAATATTAATATGATATGGGTGAGAAGACCCTAACAATTTCAGGGTTTTCAAATTTTAGTTACCAAAATTTTATGATTGTGATAATTTTAAGTATGAAAATGACAAAACGTGCCATCATATCTTCTAAGGTTTGACAAAATTAATCTCTATATTTTAGTATTAATTGGTCTTCAATGTTTCAATTTCAGAAAATAAATTGCTCTGTTAAAATTAAATTTTAAAGATCAATTTTGTCAATTTAGATATTTGATTGACTAAATAATATTAGTTTTGGAGAAAATTAATTTTGTACCAAATAAATAATGTCTTAATTTTTAAAAAATGTGCAGACGAGTGATTTGACTCAAACAGACGCCTTATTATCGGATATATGCATCGGCACGTCAGCCGCGCCGACTCTCTTACCGGCGCACCATTTTACAAACGCGGATGCCTCCGGAAAAGATTGGGAATTCAATCTTATTGACGGCGGCGTGGTGGCGAACAACCCTGTAAGATCAGATCACCTTATTCATCTGTCTGAAGTAAAATTACTAAAATCAAGTATCGGTTCTTGTGTTTCAGACCCTGGTTGCGATCCGGGAAGTTACAGAACAAATTTCAAAGAAAAACCCAGATATGTTTGAGTGTTACCCTTTGGATTACAACAAATTTCTTGTGATCTCTCTCGGTACAGGTTCTGAAAAGCAGAGTAAAAGATACACGGCGGAGGCGGCGGCGCAATGGGGAATTTTAAGTTGGTTTATTCAGGGAAGCTCAATCCCAATACTTGATATCTTTAATCAAGCTAGTGCTGAGATGGTGGATTACTTCTTAAGTGCTTTATTTACAGCTCTTAATTGTGAAGAAAATTATCTTCGTATTCAGGTATAAATAAGCCTCCAAAATCATGTTACGCAACTTCTAGTTACAGGATCTTCGTATTCAGACACATTATATTTTTCTATAGGATGCGTCGTTGTCGGAGCAGAACTCATCGGCCGATGTTTCGACAAGGGCGAATATGGAGGCGCTGGTGAGTATTGGACAGAACTTGCTGAAAGAACCAGTGTCTAAAAACATTTTCTTGGCTGGAAATAGTTCAAATGTAGGAGAAACAAATGAGGATGCTTTGAAAAGGTAAATCATATTCTTTAAAAATTGTTGTTCTAATCTAATGAATGATTATTTTCATGCATTGTGTAGGTTTGCCAAGTTACTGTCGGAAGAGCAAAAACTCCGGCGGTCCAACATGTAATCAAGCTTCCTTGTCAGTGAAATCAATGTTTTTTATAAAACTTCAATAACAAATTTGTACATTTGATGCCATGCAGTTGTTATTTATGTTTTCATGTATTGTTTCTAACAAGCAAGATCATCAAGTCGCAGATAAGTGTTAGAAATTATCTTGTCAAAGCATCAAGAAGGAAAACCAGACGTTTTTTTTGAAGAAAAAGTAAGAAAAGCAAAGAACTTTTTACTGAGTTACAAGAAAATGTCACAATACTGCAAATTTAAGTCATCAGTTGCCCGGAAGTCGCCATATTGTTCGAAGAGGCAAAATTTCACTGCAATGAAAAAAGGAAGTAAAGTTGAGATACGGCTGAGGAGGGTAAATTTGATGATGAAGCAACACGTGTAATAAATAGGGTTGTTTGGATTTGGGATTTTCAATCGCTCTTATTCAATTTGTTAGCTCCACGGAGCCCGTCGGCGATAATGCGAATTGGGTTGTGGCGAATACAGCAGTTGGGATCACAAATGTGTGAAACTCTGCATGTTTGTTCACTGCCAAACCCATTTATTGCTGCTTCTCACGAACCCCACGGCTCAGTTACTCCCCTCACCTGTCTCTGGGAAGGGGAGGACTGTATTCTGTAGTCTAGTTTCATCATGAATTTATTTACCCTAACTTCCAACGACGCTCTTTAAGTCCTTGAAAAATTGTCTTTTTTCGAAAGAATGAAAGCAATTGAGTTGCTGTTTTGCTCTGCATTTCTTCAATTCTATCTTCAAATGATAATGCGCAATTGCTCTATGCATTTCCAGCAGCAAAATTGCGTATAAATTCTTCGTTCTTGCTGAACATATAAATGGGCAAGTGGGAATTCCGTACTTCTCACCTGCTGTTTTTACTTCTCTTGCTCTCATTTTGTTGGGTTTCTTCTTCTTCTTCTTCTCCTTCGTCTCTTTCGTTGAACTTCTACGCACTTTCTTGTCCAGCAGCTGAAATGACAGTGAAAGATACAGTCAGATCCGCTTCTCAGTCGGATCCAACTGTACCCGGAAAGCTCCTTCGCTTATTTTTCCATGATTGCTTCGTTGAGGTAGTGATTAAGATTACCCTTTTATCTTCTTACAGTTTTGTTACTAATTTGTACACTAGGGATGTGATGCTTCTGTACTCATACAAGGCAACACAACTGAAAGAAGCGATCCTGGAAACCAATCACTTGGAGGATTCTCTGTAATAGATTCTGCAAAAAGAGTGCTTGAAATATTTTGTCCAGGAACTGTTTCTTGTGCTGATATTACAGCATTAGCTGCTAGAGATGCAGTTGAATTAGTAAGAAGAGAATTCCCATTTTAATTCTCAAGCTTAATGTTGTAATAATCTTGTGTACAGACAGGAGGACCAAGTGCTGAGATTCCTACAGGGAGAAAAGATGGCAAGATTTCACTTGATTCAAATGTTAGACCAAATATAATTGACACAAGCTTCACATTGGATGAAATGGCTAAGCTCTTCTCACAAAAGGGATTGTCAATAGACGATCTTGTTACCCTATCAGGTCTTCATTATACTCATTTATGCATTAGGTGGCTGCATTTAGAGCTTTGCCTGTAAATAGTGATGTGTGGACACCGTTTCGCTTTAATCTGGGCCATGATTTGATCTGTCTATCTATTGTTTGACCAAAAAATATTGCTCACAGTTCATACATGATTCGTTTTCAACTAGTAGGATGTTGTTCGTTTTGACAACTCAATCCTTGTGGTTTTACTTTTTCCCTAGGGTCACTCCCGTTGCTAGAAAAATGTTTCGTACTAATTTTTCATGAACCTGTATTTCGGGTCCTATTTAGTCCTGATCATTCTTCGTCTAGAACCAATGTTGGGATTCACCTAAGTGCTCTTACATCTACTATTATTTAGTGGGCTCAATGTCATTGTTGATGTTTATCCCATACATCGAATACTGCTCTGATACCAAATGTAATGACCCGTCTCTCGATTCGTGACCCATTTTCATCTAGTACACTATTATCCGTGTTAAGTCAAATTCGGCTCATAGAACTCGCAAGCCAATCCTCACGTTTGTTACTTTTTTCCCTAGTAACTAAGGCAGTGGATCACCCATCTTGGGATCATTGTTGTTAAGCAAAATGTACTAGATTTCCACGAACTTCGGTTGAAATATTGTCCCCACATCGGTTGTGGAACTAGAATAATTATAATTTGTAAAGAGTGTAATATCACGAGTAATTGATTTGACCTAATATTTTGAAGGTGATTCACTTCTCTTATGCACTAGATTACACCAACACTTTCTCGATCAATTAAATCATGAATTTGTATGCCTTGTACTTAATACTCTTATATTACATCTTCTCTTTTGGGCTCTTGTGTGTTGCTATCTTTATTAAAACAAGTTACTTAGTTCGATCATGGCTGCCTTGCAGGGGCTCATACAATTGGATCAGCTCATTGCAGTGCATTCAATGACAGGTTCAATGTAGACTCAAATGGTAATATAACAATGATTGATGCATCACTTGACAGACAATATGCAGCACAGTTGATCAAGAAGTGTCCAAATGATGATAGTGATGGTTCTGTCACGGTCAGCAATGATCCTGGAACGCCATTGTTATTTGACAATGAGTACTATAAAGTTTTACTAGCGAACAAGGGACTGTTTCAGTCAGATGCAGCTCTGGTTAATGATGCAAGAACATCAAGTAAAGTCACTGAGTTTGCAAATAGCCAAGAAAGCTTCTTTCAGGAATGGGAAGTTTCTTTTTTGAAGCTTTCTAGTATTGGAGTGAAGACTGAAGATGATGGAGGCGAGATTCGACGTATATGTTCATCAATCAATTGAGGATGTCATCATATTTTGTGGGATTGTTGTTATTACAATAAAGTTTCATTCTTTCGTGTTGCGAATTCTCTAAAAAATTAGTGAATATAAAGATCTTGATTACTTCTTCTCCAATTGGGGCCTGAAAATGATGAGTTCGGTTGCGAAATTATTCCTTTGTCTGAAGGTTTCGATTACAAGAATGGGCTTTTGGTATTGAAATTGGGCCAATTTAGAGAATCAGGGTTTTCAATTCTCAGAAGTCAGAGATTCCAACGGACGGCGAGATGATGGCAAGCACGATGAGCCGTATAGCGTCGGAACCCTACTATTGGATCCATTTTCTTGCTTTCCTTTCGTACATACCACTTCGCTGCTCCGCTGTTGAACACATGACTCCGCTCGTCGCAGCTCGTCTTCTTCGCCGTGTAATTTGTGACCCCTCGTGCTTTATTCATTTTTTTCCTTCTAGAAATTCTCAGTGCTATTGTTTTTCCAGGAGATTCAGACGCTGCTAGTTTTATGTGTTTTAACTGCTGTAAAGGTACAAATTCCAATCCATTTCTGTACCAAACATGAGAATTTTGCAGCTATTTTACTTCACATATGAGCTTTCAGTTTGTAAGAAAAGAATCATGGGAAGCTTTTGTAGCATATACTATTTTTTATGCGAAGGTTCGTCTTTCAATTCTACTCATTCTACTTGATCAATTCCATTGATTTCTCTCATACCAATTACTTAAAACAATTAGTTCCTCAGATCTCTCTTACTGCAATTTCTCTGCTAGTGGATTATCACTTGGCTTTGTGGTATTCAATTGCTTTTTTGGGTATGTAATTGTGCACTTTCTTCCGATTTTGCTTCTTGATGCATTAAAGCACTCAAGTTAAATGAATACACTTAAAATACTGATAAAACTAAATGTGTGTTTATATTTCAATATGACAGTTCTGTATATCATTTGTCAACAACCAGCATACAAAGAGCATGGTAAAACTTGCAACACTTCAGCCCTTTTCTCTCTATTTTCCGTTTCTTTCTATAATTCGTAATAGTTTTTGTTTATTGTGTAGCATTTGGCATTTTTTCGTGCTGAGTTTATTAGTGTTCTGTACAGGTACAGTATGTTACTTGACACCACTGCAGCTTGAGACACTACTAACTGAAAGGGATAGCTCAAAATTCATGATGGTGTGTTCACTGACTATTATGATTCTCATATGCATTACTTTTATGACATTCTTTGCATATTACGTATGAGTAAGGACAATCAATCGAGTGAGGGTGTTAAGACAATTTTTAAAGCTTCATCGATCTCTTGTTCTCCACGAGAACTCGTTTGTGTATTATGTTCTTCCTTATAGTGAATTTTATTGTGCTATCGGTCACGTGGCTTTTCACTTTAAACTTCTTGTGTTGTTTACTTTAACGTTGTTATTCTCGAGTTCATCTAACCTATCGAGGTTGCTCGTTTTATTCCCAACATTTATGTGTTGAAATATTGTCCCACATCGGTTGTGGAAATAGAAATCTTCTAGTTTATAAGAGAAGTGATATTTTAAGTAATAGGTTTAGCTTAACTTTTTCAATGTGATTCACTTCTCTTATGGATTGGGCTACACAGAGACTCTCCTGGTTCATTGAATCATGAATTTCTAACATTCTATAGGTGGAATTTCGTTCTTTGTCGTCGTCCAATTGTGTTAGATTAAGTTCATTCTTCCCAGAACTCTCGATCACGTGAGTACGGAAATTTTTGTCTTGCTTCTTTATATTCAAAATCTTCTTAACTCATTCATGGCTTATTTTATGTAGATTCTCAAACAAGAATTTATCATTTGGAAGTGTTGATATTGGACTCTTTCCAAATGCTGCTGAGAAATTCGGAATTTCCCTCAGTAGAAAACCTTTCTTTCTTTACATAACTCATTTTTGCAACTTCATTCTATTTTCATTATTCATATTGTGTTGCGAAAATGCAGAAAACGTTCACGATCTTCCGACTTATGTGATGTTTTGTGATGGCGTTGAGATCTCCCGATTACCTCAACCGGACTCAGATCCGAATTTCTTCAATGTTCCCTTGTCTAAGGTACTATTTGTGAGTCCTATTTTTTACCCTATTTTCTTCAAAGTTTGTCGAAAATGATGGCTATTTTGCTCCCTTTTAATATGAACCATTTTGACACAAACCAAAACGACACAGCATGCAATGTTTTATGGACTATTTCGGTATCGTTTTCATTGATCATCGTTCTATCGTAAAAACTTGAATATGTCATTTACTATAGTCCACATTTGATCTTATAAACTAATCTACATCATTTTCATTTTTAAACGTGGGATAAATTTTCTCTTATTGTGATATTGGTGCAGAAACTTGTTTGCAAACACTTTGGGCTTGATAAGCTTCTCATTGACTATATCAGCTGTCATTAGAATCTTCCCCTTGATCTTGTAATCGTTGTAAGGATGCTGTTAACCTCATGTGATCAAATTTCCTAACTTACCCTGGTTGTAAATTAACTACGGTTAAAATTTAAAACTTGACATATTTATATATTTATTTTTATTATCTACATAATAACCCTCGTTTTGTTTCCCTCCTAAATTTGTTTCAAAACCCTAACTACCTTCCTTCATCTCCGTCAATACCCACACGTAACCGCCATGTGAATGATGTTCTTTGGCTCTTCCGATGGAGTTTAATCGTGTCGACGGTTCTCCTCCATAAAGTTGTGACGCTGATTCTCCTAAAGATGTCTCGATTTCAAGTCTCTGCGTCTTGCTTCCGTCGATAACGGTTATGTTTCTGATCGGCGATCCCTGGACGTCAGCCAAATTGAAGTGGTTAGCGAACCTAATTCTTGCGGCGCGTTTGATTCTTGTTTGATTAAATACGTGTATTGAATTATCTTTTTTGTTTTAAACTGTTGAATCTATGTTTATGTGACAGGGGGCTGGGCTTGAAATTTGAGCAATACTTGCTTTTTGAATTCGGTGTTGCAGTGTTTCATGCATACCGTTCCACTTCTTAATCGAATCTCCCTAATGGGAATTCGATTAGTTTCTGGGCATTACAGGTGAATTCAAATTTTCAATGAATATATGATTTTTGTAGATCTCTACTTCTTTTGCGTATATAAATTTTCTCTTCGGCTACTCTTAGGCTATGTTTTGTAACGGATCTAAAAATACATTTTATTTATTAAAACGCGTTTTGGATAATTTTACAGAACACTTACCCGATTATATTCTATATTATGCATAATGCATTATTGCATTATGATAAAAAACAACTAGAATACAAAATGACCAATTTTGCTTGATTTGAGATTGTATAATGGATTCTTATTTTTATAATTATCATAATACCCTTAAAACAATAAATTTCATTTAAATTTTTTTATTCATAATGTTTTCATACCGATCGATATAATAAAAATCAAACGACACTAGTATTTTGATCAGTATTCATGGTACGAGGTTTACGGGTCGAAATTCGGGTTTTCCGTGTTGACCCAAAAAAAATAAAAATATTTCGTACCGATCTGGACATAAACAGTACCCAAACCGGTAATCTTGTCGATGTCGATAATATAGTGAGTAATGATTTGAATGCAAACAATATTGTTGTATTTTAATTTCAGTGAAATGATATTTTCATCATACTTATAACTATAAGGGTAATAACGTATATTTTAACTGAAAAGACATTATCAATCTTAATTCATACAGAACATGATTTCATTCTACAACTCAATATATAATTTACAGAACACCTAATTTATTCTTGATCTGTGATCACATTATGAAAACACATTCTCAAACTGCATTTTAAATCTCAAAACACATACAGAACATAATTCATTCTTGAATGTTTAAGTTTCACAATGGACTAAGACACTTCATTCGAATTAAGAAGTAAATTCTTGGATTTTATTTTGAATGTTCAATGCTTGAAAATGCGCACACACAGCACATGATAGAGTGTTAGTAACTCAGGATATTTTATGGACCTCATTGTTTATTTTCCAGCAAGTGTGAGAAGAACGGAGCTGGCCGTGCAATATGCGATTGCCTGAACTGTGATCATGGGATTGACTCCCAATGCTGTGGGAAAGACACTGGAATCTGCCACAAAAAGCCCCTTAACTTCCCATGTCTCGCCACTGGGACTCACTGCTGATTTAACTGGATCCACACCCATTCTGCAACTTCCCATCTGATGAGCTGAACATATTGGACTTGACATTTCCTTCAATGCCTTCCAACTTTCTTCTTTCACAAACTTATTGAACTCCTCTTTGCTTGCTTTCTTCACTTTTAAAACTCTCCCTGTTCTGTGATGTGTCCCGATTTCCTCAGCCCCGGCTGCTGCTAATATTCTGAGTGACATCTCTAGCCCTCTGTATATGTTTTCTTCATCAGACTTCTCCAATTTGTAACTTATGTGGCTTGGAGAATGTATTCTCCCTGATCCCTTATCCCTTGCCAGTGCAAAGACATGTGCTGTTCGAGTAAATTTCAACATCCGTTGCTTCATATCCTCCCCGGAAAGCCATGGCATCATCACTGAGAACATCCCCGGATGCAAAGCCGGTGTCTGAATTATAGCTCCATAACCAGAATTGTCTGAGGTAATGAGCTTTGTCGACATTGCTGTCATTATACCTCCTTCATAGCTTGTCTTATTTGTTTCAGGCCAGGAGGATTCAGTATCCGGAAAATATCCCCATGCCATGACAACAGGATGAAGATGCAGATTCCTACCGATATTCGGATTCTTTAAGCCACTTTTCTTCAGCAATGGTGATGTCGAGATCGCACCACACGCCACGATCGTCACCTTCGATTCCACTAAGGCAAGTTCATTGTTATTAAACTTAAAGCTTACTCCCTTTGCAATTCTTTTTCTTCCTTTAGTTGTGATCACTTTTGTAACTTCACATTCAGGAAGAATAGCTCCATTTCCAGATGAAACCATGTCCAAAAGCCATGTTTGTGCCACACCTTTCTTCCTTCCGTCTTTGCAACCGAAGCAACACGACCCACAATAGTGATCGGACCCTGCGTTTCGAGGTATCGTCTCCACAGGTATTCCAAGATTCTTACATCCCTCTCTCAATATCATGTTATTAAACCCCTCTTCCTCAATCTCTGACTGAACACCAATCCTTTTACACACAACATCTAATGCATTATCATACACATCACTCTCAAACATCTCCAACTTATAAATCTCACTCCACTCTTTCCTAACATGATTTGGTGTCTTAATAGAAGCCGACCAGTTGATCGTCGATCCTCCTCCGACAGTTGACCCCGCCAAGAAGAAAACTTC
Organism: Utricularia reniformis; assembly: GCA_009725065.1. NCBI lineage: Eukaryota > Viridiplantae > Streptophyta > Magnoliopsida > Lamiales > Lentibulariaceae > Utricularia > Utricularia reniformis. Next base: position 308,195 of record RWGZ01001083.1, read on the forward strand.
CATCTTGTCCGAAGCTATGATCCCATTTCCAAGGTACATTTGCTCCATACCTTCCCCTTCTAAAAGTGGAAACTCTGCACTAGACAAGTACTTACCTTGCTCTAATACAAGAACTTTGTAACCATGGTTTGCAAGAACTCCGGCCATAACTCCACCACCGGAACCTGAACCCACAATCACTGCATCACATTTTATGATGATCGATGCAGCTTTGTTAGAAATAACAGAGAATCCCAAGTCATGTAGCTTCTTAAAAGCTTCATCTTTTGATTTTAAGCTTATGATCCCTTTCTCTAAAGGTTCTCCATTGAAATGATCTTCTTCCTCAGATATTATATCTCCTAGTTGCTGTAAATGCTTTATCCTTGGGACAAGACTCTCTTCAGTTTTGTAGCCCATTGCTTTCCATGAAATGTTGTCGGATTTCTCATTCGCCTGATGCATCAATCATCTCACTCAAAAAAAACACTTTGAAATAAAGAGTTTGTTAAAAAAGCGGGATGAACGAGTAAATTTGGTTGTTATAGTTTCATCATTTTGGTCATATTGATCCCAAAGGTTTTATGATGTTTCCTAAAGTATCTATATTTTTTAATTTTGATAAAATCAGTTCAAAATTTAGTGTGTATGGTATAAATGATCTTCATTTTCTCAATTTTCTCAATCAAATTTCGGAGACCATTTTGGTATTGATTCTACATGTATTTTGAATAAATTTGTCAAAATCTTAGGGTTTTGGGATTACATTATTATATATAAATAAAAATTATCAAAACTACTTAAATGAGTTATTTTGAAAGAAATAATGATGCAACGATCAGAAATAATGATGCAACGATCATGATTTATAATGTGTTAGATTCAGATTGATAAACATTATAATCCTAACCAAAACAATAGAATTGTTTAACCTAAATAAAATTAGATTTTTTCTTAAATTTATTTATGATGTGGGCTCTTTGTTAATTAATAAACATGATACAATTGTTATTATTCTTCATTATTTGGGATCTAAAATATGACACGTCAGTAGCCCAGGAAAGATCATTAAAACCATGTTGACTTTTTAAATAGTTCTAAAATTATCAACACATTTTGGTCGATATCTCATTTAATTCTCTCCTATATATAACATTGTACTATTTCAAAATGTTGTTATTTCTTCCTTGTTTTTGATGAAATAATAAATACGTGTAAATAAACTAAAATGGTCCCTCAAATCACTAAAAAGTTTTATTTTACTAGAGGTGATAAAAGAGTCAAACCGTTTAACCAACTATTTTTTAAAAAAACATTATGAATATTTTCTTAAAAACATTCATTTGTATTTTTAAATACAAATATTATGAAATTATTATTTTTTATAATTTTTAAGATTAAATACTCTTAAATTTTGATTAATTAGTTAATAACATTAGTCATTAAAACTCCTAAATCAAATAGTGCAATCGATCAACCCGTAAAAACCAAATAATAGAGATACTAAAACCACTAAATCGGGTAACCGAAACCGAAGGGTGGTTGCTCCGGTTTTGGTTAAGTAAAATCATAACTAACATCCGTAAACATTAACCGAACCAGTTAAAATCCGTAAACATGTTTTCTCACCTCTAATTTTTACCCCCGTAAAAACCCTAAAATTTTCACATAAGAATAAAATAATAAATGTTTTATGTAAATTTACCTGAGTGAAGAAGAGAAGGAGAGTGAAGATTTTATGAGATAAAAAGAGAAGCCTCAAGATGAACAAGCGACTGTTAGCCCATGAAAGCAAAATCTCCCTTCGTTTATTCTCTTCAATTTTTGAGAATCTCTGCAAGAATGGAAACTCACCGGATAAACTACTCCGACCACATAAAACAAAAGTTCCGACCGCCGTCGACAACGACCACAGTGCCGGCTTCCTCAAGAACGTCATCGGGTGACATATCTTCTCCATCAAAACCGCCAACTGGTTCAAACACAGACAATAATAAGTACATACATACAAATTTATCGTATTAGGGTTGTCTGATTTACATTATTAGGGGTTCCAGCCATGGATGCCGAAGTCCGGTAGAACTGAACCACTGAATCGTCGGCGTCGGGAGGAGGTTCAACGGAGGGAATAAGAGTGTCAGCTAAGGCAGCGAGGGCCTCCATTTCCGGCGATGAAAATGAGCATTTTTCAGCCATTTTAGAGAAAGAGATAGATGCCAGTTTTGGGGACGCGGCGGTATTTATGGCGGTGGGTCAGTGAAAGAAAGACAACCACAATCACAACCAAAATCGAGAACCGCCGTGAGTAAACATTTACAGCTACTGCGTATGTCAGCTCAGCATGTAGAGAAATACCTACCAATTAATTAAAAAAACAATATTTTTATTTCATCTAATTTTTAAAGAGAAAATTACCAAATAATCAAAAATAATCATTTAGTGAATAGTAGTGTTTTCAAAATTTATTGAGTTAGTGATTTTGAAAATTTTTGTGTTCTTTTAAAGTTTAAAATTTTTGAGATATTATAATCACATATTTATAAGGTTAAGATATCAAATAAAATAATAAATACATTTAAAATATTAATGAGTATTAGAAATATAAATGTTTTAAAACTTCGAGGATCAACTATGCAATTTTTAAAATTTGATGTTATAGTATTTAAAACTTTAAAAAATTGGGGATCAATAGCACATTGCTACGAATTATATAAACCCCGGGGGTTTGCATAGAATTTACAAACTATATGATATCGTCTTTACACTATTTTAAATTTCAGGATCATTGTCAAACACCACTCAATTTTAAAAATTATAAAATTACATTAAAATGGGTTATAATAGAATTTTTAAATTTAAAATAATAATACTTCGTGTTGTCAAAAGTTCTCACTGAGAAATGAACATAAACTATTATTGTAAATTCGAGTGTTAATTTGGAATAGTTTTAAAAAAATTATATGTTTTTTATCCCTAAAAATTTATATGTTTTCGAATATAAATGTTCAATATTATATATGTTGATTTAGCATATAGTAATTAATCATCAAATTAACCAACTTATATATTTTATTGTTAAATATTCCATATATTATGACATTGGGTTTTTGACTAAATATCCCTATGTCAACTTTTTATTTGTCAATTAACCTATTTTTAAAAAGTCTTGGTTAAATAGTCTACTTTGGAAAATGATTTACTAAATAACTTATATTTATATATATTTAATAAAAATAAATAAGTAAATTATATATATTAAATAAAATATATAATAAATTAAATTATTATATATTAATCCCGAATTTCATAACGATTCGAATCGGTAAAAAATATTAATATTTTTTTTTAAAATTTTCCGATCGACCTAGAAAACCCGAGTTCCAACTCGGAAACCAGGTACATTTCCAAATATCGATCCGCTCGATTTTGGTCGTATCGTTCAGTATAAAAACATGAATATTAAGATCGAATTGACTTTAACACGTTTGAATTCAAAATATTTACGTTGTAAACATAATTAATTTGTTTAATAAATGTAAGAATTTATGAAAGTATATGTTTAGATTCGATCTTAATTAAATTCAAAACTTCACGACTAATTAAATTCTTATGATTTATTAAACGAATTTAATTATGTTTACAACGTAAATATTTTGAATTCAAATTCGTTAAAGTCGATTCGATCTTAATATTCATGTTTTCATACCGGACGATAAAACCAAAACCGAACGGATCGGTATTTGGACTGTTACCGGGTTTCCAAGTCAAAACTCATGCTTTCTTGGTCGATCGGAAAAAAGTTTTTAAAATATTAATATTTTGTACCGATTCGAATCGTTATTAAATTTCGGATCAATATAAAAATATTAATTAATATATACGAATTTAATTTATTATATATTTTATTTAATATATATATTTTACTTATTTATTTGTATTAAAAATATATAAGTATATGTTATTTGGTAAATAAATTTCAAAAAGAATCTATTTAACCTAGAGTTTATAAAAAACAAGCTGGCCAAAAACCCCTATGCATTGAACCAAAGTAGGGCGTCTGGTTTGTAATAATGGACAATGTACCTAACGTGTTGGCTCATTTTGGAAAATTTGTACCATACCAAGAGATATATTAATTACTTCGTTGTCATAACCCATGCCATACACGTGCCTAAAAGTTGCATCGCACGTGTCTACAGTCACAAGCTAATTTTTAGTTATCTTTAATTGTAATTATAAAATTAATTGGAAAATATTTTAAGGGATATATTATATTTTTAAACATTTAATTACATAGTCACTCAATTTCACCCGCATAATAGTTTTAACTTTCAACCATGGTTTTAAAAAACCGGTCGGACCGATTGGTTCGACCGGGAATTGTTTATAATCCCGATCCGATTCAAATCGGTTGGCCCATCATTTTAAAAACTGGTTTTGGAGCCAAAAAATCCGGTTGAACCGATTTATTTAACTCAAAACCGGTTTTTAAGAATTTATATTAATTTTTTTTTAATATATATCAAAAATTTTGTATATCAACATAATTATATTTTTTAAGAATTTATTTAGAATTCATTATAAATAAAATATATTTATTTTGTTTATTATTTATTTTTCTATTAAACCGGTTCAAACTGATCCGACCCTCCGATCGAACCAGTAGAAATCATTTCTGATCCACTTGTTCGAGCGGTTTTAAAACCATGCTTTCAACCATTCAGTTATAAGATTTAAGAGAATTCGTTTTTAGTCCCTTTTATTTCAAGCATATCATTTTAATTTTTCTATTAATATTTTTATTAAATTATAAAAAATGAAAAATACAAATCATACATTCGGTACATACTAGAAAGCTCTGGCCCCTGGTATGATGTTTTAAGAAAATATTTTTAAAAATAATATTACATTATTAATGACAATTAGGTGTATGATACTCAAAGTTTGATACTCTAGTATAATATGATCTCCCAATTTTGGGGAATTTTGCAAAATAACATGTGTTTGATATAGGTTTTGCAAAATAATTTGTTTTCATAAAGTATTTGTTAAATAGCATACGTTTATATATTTTAATAAAACTAAATCAAATAATTTATTATATATATATATATATATATTAATTAAAAATATATAATAAATTAAATTATAATATAATAATATTAATAAAATATTATATTGAACGACACGTAAAATACAGATACTAATTAATATATCGTTCATACTCTATTCATCGGAATATATATTTTTATATTGATCGATATGACGGTATTGAGTTATAGTGTCGGATATCGGTCAATATTTTTATATCGTAATTTCACATATCGATCGATATGAAAGTACATCTTCCGATTCAGGGAGTATGACCGATATATCGATCGATAAATGGTAGTTTACATGTCGCATCGAATAATATTTAATCAACATTTTCATAGCGTCTGATACAATGAAAGCCGGGCGGCACCGATATATGGACCGGTACCAGGTTTACCGTTCGGAGCCCATGTTTTTCTAGATGACCATAAATTTTTTGATCGATATGTGAAATTACGATATTAAAATATGGACAGATATCCGACACTATAATTCAATACCGTCATATCGATCAATATAAAAATATATATTCTGATTCATAGAGTATGAACGATATATCAATTAGTACCAGATATTTTACGTGTCGTTCGATATAATATTTTATTAATATTATTATATTGTAATTTAATTTATTATATATTTTTAATTAATATATATAATATAAATTATTTGATTTAGTTTTATTAAAATATATAAATGTATGATATTTATCAAATACTTTATGAAAACATGCTATTTTGTAAAACCTTTATCAAAACATTTTATTTTGCAAACGAATTTTTATCATATATCTATTTTGCAAAATTGGCCTTTTTGGGTTATTTTACTATCCAAATTTTGCATTTTTAGTATTACTTATCCGTAAAATTTACAAAATTTGAGAAAACTTAATTCTCAAAGTTTTAAACTAGTCCAAAAATTTGGAAAACTCAATATTGACTATATAGTGAACCAATTAGTTATTTCACTTTATCCATGGTCATATCGAATTAATAAGATGAGAACCAAATGTAAAAATAAAGAAAATTAAAATATACAAGATTTGGCGTAGAAAGCCAAAATCGAGAAATGCCACATGATCGATTAATATTGATCGTGATAATAAGAAATAGTATGTTACGCCTTATATTGATTACAATTATGTTTATGAGATTCACTTTTTAAAGAATCTATTATACATGGAATCTTCTACAATAGAAGATGATGCATATATTTGACTAGATATGCAACTAACAAGATATGTCGTATATTGTTCTATATATTTTATAGGTCAATTAAGGAAAAAAATATTTACCATTCGATAATCTCAAATCCCGATACAAATATAATCTTATCGCTATTAAATGAACTCATCAGCGCCTCGTATCCTTGACATATCGACAGAATTGATAAAATCGATCAATTTTATCGCTTCATGTTTGGTTTCTCATATCTATCTTCCACGTTGATCAACATTAGTCCTTCGTTACTCCTAATATGTCATGGTGATCGATTAAACCGAGTCTTCCATATTAAGTGTATTTAATCTTTCGAGTCAATCATATCGATCGACTAGAGCATTCAACTATTACCCATAGTAACTTAACTCACAAAACTATATAAAAGATTTGTATTTAACCTAGACTGATGTAATGACAAAACTTTAAAAACTAAAATCATCAAATTGAATATTGTTGCTGTCTTATCATTTATAGGAATTGGACAAGTTCATTTTTTATTAAAATTGAACATAAAATATAATTAAAATAAAATAAGGTTTACATATTTGTTGACCAATCAAAATCAAGAATCAATGATTTTATCATATTTTTTTCACAATTAATCATAAGCCATTTGTATTTTTATTCTCTTTTTAAAATTATTAATAAAGTATTGCTAAATATATATTTGATTCATATAATATGAGCTATTTAAAAATAGAAAAATTAAATTTATTGGAATCACTGCAGAGTGCTAAATTTTATATCCCCTTAAAACAAGTAGCAAAAATTAAATGTTGGAATATAACTAAAAAATAAATTAAGGACATTATTTAAACAGCAATGCAGGTATCTGTTAGTAGCCGAGACTTTATTACAACGGACAGCAATTTGGTCAAATAAACCTCCGTCAAATTTTCGAAAACTATCGTTTAAATAACATATTTTCGAAAAGTATTTTTTAAATAACTTACATTTATATATATTTAGTAAAAATAAATAAATAATTTATATATTAATTATATAAATTAATTTAAAATATATAATAAATTAAATTACAATATGATAATATTAATAAAATATTATATATAGCGACATATAAAATATCAGGTACTAATCGATATATCGTTCATATTCTATGAATCAATATGTTAAATACATGATGGTATTGAATTATAGTATCTAATACCGATCCATATTTTTATATCGTAATTTCATATATCGATTGATATGAAAGTATATGTTCCGATTCGGGGAGTACGATCGATACCGAGTAGTTTAATGTTGCACCGAATAATATTTAATCTATATTTTTATACCGCTTGGTACAATGAAAGCCGGACGGCACCGATATATGGACCGATATCGGGTTTACGGATCGGAGCCCATGTTTTTCTAGATAGACCTGTTTTTTTAAAAAATTAATATTTCATACTAGTTCGGATCAGTATGACGAAAATATTATTTAATATATTATAATTTAATTTATTATATTTTTTAATTAATATATAAATTATTTGATTTAATTTTATTAAAATATATAAACTTATACTATTTAGCAAAACATGTTATTTTGGAAACCAACTTTTCACATGAGACTATTTTGCAAAATTGGCCATTACAACTCATAGGGGATAACGATCGCGAAGAGAAAAATCCACTATTAATTTATTTATCCAATTTAAATTATATTCTATTTAATTTTTTTAAGCATGTAAAAAACTCCATATTACAATATTTTTTGAAATTTGGCGATTCGGATCGAATTAGGGGTTACTAAAATTGCAACATCGATATTTTGATTTAGATATAAAATCGTAAAATGATGAGAAAATGGTGCATTAATCCCCAATTTTTACACTTTTTGAAAATATATTTTATAATTTATAATGACATATTTAGTCTCGAAACTTTAAAATGTTCATAGATTTGATTCTCTAATCAGATTTGCAAAGTAGCAAAATCGATCCCTTAAAATCGATTTTTGACGAAAACTTCAATTGTTAATATTGAAAACTTTGGAAACTAAATATACTCTACAAACTAACTTTACACTTTTACCAAAACTTAGAAATTATAGAAACATATTTTGCTATCTTCATATTTTAGGAAATAAAATTATCACAATTATTAATCTTTTAGGACCAAAATTACCGATCATTAAATTATAGGACTAAATTTATGTATGAATCAATTACAATAAGGACACCACAAAATATAAATTCAATAAAAACAAATTAATGAGACCAATTAAATAAATGTACTAGGTATTGGTTTAACCGGCCCGACCCGATTGATCCGTAGAGGGCAATTAACATAGGTTGGGCCTTTTTTTTTAATGGGTCCAATATATAAGCTTGTTTTAATTTTTTTATTGGGCCAACATAATGGCCACTACAATAAAAATGAAATTTATTTATATAGTTGGATTAAATTATACAAAATAAAATTTAATTAAGGCGATGCATTTATCAATTTCAAAGTGATGTATTATTCATATTTTCCGTTCAATTAATTAAATGTTCGTAATTGGAACTTGGGTGCAATTAATATTCATAAATAATGTAATAGATTATTTATTTACACATATAAGTAATTTAAAGAATTTTTTTTTCCTAAATCCTCAAGTTTCTTGTCCATATATCTAAAACTAAGCTTAGTTAGCTTTCTTCAAATTTGCTGCAACTTCTTTGGGAAAATTCTAATAGGAAGCCCATTTTGAGGAAGAGGAAAAGGTCCGTACTGGATTCCATTTTGTGGGGCCAAAATCTCCCACCTGTAATAACAACAATTTAAATCACCTTGTCCGAATCTCGGCCGGGCAAAGAGAGACTCAGATACCAACCTGTACTTTGTAGTTAAATGATACAGTAAAATTAGAATCTCGAGCTTAGCTAACTCATTCCCTGGACAAGCATGAGCCCCACTTCCAAACGCCATGAATGTATTGGGCTTTGGAGAATTCTGTCATCGAATTTCAACAATCAGATTCTTTCATTCTTTGTAGAAACTTTGATTCTATTAATCTTACTTCGAATCTTGATGGATCAAACTTTTCTGGGTCTGTAAAATACTCAGGACTGTGATGTATGTGTCTGAACAGCGGTAGAACTTTCCATCCTTTAGGAATTAAATATCCTGTTGAAATTTTCAGACAAAGATTTCAAGTTTTTGCGTTGTATATTTTGTATGAGAAGAAGAAGAAGATAAACTCACCGTTGAACTCTACGTCTTCTACTGCTTCTCTGAAAGTGAATGATATTATAGAAGATACTCTTAGAGCTTCTAGAATAACCCTTGAAGTCACAGGCATCTTCTTTGTATCTTCCCATTTTAATCCTTTATCTTCCCTTTTGTTCTTCAATATCTCATTTTGTTCTTCCTGGAAGCAAAATCTTTGTAAAGTTAGTTAAAAATTCGAATTGTTTAAGGTTTGAGATTCTTACAGTTACTGCTTCAAGAATGGGTTGATTTTCTGTGAGAAATTTGAGGATCCATGTTAAGATGCTTGCGGTTGTATCTCTAGCTGCGAAGATAACGCCGATTATGTTATCTGCTATTTGTTCATCTGATAGATTTTCAGATTCCGACATGAATGAACTAAGAAGATCTTCATAATTTTGATTCTTCGTTTCACGTCTCTGTGACATGATTTTAGCTACAATTTCTGCTAATTCTTTTCTTGCTTTCATAGCTTTGTGGAAGAGTGTTCCAGGGAGATTTATAGGCATTGAATTATACCCTTTTTCGAGAATATAGTAACAGTTCTTGAGTTCTTCTCCGTACACGTCTTGTTCCTTTCCAAGTATCGAAAGTAACGCGACATTGAAGGCGTACTGTAAAAAATTACAAAGATAAAAGTTAAGTACAGAAGAAGAGCCCGAAGAAGATGACGTTAAGACAGTACGGTTTTCATTTCTTTGTAAGATGTAATGATTCTTCCTTGCCATGACTGAAGACAGTTAACGGCGACGGATTCGACATGGGGAACAATGCCTTTGATTGCTTCCGGCATGAATGCACGGAGAACGAGACGGCGGAGCTTGGCGTGGTACTTTCCTTGATGAAAGAAAATAGCTTGTCTACCCAACATTCTTTCTTTACTCGCCGGAAAAGTTGGCTTGAAAAGATGAGCTTTTGATACAAGTACAAGCTTCGCTGCTTCTGGGCTTGAGATTATTACACAGGGACATCCCAGAATTTGTGACTTGAATATAGAACCGTACCTGCAACAATTCAAACAAAACCCATCAACAAAACGCCATTTTTAGGTTGAATAAGAGACTCTCACTTCTTGACTTTAGAGGAGAAGAAAGTATTGGGATTCTTTGAGTAGAGCTGTAGTGTTTCTCCGACGTACGGCCAGCCCATGGCACCCGGCGGAAGAGGCGATTTAGAACGCCGGAAAGTTCGCCGGAGAATGAAAAAGGAAGAAAAGAAAAGAGAAGCTACGAGGAAACAGGTACGAAGATCCATTTCTAGAATACAAAGTTCACTGTGTATAATCTCAAGTTCAAAGAAAGGTCGTCTTTATAGATAAAATTGGGATGAAGAAGAATGTAGCATTTTCAAACTGAAAAATACACGGAATCTCAGGCTCCAGCTCATGGTCGCGAGCTGGCTTGGCCGGCCCGATTTGGGTCATAGTCTCTAACTACACGTGTGTCCTTACAACCTAACTTTCTTAGACACTCTGTTTTTTTCTTTTTCTTTTTTTTTTTAATTTGGCATGTCTAAATATAATTAAATTACGAATATTTTCCCATTTTGAAATTAAAACTCAATAATATCATCAGATTTAATTATCCAATTTTACATATTTAAGTGTCAAACGGGATCCAATGTAGCCATATTTTTTATTACTTTCTCATTTTATAATTAAATGTCTTTATGTTCTAAAACCAACTATTTTTAAAAAATTCACCCGATTCAAACAGAAATTTATATGAATCCCGATTCTATTTATTCTTTATTATTTTAATTTTAAAAATTTTCACATCGACTAAAAATTTTGTTCTAATATTGATCGGTATAGTTGGTACATTCAATATATCGGGAGGTAGAGATAATGTATTACGTATATTAATTATTATATTTTAAAAATAGTATAATATAATATAAAATTAATATTAATTTCTATTTAAACACTAAAATAACTTGTGGATTTGATCTAATCGATTAGCATATATGAAAAGAACATGAGATTATAACATGTTGTATTTTAATTTAATTACTTTTCATATTTCATAATTGAATTGATATTTATTGTTTTTTATTTTGTTAATAGATTTTAAAAACTGAATAAAAAATACAATACAAACAATTTCAAATATTAAAAAACACCAAAACACAATGTCAAATCAGTTTGTATCCAATCACTAAAAAGATAGTTTAGTCATTAGGTCTTTTTTAGAACATAGAGACTCTATTGTGATTATGGGTGTCCATTCGGTAATCTTGAATGAACCGAACTGAATTTATGACATCGAATACCGAAAAAATAAAAAATGTTGCTACTTAATATTGAACTGAATTTTTTTGATTCGGTAATAACGAAATACTGAATTTTCAAAAACTATACTAAATAAAAAATATTATCGATATTATTACATTTGATTATAAAATTAACTAAACAAAATTATTATTTTAAAATAAAAAGGTTAAATTTGTTATTCAATAACTTCTCGAAATTTTTGAATGGATATATTGAAATGATCAAAATTTAAATAATGAACGATTTTCAAAATTCTAATTTTGATATTAAAGTTTCACAATGAATAGCATTAAGCTGTGATTCCATCATAATAACCCAAATATTAATATCATTTATATATAATATTGATAAAAGTGACACATTTATATATAAAATTATATAAATAAAAGTCAGGGCTGGTATAGGAACATTGAATGTTGAATTACCATTACCCTCGTGTCCATTTTATTTTCTCTTTTCCCGGCCACGCCACGCCGCCGGCGCCGCCTCTTACATATATATTTTCATTAAAAAAATACTATTATTAGAGTCAGTGCGTTGGAAATACCAGAAACGACTTGCCCATATAAATCCTCAAAACCTGGTTCTTTTATTACATACATCAGTAAATATTAATTAAATTATATAATTTAATGGGTGTTTTTGTCCAGTACATTGAACTCGAAAATAATTAATTTACAATAACAAATAAAAACTACGTGTCACATTTTAAAAATTGATCTTATTATCATATATATGGTTTATGTCACAGAGAGACGTTACGTGTCATTGAATAAGTGGTTTTGTGGAAAAGGTAAGCCTTTTGAATTAAAATAGTTTGGTTTTGGAGTTTGAACTGTTTTCTTTTTTAATTTGATTTTTGGTAACTTATATTTAGAGAAACTCATTATTTGTTTTTATTCTTAAAATCCGATTAACCAAAGTGGGTCTAGTTTGAGTTTGAGATAGAGTAATTAAAATATCGTGAAGATTTATTGGAGATTTCTGTATATATTTGATAACATTTTTTTGAAAATATACAAATTTAGACCATTTCTCGATTTATGTGTGTTATCCTTGCGCAAGGGCAATGCTAATATTCTTTGTATCGGTCCAATTTTATCGGATGTCCCCAAAGGGACCATATATTTGATAACATAATTAAACAAATATTAGAAAATATTTTATAAGTTTCATGACAAAAAATATCAATTATAAAAATATATTCTCTAATTCATAATTTATATTCTGAATCTCATAAAGAAATTAGTTATAATTCTTCATGATTTTTGTTTTTTCATGTTAAAATTATTGTGTTTTATTTGTTTGCTTTTCGACATGCTCGATTCCTAATTCTAATACATTTTGCACATATTACTGACAATTTGAAAGTATTTTATATCATAATTTGATTATTCGTATCAATTTTCGGGTTTTTATAGTAGGAATAATGGATGGGAAGAGTAAACCCTAATTTATATTTCGGTTGATTGAAAATGGCGCAGAAATCAACGAGCAGACAAGATTAAACGTATAATCGGCCAGAGGAGATGTACGATGTATTTGTCCGAAGAAGAAGAGGATGTGTAAAATTATGAATTATTATCGGAAATTAATATTTTATTTAATATTTCAATTACATCTTTCCAAACCACACAAATATCTTAGATCCATATAAATTAATGAATTTACATTCATGTTTATCAACATATAATTATAATAATTTTGTTTATCTTTTTAAAATTGACTTGTTGTGATATATAATGAGTGATTTTTAAATACGTTGAGTAAATTGTGGTATATTTATTTAAAAATACTAATATATTCTTATACAAAATAATAAACATAATTATATTATAATTATTAGAAGTATAATAAATTAGTAATCATTATTTTTTGTGATTAAGACATACAATTTTGTTTATTTGTTCGCGTTAAAAAAAATCACGATTGAAGAATTTCATCACACATCATCGATATTTTAATTGGGGAACCAAACAAATATGATATTTTAATGAACATTAAATATTTTAAAATATTTATATAATATTATAAAATGATTTAAGAGAAAATGGTTTAAGAACTAATATTAATGTTTGACAAAAATTATATTTATGTCTTTAAGCAATATTTAGAGATATAAATGGGGAGATATTCGATTGGAATGGGAA